>WHYT01016697.1:101044-155737 GCA_009806455.1 Tetrax tetrax
TTGGGCCCCTCAGTACAAGAAAGACATTGAGTTGCTGCAGAGCGCCCAAAGAAGGGCAACGAAGCTGGTGAAGGGTCTGGAGAGCAAGTCTTACGATGACCAGCTGAGGGAACTGGGATTGTTTAGTCTGCAGAAGAGGAGGCTGAAGGGAGACTTCATTGCTCTCTACAACTACCTGAAAGGAGTTGTAGGCAGGCAGGTGTTGGTCTCTTCTCCCAAATAACTTCTGATAGGACAAGAGGAAATGGTCTTAAGTTGTGGCAGGGGAGGTTTAGTTTGGATATTAGGGAACACTTCTTTGCTGGAAGAGTGGTCAGGCACTGGAACAGGCTGCCCAAGGAAGTGGTGGAGTCACCATCCCCGGAGGTGTTAAAAAAATGTGTAGATGTGGCACTTTGGGACATGGTTTAATAGGCATGGTGGTGTTAGGTTGATGGTTGGACTTGATGATCTTAGAGGTCTTTTCCAACTGTGATGATTCTATAAGGAACAGTTTCACACAACACTGCTTCTTCAGAGTTCATGAAGCTTGGGTGAGGAGGCTCCACCTGACACCTCTTTGCTGAACTCCTTGCAGACTGTGTTCTGTCATAGGAAGATTTAGCAGCAGTCTTGTAGTACTCATATTATTTATTATTGAGGCTAGAACAATGACTTCTCCCTGATTAGCTACAGAGCTCCTATTCAAAAGGTTTGACTGATGTCATCTTTTTTTTTTTTTTTGAAGCACAGGCTGAGCTGTGCATGCAAACCATGTAGATCCAAGATCCTCTGATTATTGTGTAGTGGAAGAGTCCTACTAAATGCAAGGGCAATTTAAGAAATTTCCGTTGAAATAATTTTCTTTCTAGCCTCAGATTACCGCTGAAAACTTCATGTTTTTCCCTTACATAAGGAAGGCTAACAGCTGTATTGCGCTCCTGAAAGTGAAGACTGAGGCAATAGAAACTGTAAGTCTCTTCCAGCTGCAGGAAGTTGCAAACTTTCCTGGAGCACCTTTTAAAAACTTTGAGGTGTACAGGTGTGAGCTAGCTGAAGACAGAAGAGAAAGTAGGACTTTATTTTTTTTTTTTTACTTTAGTAATAAGCTTTTGGGCTTATGCATTTTTGTTTGATCTCATTAATTTAGGTCTCTTATTCCTAATTTTTTTTTTTTTTGTAAGATGCCTTTCAGATGCCTGGGCAAGTTTACTTTCTATTTCCCAAGGTATTGTTTGTTATTATATTGTTTTGGTTTGGCTTAAGTAAAGGACCAGCTGTTGCTGTTCTCAGTAGCAAGGTGATACACAGCTAAACATGCTGCTGTCCTGCTTTTGATGCTTTTAGTGGCTAAGAGGTGGTCATGTTATGTATTGTGTGGAATGTATGCTTCGGCTGACAAAGTGGAATCAAAGCAGGCATCATACAAACACAGAAGCAGAACTACTTACACTACTTACATGAGACCATGGCAATAATAAAATCCCTAGTACTGTGATCTGTATTTGTGACACTGAATCACTTCCAAGACAATTCTTCAGGACATTGTCGCTCCAAAGTTGGAGAAGCAGTAGTGGTAGACAGTACCTGCTTTGACATACTCAGTGGATGGGTCAGATCTGAACCTGGGAAAGTTTTTGTCCTTCTGCTTTTTTGGTTGTTGAAGTCACATGAGCTCAGTTTGTGGGGAGAAAAGAAAAAAAAAAGAAAAAAAAAAAGAAGAGAGAAAGAGAGAGAAAAGCCAGAAAGCAGATGATGCACACAGGGTAAAAGGAGGATGTTTTTCAACAGCCAGAAGTAGGGGATCTCCACTCCTGTGCTCTCATCTGTTGGGGTATTCATGTTCTTTTACTCTGGTCTCCCCAGAAGTTTTGAGGCAAGTCAGCTGCCAGGTAGTGATGGCACTTGCAGTCCAGAGTTCCTGCTGGAGACTCTTCTCCAGCTCTCTCTCAGCATTTAGGGAGGAGGCTGTCTTCGCCTACTTTTGCCCTTTTGCAGATATTTGTAAGTCTCTGCAATCGCATGGGATGCCCTGTAAATGCAGCTCTGCCAGCGCTCCTGCAGCTCCGCACATTGGGATGTGGTCCTGAGCTCACTGGAGGGAACATTACAAAATCTCGTTGTGCTACCATATAGCCAAGCAGTGATGGCAGGAGAGAGGGGTTAGTACCAACCAATTCTGATTTTCAGGCCAGCCAGCTTAATTGTCCATTGTAGATGCCAGTTTATTTATTATTAATGAGTCATTTGTTGATGACAGTGAAACATTTAAAATACTGCATTATTCTTGTTGCATGTTTCCGTCCCTTCCCTTCCCTCCCTTTTACGCCTCAGTGATATTTTGTTTACCCAGTTTCTTTGTTATTCATCTGTTATGTTAGGTTGGAATTTTTTTTTTTTTCTTTAAATAATTGCTCTGGAAATGTTTGTGCTCAAACAGTGCATTACTTCACCAATAACGGAAGTTCTGTGAGCAGAAATTATCTGGATAGAAATTGATTAACCCACTCAGACTGCAAAAGAGAAGGTCTGATCTCTTAAACAAGATCTGCAAAGAACTGACATTTAATGTCAAATTGAATTAACCATTGACTACTGCAAAGAAATGACTAAATCATTTCCCTACAGGGGCATTTGATGGAAAAAAATATTTCTGGATATGGATTGATGGTTGGGGCAAATGTATGTGCTGTCTTTTAAGGATGAGGTATTATTTACGTAAGCATCTTTATGTAGTTGTTGCCTGTTTTGGTGCACATGAAATATGATTTTTTTTTGCCCTTGTGTGATGCGCTAGTGTAACAGCAGCTCAGAAAATTCCCCTCGTTTCCTGTTAGGATCTCAGTTTCTTCTGCAGAAGTGAATGAGTAGCTCTGTAGCACTGCATCTCCAGCCTGTCATTGATCATCTCAGACTGAGAAATCCAGCCATTTTTTTAGGGCTGGTTGTAACTTTTCTGATACACTTTCTTTCTAGTGCGAAAGGGCAGAGACTGTCAAGTGTGTTTCCCTCTGGGCTTGGGGTGAGTTTTCTTTGCAATATTTGCAAGGTAGAGATTTCCCGTTGTTGTGTCTGAACCCTTCCACATGTTGGCAAATTCCAATAAAATCTGTTTTTCTAGGTAGTGAAGTTGGACACAAGAAGTTTCTGGCTTCGCCAGCAGAGGCTGTTTCCAGGGGGATGGGTACAGCCAATGCAGGAAAGAGAGTGACGTTGTCCCACTCCTCTTTGAGACTTCCCAACCCCTCAGTAAAACCGACAAATCCATTTTCACAGTGAATTTATTCATTCTTATGAAGAGCGTCCAAACAGGGAAGATGCTATAGCTCTGTAGCTCTTTAAAGCATCTGTCCAGTGACTAGAAACAGTAGGCGGGAAGGCTTTGGGAGGAGGCATGTTTGTATAACTGGTCTGCGCTGGGACCGCAGAGGGTAGCGTTGTGTGCACTGTAATAACAGGTGTAACTTGTGCAGTTTGTTGGTCGTTGGTCTGAAAGCTTGCTGAATAGTTGCAACCACTTCCTTTTACAAGGATGTATATGAACAGTGGTTCAACCAAGTCCATGCTCACATCTCTCCCTGCCACATCAGAAATAGGTCCTCCATGTTATTATTGACAAAATAATTTCCAACTCTCGCAGTGTCATTTCAGATTCACTGCTATTAAACCTGTTTAATCAGTATCATATACAAGATCTATACTGGTACTTACTGCTATAGTGATAGAGGGTGGATGGGATGACAGCCTTTATCCTGCTTTCTGGAGAGAGGTGATGGGTGAAAGAGCCAGGCTGACAGCAACCAAGCTGCAGAATTTGTACAGGAAAATGTGTGTATTCAAATGCACACACTATCAACAAAGTTTGGCAGGGACACTTAATTCTGTGCTAGCTTCCAAACTGTGTTGATGTATCTGCTGAGGGAAGAGAAGGGGAGGTCTGTTTTCTGAGATGTCAGAAATTTGATGGGGAGATGGTAGGGAAAGAGTCTCGTTAAGTGGAAAAAGACTTGTTGCTGTTGTTCAGAAGGACTTTGTGTTAAGAGTACAGCAATGGGCCACACCAGCTGTCTGGAAATTGTCTCTTTTATTTATTTTCTGCTCCTTTTGCCCAATACTGAATCACAGCTATTAACGTGTTGAAGTTCTTTTAATTGCTGAGTAAGTTAACACAGGGTGCAGAAGGTTATCTTCATTTGCAGGCACAACACGCCCTGCGACAGAGAGAGAGGCCAGAACTGGGAGGAAATATGGATTCTAGAGGTCATAACCACTTAAATTAGTTCAGCATGTCCTCACGCTTTGCCTTGTGCAGCTCATTCTGCAAATTTATTTGTCACAGTACACCACATACCAAACTCACTTCAAGATCCAGCAGTCTGGTCCCTGATACAAAACAAAACATTTGCTGAAACACCCGTCCAGACATGTCGTGTGAGAAAGGAGGAGGAAAGTTTCAGTGTTTGAAGAGTCACGATTAAATAACTTTTTTAGAATAGTTTTAAGCCAGTGAATGGCCTTCGTGTAAGTGAATCTGTACATCCACTGTTCAAAGTGATGCCATCAGTGATGGCGAAGGCTTTACCTAAAATAATCTAAGAACTCAAGAGAGGTAATATCCTTCTGTTACGAGAAGATTTAACGTTCTGTAACTTGCAAAAGAAAATCCAAATTTTTGCAGTAGTTCCTAGCAGCCACTATAGTAAAGGAAAGAGTAACAGAAAGGCCTCTTCTTTTTTCTTAGTGGGATGAAACTGAAAGCAATTTTTCTGCCTTTCACGTTCATGTTCTTATATACTAGAAAGTGTATCTATAGTTATTCTTTTATTAACCAATTAGTTACTGGAGAGCGGAAAAACAGCTCCATGAGGTGTTAGTAGGTAACTAAAAAGTCATGTTATCACCATCTCTGTAACAAGTGGTAAAATGAGGTGGTAGACAGGTCAAGTCATTGCTGTTGCTCTTCCCTGGATGGCATTTGTTTGCCTTTTTTGCCTTGTAAGGCTGCCGCAGTGGGGTCATGTTTTTATTTGTGTGCTGAACAAAGGAGTACTTAGAAGCAGCAGTTGTTTGGTGAAGGAGGCTGCTGGAGGCGAGCAATGCCAAATGATTGCTTTTGGATGGCAAGACTTCAGATGCCACATGAAATTTGGAATGTCTCTGAAGTGACATCTGGAAGTGTGACCCTTATGTGAGATCTTTTTTCTTACTTTAGAATGTTGGGGTTTACTTTCCTTGACGGGTTTATGGGTCCTGTCCATCTGGGATCAATTAGGACTTAAAATTGCCCCCTGAGAAACCTTAAGTTAGACTTTTATTCACTAGGGGTGTGCAGGGAGGATAGCTTTGTTTAGCTAAGTTGCATTTAAGATCTTCAAGGTCAAATCAAATCAGTATCTTCAGAGTCATGTAATCCAGAAACTGGAGGTCTGTTAAGTGAAGCTATGGTACTGAAAGATGCTCTGACAGGGGTGCAGGAAATGAAGGCTGAAAGACAGCAACAATGCAGGACACCTGAAATTGTCTGACACTGGAGACAGCCACAGATTTTGAAAACCCAATTTGGCTTTCAGTCCCAGCACTTTACTGTAGCAGAAGCACTGTATGTTTGTGGGCCCAGGAGAGATAATGCAGTGATGCAGAAGTTGTTGGTATTGCTATATCACTCCTAAATTGCAGATTGCTTGTACTGTGCAAGAAACTGAGGGGGGAAGAGGGTAATAATTTTTATCATTGTAATGGATTTTTTGTAAGCATTTTGTTCAGGATGATGTTTTGTGATATGTATGCTTGCATTTCTCCTAACTACTTCAAGTAATGACAAAACTACATGGTTCCTCTTTTCTGTGGTCTCAAACGCATCATGATGCGTAATCATAACGTGTCAAAGAGCAGTATGTTTTGTTTGGTGAGTCTGTGTTCCTGCTCTGCATGTTAGATATGTGCTGAGCGTCAGCTGATTTTTTTTCTCAGTTAACCAAAAACTCAATGTATTACTATAAATAACTTTCTAAATGTTGTAGTTTATGGTGAAACATCATTTATTAGAAATGAGTCACCTTCACAGAGGACAAGAAATGCTATAATCTTCATTTTACTAATTTTAGATACAGATCCAAAATGTTTCCCAAAGTGTTTATATGCTGTAAAGACAGCAATGTCTGTCAATGTAGAGTGGTATTCGCCTGAGACACCTGCAATTCCAGTGTTTGGGAATGATGTGTATGAATGTGCTTTAAAATTTGGGCTTATTTTTTTAACACTTTGCAGCGCAGCAAGCTATCAAAATCTCATGAGTAAGAATCCGCTTTTGTGTTTCAGACTTTCTTCTTAATAGAGATTTCATTTTCTGTCATGATGCCCTTTAGCGAAGTTCATTTGAGGATCCTGTTCCCTTTATTTGCAGTTTTTGAAAAAGACGGGGCTGCCCCCTGAACTCACACGGGTATTAAGTTAGGAGCCACCTTTGCCTGAATGGAGTCTGCCTGCTCTTACACTGCTGTGAAAGGACAATCCCCTCTGCACTTCGTTACTGCAGGAGGAGATGGGGAGGGTTGGGAGTGGGGGGAGAGTCCTTTTGTACAGTCCAACCTATTTTCAGCTGGAATGCTTTTAGGAGCCTAACCAGTTGGCAGAAAGTCTTGATCTCTGTGTACATCATGCTCGGGAGGTTGAGAAGCACAGTGTGTGCAGAAGAGCCTTCCTTTTCCTGGCCAGACTGAGGGGTCCGTGCAGCATGAGCAATGAAAATGCAGGCAGGTGCAGAAGGGAAAATGTGAAATGGTCATAGGCTTAGGAATCTTTTACTAGTCCTGTCTTTTCTATTTCTTGGAGAGATGTCAAAAAATGACTACAGGCGTATTTCTTCTCGTTGGATTTTATGGGGTTAAGCTTTTTCCGACATCTATGTGCCACCTGGAGTACACAGAGCTAGCTAAACGCTGAATAGACTTAAATTTGGGGTTTTTTTTCTTAGTTTTCTCTTCTGCTCTGTGATACTGCCTAGTAAAAATGATAATTTTCTCTCCTTTTTGTATGTGGCAAACAAGATTCCAAGCATACCTCTGTTTTTGGTCTAAATAGTCTTCCCCACAGTCTGCTTCATCTATAACATTTTCCCCATCTTCATTATCCAAAAGTGGCAGCACTTCAAGATTAAGAGAAAAGAATAAAGTTTAAAAGAAACTGAAATGAACTGCTGCAAAGTAGTTGCAGTGAAACTGCTGCTCTTAAGCATGTTTTGAGAAGAACAGAAACAAAAGTCTTATGAGATCTTATTTAAATTACATTTGTGACAGCTCACAAGACAGTGATGAAATGTGCTGCTTGAGGATCTTGAGGCTGTTGATGGAGTTTACGGAAAGTCACTCTCTTCTTTGTCAAACAGCAAATCTTCCCTAAGTCAGAAAAGCAGTACTTTCAAGTTGATGCTATCTGTTTCCTTCATCTGTCATGCACAATGGAAAAATTAGTGAATTTTAAAAATCAGGCAAAACTCTGTTTTTGAAAAGAAAACAAGAAGCCTGAAGGATGTGTAACTCAGTTCTTTGACTTCCAGTGAAGGCTTCCTTGGAGGAATGCTAAATCTCCATTTTCTGTTCTCTCCATGAGTATAGTAATAGAAATTTGGAGCAAGTAGTGGAAAGAATGAAAGACTACTAGCAAGAAATGAGTAGGAAAGAATAGGGGTCATTGGAAAGCTATATGAAGATGGAAAAAGTGATCCAAGAGCTTGGAAGATGAGACAGCTACGTGTGACGTAAGGCATGCAGGGATGTGTTGAAATGTGAAGCAGGCGTTTCAAGAGGATGCTTTTTAAGAAGGGGGAATAATTTCCACAGTGGCGTGCAAAGGCTGAGTTTAAAGGAACAACATTTAAAAAAAAAAAAAGATATAACTGACTCAGAAAAGCATGTGGAGTGCAACTTTCCTGCAGCACTTATCTGTTCTTCCTTGGCTTGGCAACTAAGAAATGCTGTTGAAAAAATGAACTGGAGGCCAGGAAAGTTACTAGCATTGTCTGTATGATTACACCAGGGTCTCAGTTTGAAAAATAACAGTTAGGTTTGGGGTCATTTTTGGTATATTTGGACACTGAATGCACTTAGCGCAAGTGATTTTCTGTTGTGACTTACAGAATAGGAAGTGGTAGATAGGGAGAGCAATAGGTGTCTCTCCAAAATCCTATCTGTGGTGGCTAATTTGTGGGCAGTATTGTATCCATCTGGCCTGACGGGGGAAAAAAACTGCCATAGTCTTCATCTGGAATTTTTAAATGGGTCTAATTTCTTGGGCATTTAAAGTTTTCTCCCTTTTTGTTTGGTTTTCTTAACACAGAAGAAATATTCACATGATCACTAAACTGTAAAACAATAGTTGTTGAGTAAATAAATATATCCTGTATTCCAGCAAGTAATTTTATGGGACTTTTTTTTTTTTCCTTTGGGGGTGGGGGGGAAGAGTTAACATGATTCCAGTGCTCTGTAGGTGACTATCTTTCCTCGCAAATGTGCACGTTGTCTATGCATTAGCTTTCTTGCTGTATTCAGTTTCTGTGAATTCTAGTTTGTGTGGTTGGGTTTCAGCTGTTCTGGACCAAATTCCAGTGTGCCCTTTGAAACTTCTCCTGCAGATCTGTTGTGAATGATCATGTAAGCAAGCTGGGTTGTGCAAAATCGCAGGCTTGTTTTCCAGCAGCCAAGGGGCCTCGGTGTTGACCACATACCCAGTTCTCTTGTGATTCTCAACAATATTTTTTCCCTTTCTACTAGGAGCAAATGCCAGCATGACTAGGGTCTGAGGAAGTGCTTCTGTGTTCCTTCCAAGGGTTTGCGGGTGCAGCGGAAGGCTGCCAGGACAGCAGGGACGTTCTGAGCTACCATGGATATCCCCACCGATTTGGTGCCATCCTCCATGATGTCCCAACCCGAGGTGATTGAGGTGAGCAGACCATGATGAAGCTCTGGCAGCTGAATTGACTGAACTTCTTTCTTACTTCCTCATTGAATCCTAACTTTGTCCTCTGTGTCACTTCTGAATCATCGAGGGAATTTTTCCTGAAATATTGTGTTAAAGACACTCATTATTTGCTAAGACTGTTGTTATACTTTGAGACATGACATTGCTGTATTGTACTACTATTCACAGAAGAAAATTTATGGCAAAATATGATCTTTATTGACTCCATGTAGGTGGTCCCTGCACAGTGGTTTGATTTTTACTGTGCCTACAGAGTACAAGATAGAAGGTGGTCATAGAAGAAGGTCCAGTTGGAATAATACCATGAGAGATTTCAGAGTCAGTGTTCTTATCAGAAAAAGCTGAAGTTTTAAGCCAAAAGCAGCAGTAAAATTAATAATATACTTAAAATTACTAACACACTAGTCTTTCTGTCATGAATCAACGTGTGTATTTAGACTTGATATTTAGAAATACCCAAGTGATTTCTTCAGCTCCAAGTACTTGTGTTTTCTGGTGAAGTAAATATTTCAAACAGAAAAGGAGATGTGAGTCAAGATTTAATCTCAGAAAAGCATTTTGAAAATCCCTTTGATTTCATAGAGACCCAAGTGTCTGTTGCAACTTAGAACTTCTAAGGATGTATGTTTTATTGAAGAAGGCACCACAATTGTTTAAGGTAGATGTCAGAAAATTGGAGATCTAATGTTTATTTTGCTGCTGTTGTTTGCTGGAGATTCTTTGGCTGGGGAGACTACAGCTCTTAGTGGTATGCCTTGAGAAGTGCAGTAGTTCAGAGATCCCTGGACCCTGTGAAGTTACTAAAAACACGTCCACTGATGGAAATGAGCTGAATACGGAATCTGCTTTGGAGAAACTTTCTCCTCTTCCTCCCATGTTTCAGATGGAGAACTAGTATTTTTAAAGTATTTTTATTGCTTTTCAATTGTCTGTCCCTGTTAGGGCCGGAGAAGAATTTTGTGTCTTTATAGCAGAACAGATCTATGCCTGGTAGGAGATGGGTGCTGTATGCTTGCGTCCCAGGCCGCCTGGCTGCTGCTGGACTCAGCCCTTTCTGGCAACAGGCTCCCTCAGACCATCTCCTCGTGTGCTCTGAAAGGCACTTCCACCCCTGTCTTCATGGGTTCTCTCTTCAGAGCCTTCTTTATATATGATAAATTTGTGTATCTAGGTGCTGCTGTTAAGGATAAATGCCTTCTCAACAGGAAAATAAGGTCAACTGTGGTGCAAGTGTGAATGGAAGAAAAGCTCTCAACTGTCAAGGACTTGATGATCAGCATAGTCACCATTCAGCTGAACTTAGGGGTGAATAAACACACGTCCTACGTCTGCAGAGACTTTCTGCTGAATAAATCCTGCCCTGAACTTGCATCACTAGACTAAAGACTAGAGATAAACGGATGATTCTGGTCATTGACTGGTAATCCAGACGGCTCTCCCTCGACACCTGGGTTTTAGAGGCTGTGCTTCAATGAGGTTTGACTTGGGAGCAAAAAAGAAATGGCAACAGGAAGCAAAGGAAAGACTGGTATCTCAGTGTGGGAGATTATGGTAGAAAAATACCATTCTCTCAACTTCATGTTGTAAAAATGGACACAAATTTGATATCCATGTAAGCAGACTTATATGTGTGCATGTATTTCCAGGGATTTCAGTAAATCATTGTGGATCTGATGGTTGATATAAGGCTTCAGTCCTGTGTAAAGAAGTAACAGCTCCAAACAATCAGCTGGGAGCCATGTGTATGTTTCTGAGGGTAAGGAAGAGATTTTTAACAGGCAAGGAGGTAGTAAGACACACAGCTGAAGAGAAAATCATTAGATGGAAGTACTGAAGTAAAGCACTTTTCAGACTGGGGCTGCATGGGCTTACCTTTCACGTTTGTGTTGACATACAAATTAATTTCGGCTAAAGAAAACTTTATTCATTAAAATACTTTTTTTCTGGAGGACATTATTTTGACTTTTAAAACTGAGCAGATGCCACAGTCTGCTGCAGAAGGCATTTAGAGACTAATGTTTTAAGGAAGGGGTTTTTTTTTAAAACTTGGAAGTAGCCTTACATGCCTTCTGCATGAGCTAGATGGCATCTCATTTACAAAAAGAAGTGTTTTGCTACTTTACTTTAAACTTTCTTTATCTTTAATCTCTTTCTATCATTTATCTTTAAACTTTCCTTTAGCATTGCCAGGATAGTTGGTTTCCTTCACATTTGGTCAATTTAGTCTCCAAAATAAATATTATCTATTTTGTGTACACATGTATGTATATGTATACATTCAGAGGGAACTTGACAGGCTGGAGAGGTGGACTAAATGACCTTTAAAGGTCCTTTCTAACCCAGACTATTCTATGATTCTATGATCTCATTAATAAATATTCCTCTATCTATCACAAGTCGTTTAACTGCACAGGGCAAACAAGAATAGAGTCTTGTTTTCCACAGAGAAGAATCCCAGAGACTTCAGCAGGACCTTTTACAATCTGAAGCCCACTCTAACAGGTTTTTGCTTGGGCTTGAATCCTACAGATGCTTGTGGTGGCATCACCAAAGTGAGGGAAGTTCCTGCTAATTTAATTGCAAATGGTCTCTTTCTGAAGATTTGTCTTCTCAGTTAGGTAATAGAAGACTCACATTTTGGAAAAGTTTTTAAAAGTCATTTATTGATACCAGGTGTGACATTATTGTTACTATTTTTAAATATTCTTACTGCTAGTGTGGCGACACACAAAATGCTTTTGGTGCTCTCTACAACCCTCTACTGAAGCAACACATTTTCCCCAGTCATGTCTCTTCATACCCTCCCTGTGCACTGACCTGCCCGAAGCTGTCTCCTTCCATCTTCCCCGCATGCCCCCTCCCGCCCCCCGGAGCATCCTGTTACCAGACATAAGGAGTGATGATTAAGAGCACAGATTATAGTCGTCTTGGTCATGCTTAAATGAGAATGGTAAGTAAAGTTTCAGGGTAGTTTAGTTGAGCTATCCATAGCTGCAGTCTGGAGTAGAAAATAGTTCTGGGACGCCACTTGCAATATGTCAGAGAAGTCAATGAAATAAAAAATTTCCAGAATATGCTTTTGAGTTTTTGGCAATGGGGTTTTATTGCAAGACAGCATCTAGTGATAGTTGATTAGATAAGCCATTTTGCTCCTAAAGAGAGAGAAATAAAACATAACTGAACTTTTTTATTTTAAAATTGGGGATATTTTGTGGTACATGTGATGACTTCAAACCTCAGCTATGTATAAGCAAAATTACATCACAGAAACCTGATTAGTCTGATAATACAGTAAGTGGAAAGTTAAGTAACTCTGTAAGAAGCATTTAGCATCCCAGAGGGCTTTGCTTTTTGCAAAAAGGAAACATAGCAAGTGGTGATCTAAACTGATTAATGTACTCTGTGGAGTGATTAGTATCTTTGTGAATGGCATTAGATGAATTCTGCAGTAAAAGCTTTGAAGAAGAAATTATTTGAGCTCTAGTTGCTTAATGAACCAGGGACTTCCAACAGTGCTTCAGAAATACTTAAAACAAGAAAACAACAAAAATTTGACATTCTCTCTTTGCTTTTGCCAGCAGTGGATCCTACCAGCCAAATGCTAGAAATAAATGAGTATATTTAAATAACTGCCTTGCAGCTGTTCCAAAGAGAAATCCAGAGCAGTTTCCATTATAGTGGGCTTTCATGGCTGTGTGGTTACAAGAGCCAAAAAACACTTCTTCCACTCTGTGTCATTGAATGCTTCTCTATTTTCCTTTCTTTTTGTTTGTATTAGTGAGGAAGAGATTTAAACTATCCTTGTCACAGTATGGTCGCTCTTGGTAGCTCTTTCCTCTTTATAACAAGAATAGACTCTTGTGCGGTGGCACAGCTGTTCTCACCCCTCTCCCCAACAAAGCCCAACACAATTTGCATTTAGATTTGGTGCCCAAATTTGTGCAGCCAACAAATGTGCTGATTTTCTTCTCTCCTTCTAGGTGAGTAAACGAATTAACCTCTTCACCAAAACAGACCTCTAGGGGTGGTAAATAAGGTAAACAAGAGAACAAAATGAAATAGTGAGACTGGAAGAAACCATTTGTGATTAGAGGTTTATCCACCCAGTTACAGGCATCATAAGGGAAACTTAATTCCAGTATGCTGGATTTTTTAAAAAGTATTATTCTTGTGTTAGATGAGATTACCAGGGTCCGAAATACATCTCCATTTTGTTCAAAGTAGACCAGTACTGCCTTATAGGCAGCTGCTCAGTACCATATGAACAAGTTAATGATAGAGAGCCCATTGTTGCGAAAGCCTGGAGAGAGAAGGATTTTTCTGTATTCTGTTTAGATATTTCACAAAGCAGTGCATCAAAGCAAAATAAACCCAAACTGCCTCATCTATATTTCAAGTAAAAAAAAAAAAAAGTATTTGCTGTGGTAAACACAGAATAGTCTTCTTATTTCCATTTGGAAACCTCAATTTCCAGCCCAAAATTAAATTTGCTGTGCTCATTAACATAACTTTGAATAAGCATTTTGCTTGTAGGCTAAACTCTCCCAAGTGTTCACTTTGTACTGGTTTGCTTGGTGAGGAGTGATGGAAGGTGTGCCTGGACAGGCAAGTAGCCCCAGTAGCCTACAGCATTTTTTCAGCATAAAAGGCCAGTCTTTCAGCTGCTGGAGCCAAGAGTTAATTCTCAGCTTGGCTCACTGCACACCAAACTGGGCCCAAAGGGTGCATGTTGCAATTCATTATGCAGGGAAACTCCACTTGGCATGTTAGAGGTACAGGGTTTTTTGGGGTTTGGCTTTTTTTTTCTTCTCCCATTTCTTCCACCCTGGTGACTTTGAAAGTGACACAGATAGGCGACTGTGTGCTGCACTCCTCTCCAGAAAGCTCCTGGCGGGACTGGGGTCTTTGGGGAAGCTGTGTCCCACGGAGCAGGATCCTGCAGAGCAACCTTCAGGGACTCACAGCAGGTCATACATCTGGCTATACTGACCAGGTTGAGGATGAGGCAGTTCGGCAACCAGGGTGAGATAGTGCATCATGATACAGAGTTTTTTTGAAGGCATAAGAGGTGGCATATTTCAGTCACTAAATTAGCTGATGGAGTGTAATTGCATTCCTGTGTCTTACACAAAGCCAGGAGGTATTGAGCCTATGCTCATGTCTGGCTAATGTTTCTGAAGCTCAGCTTGTCATGAAAGTTCCCCTAGAAGAAAACAAACCTTGGAGAGCTTTGCAGAAACCCTCTCTGTACTCTGTATGGGACATTTGGGCTCAGTTACCCAACTGGGGCTCAACATGCCCAATCACATCTCTCCTAGTACCCAAGCCAATTAGCTTATTTTTGCAATATGTCTACCTTGCAGCAGTGGTCAGTCTTTCAGAGGAGCTTGGAACGTAGAGACGGGCTGGCAGAGAAGTGCTATGTGGTCTGGGAAGACATCTTTAGTAATCAGTGTTTCAGCTATTCTAGCCAGTATAAGGGGGTTGTGATGATGTAGAACTATGCCCCGATTCAGTCTTTGTTTCCTCCTCAACTGGAAGGCATTCTATGATTCTATGGCATTGATCAGAACATGTAGGTAGAGGCTTGCAAGGTATGCAGCTTATCTGAAAAAGCTGGATCTGTGGAAAAGGAGCAACAATACAGCAGTGTCTGAATTTTTGGGTAGGTTGCTGGAAGGATGCATCCACTCTCTTGTCTTTCCTTGGATATTTTTTCCAATTCTTCTAGCTTTTCAGTTTCCTAAATATCCTTTTATTTGCAGAATTCTGCAGTGAAAGAGACTCTATGTATGTATGCAGCAGTGGGAAATGCAAGAAGTTGAAACCACAGAGCTGGTGATCTCGGGGCCTGCTGGACCAGCTCAGTGTGCTCCTGACCACCGCTGCTCTTCCCTGATGCTCTTGTGTTTTACTAGTGAATTGCCTGGCTCCTGATTCATCCATCCTGAAAAGCCATAGGGCTGAGTCGAGGTATTTCAGACCTGACAGTTAGCAACCTTGGCATCTTCCAGAAGAAAGGCATTTTTAGAATTAGCTGGACATCCTGCTCTCACCCATTCCTTTTTTTGGCCCATGGAAGCTATTTTTTTAACTTGCTTTTGTAGTAGTCAACAGTGAATAAGCACTAAGGAAGGCCAACACCCTCCCTGGTTTTATAGTCAGTCTGTGGAGGTCATAATCATAGTTCCCAATAGGATCTGTGTCACCTGTGAATTACACTTTCCTCAGTAGAAGTAAAATTGCTTCTTTTTCTAGTGTTGCTGGTGACTGGGTCTCTTTGGTACACTGAGTGTCTAGATATGTTGGGCTTACTTTTCAGCTGGAAACTGTAGGATGCAGAGAACTTCTCATTTCAGTTTCTAGTAGTTAGCTCTGAGACTCCATAGTGATACAGCCTGCTACAAAAGCATCCTAAAAATTATTAGACATGCTAGCTGTTGCCACATGATCCAGAAGTAACTTTATGCTTTATCATGTTATAGCAGAGTTTAAAGGATCCCCTTGCAAACAGAGTGTTTTCCTCGCATCTTTTCAGCTACGTGAAGGGCAAAATGAGTCCAGTCAAATGAAGAAGTAGCCTGCCATGAGTGAACCACCACATCTTAACATGCAAGTTTTTCTTTAAGTCTGCCAAAAGATTAATTTGGGAGATGCAGTTCTGAAAAGGGTGTGAGAGGAGCTGTTGTACCTTGGTGGTGGGGTTTCATACTTTCATTGTGCAGATAAAATTACACCTGTACTTAAGGCATAGTCAATATAATGAATCAGGACTCCTGTATTGAGACTTTTTGATTTTGAGTTAGACTTTGGATAAATGCCTCCGCAACTTCTACTTCTATCTTTAAAGGAAACGCCTTCTTTTCCCCTTTATTTTTAAACCTCTTGTTTCTTTTGTGTTCTGCAATTTGAACAATAGTTTGTGCTCTTCATTAGGTAATGGAGAAAGTTTTGTTGCAAATTGAAGGGTTTTTTCTCATCTGTTACAACTTTACTTTTGAAAAACCCATGGTTTTTGCAGTTGTGGGTTAAGAAAGTATTTACATACTGATTCAATTATTCCTATACTTATTCGCCTATGCTTATTTTGAAGATATTCTTAATCTACATTCTTATTTGGGGATTCTGATATGGGCAATTCCACCAAGTTTTTCAGCTGTGGGCTTCTTGGTATCTTGTTAAACTTCAGAGTGTTCAGCTAAACTGAAAGCAGTGCTACTACTTTTCTAGTCACTGCTGCATTACATGTAGAGCTTTAAGACACCTATTGCTGTTTTGGAGTCTATAGTCTACCATTCCTAATTCTGCATTTCCTCTGAAATATTTTCTGGATTTCTGGGCAGCACTGAGAATGATAAATACTGGTTTTGGGATCCAAGGGTGGCTACAGAATTAAAAGCTCATCTTGTATACAGTAAGACTCCTCCGAGTCTCACAGACTTCAAGGAGACAGCATGCAAGTTGCATGACTTCTGAAAAACTGAGGTCTCTGGCTTGTACCTGGCATTTCATTGTATGCAGAATTGCTATAATCTTCAGACTTCCTTGACAAATAAATTGCTTTTTCTTTCCTCTCTGTGTTCTGGGTAAGAAAACAGCAGCATGTCAAGGTTAATTCAGTAAAGGAAAAAAAAAAAAAGAGGAGCAGACTATGTTTGGAGAGCTAAGGGTTAAAATATTTTAAAGAGTTTTCTTGGATATGGAATCATTTTTGTGGCTTCCAAGTTTTGAAAGCTGTGTAAAAGTCAGACCTTAGTATTCTAAGAATGTTCAGCTCTTTTTCTCTCGGCAAGAAATAAATGCACCCATGCTGGCTGAGGGGGTAGTCCTTTCTTTTTTCTTTTTGATTTTTTTTTTTTTTTTGTTAGGTGGACAAAGGAACTCTGCAACTGTCAGATTGCAGTGAGTTTCATAAACTGATCATTTGCCCCTTAGGCACCTTGTGCTACCTAACCATCCATTTAGATGGTCTCAATCAGCAGTGTTTGAAAACTTGGTAGTGTTTCTCTTCCACCATGCGCAGCCCTCGCCAGGTGGCCTGCTGCTCACCACCGAGCTGGCAGGATCCAGAGCTTCCTGCTCACCTTCTCACTCCAGACAGCCAGCACCTTCTCCACTCTGGTCTCTTCCCTGAGAGAGGAAGGGGTAATGGGCTGCTCCCCCAGCTACATCCCATGGGCAAGCTGCTGCACGCCTTGGATTCAAAGCCTCCCTCCACTCTTTAAGCTGTGATGGAGAGATGGGGCAGCAGCAAGATGAATCAGGCACAAAACACTGGAAGGTGGCTTAAGCGGGCTCTTCTCCCAGCCTCCCCACTGCCACCCCAGTGGTGTGGTCCCATACCAGCAGACGAGAGGAGCCGAGAGGACAGGAGTAGCAGATAGTGGCTGGAAAGGCCCATGCCAAGGTGACCTTCTGGCCATGGGATGGCAAGGGGTTGACTGTAGAAGCAGAGTGAGTTTTATTTATTAAGTCCTGGTGCCAAATTTCCTGGTCTGTGTGTACTGTGTTATGGTTAGAACTACATCTCATGATTTTAAGATATTTAACTCCCTTTGATTTGGCACAACTGTGTCTTAAGTATTAAATCAACCTCACATGGTTAGAGGAGGCTTTGCTTTTAGCCTGCTTTTACTCCATTTTGCTTTATCTGTCCTGTTCGTTTACAACTCAGACGTTTTCTTTTTCCACACAGATGTATGCTGGAGGTTTAGTTAACATGGGCAATTTGCAGCTCAGTTTGTTTTAAACTTCAGTTGAGGTATACTAAATGGATAAGGTAAATCTCAGGGCACTGCACATCTGGCTTACCCAGGCAATGAAACACACTGAGTGAAACTTCAGGAAATTAAAATATAAACTTCCCTGCCCCTTTTCCTGCAGGGGCAGGAGAGGGGATGGGTCTGCCTGCTTGCATATGCCATTATGGTGTGTTAACACTTTCGGTACCCAGAGATAAGTTATATTTCCCTCCTGCTTGAGCCTTTCCAGTCAGATAGCAGTGTCACAGGTAAATGTGATGCCTTGAGATTTGTATGTTTGTGACCTGGGAGGTCAAAATCTTCCTGTAAGATATACGCTGGCATCCAAGAAGCATCCGAGAAACTTGATAGCCTGGAAGTCCCCTGTTTGAACTTTTGTCGGGAAACTGTCTCTTCTTCTGATCTTCTTTCCTTTGGAACTGAAAAGATTGCTTTTAAAGGAGATCCCAGGTTTTAGATTAGCACACCCTAAAAACAAAACTCCAAAACCTCTTATGCAAACCGAGCGTTTTGTTCCTGTGTCTTCAAAACAAGAGAAGCCACCGGTGAGCCTCATGCTGTCCTTCTGGGATTACTCAAGTGCTGTCATGCTTTTAAATTTAACAAGTCTGACTTTGTAGCTTTTTACATACTCTTACACGCATCGCATACACTCGGACCTAGCTGGGCATTTTGTGAATAAGACAAATGCCCAGCAGTTATCAGTCCATGTTATAGTGAGGTTTTTTAATCTTATCTTGCTTCAGATCTTATCTGAAAAGGCTGGGGACGATTATTAGAGACTCAGGGCATAATTCGCATTCTAAGATCACGTGTGAAACAAAGCCGTTAAAAAAAAAAGTGATTTCTACCACATTTTAAATTTCTGAATTAAAAGTCTGTGTTCTGTCAGGTGTGGCTGGCCTCTCTCCACAGCAACAACAGTAGAGCGTCACATATGGGCAGCAGCCACCTGAAAGAAAAAATTAGATTGAGAAATAGATAGACAAAGAGAGAATTTATTCAGGATTGTGAAAGTCCACTAGATCCTGGAGTCCTGACCTCCTCTGTAATTCAGACTGTAAGACTGCATCCAGGTATTCCTACAGAGAGAAAAAAAACAGGGCATTCACATAATTACTGCAGATGCTGGCAAGCTTTTATAACGGCCACTAATTCATTCGTATGACTTCCTGTCTCCCTCAAGGGTTCTTATACTTGACCTGTTATTACCACATGGTCTTTAACCAAAGAATTAAAGCCAGATGTCTTGTAGCTAGGTCTCCTTTTGTTAAGTGTCCCTTATAAATCGTTTTTTCCTATGCAACAGAGAGATCCTACATGGGAACTTTAAAAAAAAATTCTTAAATAATTAAGGCTGAGAGGTTTCTAACCTAAGAGTTGATGTATCCTCAAGGAACAATAAACGTTTTATAGTCACTGTGCTGAGAAATACTATTTACTCTAGCTTTTTATTATCCTGAGTCTGCAAATGTTTCTGATCAATGTTTAGATTGGAGGTAAAAATCATTCTAAGACGACCTTTTTCTTTAACGTAAATCTAAATGTCATGCAATGCATTCGGGGTATAGGTGGAAAGTTTTGCGTGTTGCTTTATTGGAAGTAGCTTAATTGTGTTGACAAACAGAAGGAAATTAAAGGAAACAGGAATAGCTTTGGATGATTACAAGGAAATCTTTAGCAGATATATTTTTACTCAAGTCCAGTTACTAACTCGGTTTCCCAGTTCTGTACGTTTTTTGCTTCAACTTGAAGGTTGGGTCAGTGGTAGCATTTCCTGCAGCATGGCTGGAGCTGTCCGAAACACAGGCTTTAAAACATGTTTGCATGTTTTAACAGGAAGATATTATCATTCTTTAGTGTTGTTGATCTGTTCATTAGTTGGGCTTATTACCTTGTTTGTTGCCAAAACTGCTCCTCTTTTTGTAAAAATTCAAGTCCAGTCAGTAGAGTTTCACAGCGATAAAAGCAGAGTTAGAGATGGATCTCCGTTAGAGGGATCTCCTGGCTCTCTTTAGAAAGATACTTTTTTGATGTGAGTTTCTTGGGGGTTTTGTTTTTGTTTTGGTTTTTTTTTTTTTTAATTATTGTTTTTATATCCTCATTGTTAAGGCTTGCTAAACATGGAACCAGTATGTTATTCAGAGGAGTTTCTTTTTTTAAGCCTTACCTTTTGGTAATTGCACCTTGAGTAATTGATTATAACAAAGGAAGGAAATTCTTTAAGCATTTTCTTGTTAGCCAGCAGTTTTACGCAAAACTTCTACAGTCTGGTGGATATGGAGCTTGTTTGTTGCACCTGTAACTGTGCTCAGCTGAGTACTGTGCAAGGAAAATTAATCATATATTCCCTGACATAGCCATGATAATACTTAATGCAAGAAATAAGGGTTGATGATTTTAGCACTAGTTAAGTCAAATATTGTTTTTCTGATTTCTTGCCTAACTCGTGTTTCAAATTGGAGTAAGACAATTCAGATGAGTTATACGTTAAAGCATGGTCTATTTCAACCCTGTTAGATGGAAAAAAGAAGAATGCTTGTAGAAATATATGCTACTTTTATTGTTTATAAATGCACTTCATGGTTTATGGACAGACACAGCCCCTGGCCCTGGCTATTTAGAGTCTTAGAGCATATTGATGATCTTAAAAACTGGGTTGTCTCCCAGTTTTTAAGACAGGACAAGAAGGAATGCCCGTGATGGAGACCTGGATGAGTCAAAACCTGCTGGGAAATCTAATCCACTTTTCCTTGTCTTTGAGGAGCTCTTCTTTTAACACCGCTACAGCCAAACAATAGTTTTATGCACTGATAATGTAAATAAGGTGTCCTGTAACAGAGTTAACTTTTCTTAATTACGAATTGCATGCCCTTTTCTCAAAGTGGATTTTTCAGGAGGTCTCCTTGGCCGGAAGCTCGTCTGGTATGCAATTTACAGCTATGGAATGCCATGTGGTCTGAAAAAATGATTTTGTTCTGAAGTGTGTTCCCTTCCTGTCCCCTTCCCTGCTCTCTGTGCATGTCTTATCCACGGAGGCAATCATATGTTTTCAGTTCTGATGTCATTGGTTTTTTTTCTCTCTTTCTTTCCCCTCTTCTTTCAGTCCACAACCATGAGCGAACCACAGTGCTACTACAATGAAACCATTGCCTTCTTTTATAACCGAAGTGGAAAATATCTAGCCACTGAATGGAACACTGTCAGCAAGCTTGTAATGGGACTGGGGATTACCGTCTGCATCTTCATAATGCTGGCTAACCTCTTGGTTATGGTGGCTATTTATGTCAACCGCCGATTCCACTTCCCTATTTATTACTTAATGGCCAACTTAGCCGCTGCGGACTTTTTTGCAGGGCTGGCTTACTTTTACTTAATGTTCAACACAGGACCCAACACTAGAAGATTGACTGTAAGCACCTGGCTTCTCCGTCAGGGTCTCATTGACACTAGCCTGACAGCCTCTGTAGCCAATCTGTTGGCCATTGCTATTGAGCGGCACATTACAGTTTTCCGAATGCAGCTACATACTCGGATGAGCAACCGGCGAGTGGTGGTCGTAATTGTTGTTATCTGGACTATGGCCATCGTCATGGGCGCTATACCAAGTGTTGGATGGAATTGTATTTGTGATATCACTCACTGCTCCAACATGGCACCGCTCTATAGTGACTCCTACCTGGTCTTCTGGGCTATTTTCAACCTGGTCACTTTTGTGGTCATGGTGGTCCTATATGCTCACATCTTTGGGTATGTCCGCCAAAGGACTATGAGAATGTCCAGACACAGTTCTGGACCCCGGAGGAATCGGGACACCATGATGAGCCTCCTGAAGACTGTGGTCATTGTGCTTGGTAAGTGCTTACTTTGCCTCCCCTGTTTTCCCCTCTCTGCTTCCTATCAGGTGATTTCAGTAACATGTGTCCAGCTTCTGGAGGTTGGTAGCATTTGGAAGACACTATAAGAGGCATGGGGGCAATAAGAACCACCACCACCACCACCTCCCCCACCCCAACTGTATTGGGACTATCAAGCTTAGTTGTGGAAGTGGGTTCCACAGACTTGGTCACTCAGTCCTGTAACATGAAACTGATTAAAATCCAGGACCTCCAGATGTAAGGTGGTGGTTTTTGGTGGCGATGCAGGTTTAAAATGTGTTGTAGCAGCCTATCCTGTGCAGTGTTTGCCTGTTTGCCTTTAAGGATGCCAAATAGCTGCAACCTTAAAATAGTAGAGGGAAGGTTCAATCTTCCACTGAAGTACTTCTTGTCTCCTTTTTGCCACCCAAAAGTTGTAGCATGTATTCAGGCAGTAGTCCCATGTCTGGAGAACAATGAGGGGCTTCAGGCTACTGATGAAAAGATTTTGTGTGTTAAGCAGGACTGCAGGTACAGTTTGCTCAAGTCTATAATGTTTAGCAATCAGAGTATCTGCCAATGTGCTAATATACATAAATAGCATGTGAGGCATTGATGAGCTTCAGCACACTGCTCAGGAGATGCCTAAGCTTCAGGGCTTGGAAAACAGGGAAACCTGAGGGAAATACCGTGACACGCTTTGGAGTCTGAAGGTTCCTGTCTTTTAGTAGGTTTTTGTCTGGGGCTCTCAGTTTTCTTATGCAAACACACAGCCTGGATACTGGGTAGCATTCCGTGTTGATGTTTTTTGCAGTTTTTTCTGCTCTTTGTTGCTGCAGATGACAGTAAGCTGCAGGCATGTTAAGAACACAATGAAAATTGAGGTTTTGCAGTCCTGTTTTTAGGAAATGGGTCTTGTTTTCTCTCCTGCAGGAATTGCTGTTCATCAGCAGTGAAATATTTCCTGTGCGGTGAAAGACTGAAAGACTGGCTCAGGGTTTTTAAAAAAAGAAAAAGTAGGTGGGAAATAGTGTTTATACCAATGCAATGCAAGTTGTAGTAAAAAATAAATAGTCATTGAATAAATAGCACATGGCAGCTAATCCCAAGCATGTACATATGCAGCTGGAAGGGCAGGTAGTGACTGCGCTCTCCTCCTTCCTCCTACGAGCAGTGGTCACAGGGAAGATGCATGGGCCACCCAGTGCGGCCACAACAGTAGAGGTCTACAAGGAACATAAAGTAGCCCTTTTTTTTTTTTTTTTCCCCTAATAAGTACCTTATTTTTTTCCAGGTATTGTTCTGGAAACAGTGGAACAACTCCAGAGGTTAGATAGCATTAGCCAAACTGAAGGTGACTCAAGTTTACCTCCGGATGTAGTTCAGTGATGTCTCTGATTCCTCTTGGGGGCTCTTTGCAGTAAGATTTTTCAGGACTGCTGGTGGCACATATTGATCTTTTCACCAAAATTCAAATAGGACCTTATCTCTTGTCACTGGTGCAGTTAAATTCATCCAGCTGTAGCACCTTTTCTAATCTGTATAAAACACCGTTTACAGAGAGACGTAACATTATTTTATTAAATCTGTTTGGAGAAAACAAAGGCACTCCCAGGCTGTGACAGTCTTTATCCTGTATTTAGATCTCTCACTTTGGCATTATTCTGAAAAGGATTGGTTGCTGTTTTTTTCAAAGCAATGTGGTTTCTTTGGTTGGAGGAGGTCAGCCATAGAGCTGTGGTGTACAGAAGCAGCAAGGCTTTCACCTCCTAACCGCCTGTGAGAGACAGTTGCAGGACAGCGATGTCTGGTAGTCTGTGCATAGCGCTGCGAGTTTATCTGCTTCCACTTTGGAAAAGGCAGAAAAGGTGGTGTCCTAGGCTGCCTGCAGCAACGTGCTGAAAGTTTATCTCGCACTATCTGGCTTGTTCTGCCTCAGAGAACCTCAGTAACACAGCAGAAAAGACCTGCTGCCTTTCTTAATGGTGCAGATCAGAGTAATGCATTGCTGTTTGAGGCAGAAAACCAACTTTTTGCTGGAGGTGGAGAGGGGAAAGGAAGTGTTGCAGTTTATTCTCAAGCTTGCTCTCCCTCTTCTCCTGCCCCACAGCTAAGTGGGGCAGGGAGCCGGTCTGTGTCAGCCCCCTTACCCAGGAAGAGGCAATTTGTTTTGGAGGGGAGGGAGAGTGCCTTGGGAACCGAGAAAAACAGACCTGGGAGTCTGAGTAAACCTATGAGCACTGGCCGAGGAAGGCAAACCAGTTCTCATCTTAGGATCTTTGTTAAAATGCTGCTCAGCCGTAAGTAACCCCCTTGTGTTTTGGGCAGCAATGAACTGTTCGTTTGGCTTTTAAACTTCCATAAACGAGTCCTCCTGAAGTCGTCCTGCCGGCTGTACTCCCAGGCAAAGCTTCGCTGCTGCGAGCAGAAGATCATCTTTTCCCCATCCCCATCCACACTACATTTCGGGGGACAGGATGGGGGAGGGAATTAACACAAGAGCTTCTTGTTCATTAGCTGCCTAACACCGCCTGCCCTCCTCGCGCCTTGCTGCCTTGCTCCAAGTGGAGGAGAGCCGCCCCGAAGCGGGTGCAGTCCTCCCGGCAGCGATGCTGTCAGCATGTGCGGGGCGGATGCCAGCCGCCTCTGACAAGAGGGTGATTGTGTGGGGAGGGCTACGGCCGCTCGACGCACTGGCTGGAGCGGTCGGGATCTGGCACACTGCGTCATCCCGCAGAGCGGGTGGGATGCTGAATCCTAGGAACAAGTCAAAAAGCAGAGATTTTTTTTTTTCATGCCCTTTTTTTTTTTCCTTGAGTAAAATATTTTAAACAGAAGGAAGTGATTTCATAGTTGAGCCCTTTTTTCTTTTAACAAGGCTGCTTTTGAAATCTTTCAAAAGTAACAAGGAACATAAAGCTCTTTCTCCAGAGCATGCCTTTGCTTTGCGCTGGGGCTAAGGCAGGACTGATCTGTGTACCGTACACAGCCATAAAACCGGGTCTGGCTTGGCTCGCAGCTCAGTGAGACTTTGCCTTTCACGACCACCATGTGTTACGTTTAAAGGAGCAATCCAGGAACAGGCAGAAACCTAGCGGATATGGTAGCTGAAAGTTGGCATCCTCTCTTCCATCCTCCACATTTTTTATCTTATATTTAAGAATAAAGCTAACGTTTTTTCTGGTCAAGGTCATACTTAGACTCTGAATGCATTCAGCTGGGTCACATGCAGGTTTGGCCCAAAAATGGATGGCAACATCTAACTACTGTTTTAAGAAGCAGTGAAGGCACTGGAAAAGGATTTCGGAACTCAGGGCTGGAAAAAATAACTCTGCTCTGAATTTCCGTGGCCTGGAATGAGTCATGAAAGGCCAGGGTCTTTTAGGGGTTCTTATGTACCTGCTTTTGTAGATAACTATTGGCTTAGATCGTTACTGTTGGAAAGTTACCTTGTATATTTTCTTGCCTAAGTGCTGATTAAACACCCATCCTTAATTTGTCAGCTCTTATTTTTACATTGTGTGTAACTCTTCCCTATACCCCCATACATATCTTTGGGCATTCTTCTCTATTTAGAAGTGAGATCATGATACTGAGGTTTTATAACTGAATTTTAAACAACAATAATAGGAACAACCCTCCTTATGTGTATTTTACTGATCCTGCCAATTAGCTTTCTGTGTTGGGTGAGTTCTC
The DNA here is from genome assembly GCA_009806455.1 of Tetrax tetrax. Lineage (NCBI taxonomy): Eukaryota > Metazoa > Chordata > Aves > Otidiformes > Otididae > Tetrax > Tetrax tetrax. Next base: position 126,315 of record WHYT01016697.1, read on the forward strand.
AACAGTGTTTGGCCAAAATTAGGCATGCCTATTGAGCCGAGCACCGCAGATAGCCCCCAGGATGTGGAAAAAACAAACAATGAGTTTGTGATTCCTTACCCTTTGTATTGCTAGCAACTAAAAAGACATCTAGGTCTTTCCCGCCTGTAAGACCATCCACTTTGTTCGGAGGAATGTGGTTTATTCTGTAAGATTTGGAAACTAATGTGGGCACAGATAAAAAAGTGAAGGTTCTTTTAGTATAAACTGTTTAGATTTAAAGGAGTCTCACTGTGTTTGAAGACAGGCCCTTACTTATTATAATGAAGCAATAAATGCAAGGAAAAACATCTGGAAGTTCAGTATAAACATCTGGAAGGGTGGAACTGCTCAGAAACAGCTTTTTTTCCTGCTGTCTCTTTCTGCCATAGTTATGAATTGCATGAGAAACTTATTTTTATACTTTTGTAGCTTTTATTTCACAACTAGGTACCAAATGGGATTGGAAAGCAGCAAATAACTATGGTAATGCATGTAGGTGTCAATATGTGCTGCAGCCAGACAGGTAAAGCAAGTAAAGTGCATTATCAGTAACTTTAACCTTTCTGGGTGATTTATTGATATCCAGCATTTCATTCCAAGATCAAAAACATGCAGTTCTGTGGAGGCACATTTTTTAAAAGATGTTTTAAGTATCTATGCTGTCTCTTTTGGCATGCAGTCTGCATCTTCTCCTGCTTCCTCCTCTCATGCAGTAAGAGCACTTGATTTTCAGTAGGAAATAAGAAGACCATGATAGAGTGCCACAAACTGAATGACAGCACCCTGTGTTTTGCCAGAGGCATGTCTTTTTTCTGTACCCCTGATGCAGTGTTGGGCGGTTAACTGGGATGGCCTGTCTTCATCAGCTCCTAAATCAAGGCTTTGACCTACCTAAGCCTTCCTAACTATATTTCACCAGTTACCAAGTAAGTGGTCCTGGGCCAAGATGAAGATTATCTTGTCTAGACAGAGCTTGGTTATGGCATCACTTGAACTTCGGCAGACCTTCCCTGCCCATGGAAAGTTATTCTGGTAGGCCAAAGCAAACATCAGCCCTGGGAGCACAGTGCAGCTGATAAGAGGATCTTTTGGAGAGGTCAGGGTTTAACTCTGAGCCCTATGACTGGAAGATGACAACTCCATCTATTCACCTCCTCCCTGAGGAGTCCTGCTGATATGAAAAGAGCTTAGCTCTCCAGCAGTGTTTTCTCTGAGACGACTGAAAATGAGGATGTCGTATCGTATTAGCTTGGAGATGTGCTTCCACCAGGTAGGAGTGGCCTCGTTTGGAGAAACGCAGCACCCAGTTGGGTTTTTTCCCTTGATGTTACTACATTTTTCTCAGAGAGCTGGGCTGCGCAGTGAGATCAAGCTCGTGTTCAGCTGAGAGCAGCAACTTTCACAGGTTCTTCTCTGGAAGTGAGGGAGTGTGAAGCAATAAATACCAGGTTACCCTGTGTCTGAACGGGGGGCTCGTTCAGAGTCACCAACCCTGCCTGACCCCTACGTCACAGTAATGTCGCTTGTGTATTGATTTAGTCCTGACGGAAAAACAGGGCAATAAACTCTGGAACTGGCACTGGCAATACGAGTCTGAGCATCAATGACTTTCTGTTTCAGCACACAGGGTGCAGTTATGTGCAGTCCCAGTGTTTTTAGATAAGTATATTTTAAAAGCACACAAACTGTGAATTTAACCCACAGTTGAGTAAACTGGGAAATTGTGGCTGGTGACTGTAGTCTAAATGCAGCACTCCTCATAGAGTTTATAAGATTAATTCTGATTACCATTGTATGGAGATGGAAAGTTATAATAAGTGCTTTCAGAGGTGCAGTGTCGTGGCAATACTTTCAAGCTGTGTCATCAAACATTTGCATGAAGAAGTGAAATCTTCATTAAAATTGTTCTATAAGACTTTTTTGATAGCACACCTTATCCTACAGGTGATGGCTTGGATTTCTTTCTCTTTTCTTGGTAGAGTGCTTGTGATAGCTCCTCAGATATTTCTTTGGAGGAAAATAACACATGCAGTTTGGGATGGAGGTGGTGTCTAGGGCTTGCTTATAATGTATTATCTTTATTTATTATTTTTCCATGCATCTTAATGACATTTTGGTATTGACTTAAAAAAAACCAAAGTGTACATTCAGCTTATAAATGGGTGAAGCAGAATGGAAGTCTTCAGTGCTTCTTTTTTTTCAGAAGATTTCAGTATGAAATCATTAAGATTTAATAATAAAAATAGAATTTTCATAGTGTGTTACCCATAACATGGACTAATATTTTTATGTTCGTATATGTAAATGTCCATATTCGCATTTACTTGATAAGTACAGATTGTTTACTATATTAGACAGCATTTTTTATAAAAGGGAGACAAATTTTTGTGAAGAGCTATTAAAAATCAGTTAGTTACATTGTATCAGCAAAACGGGTTTCTGCTTTCAGTTAAAATACTGGAGGCATGAAAGCTTGCTAGGGATCTAAGCTGTAATCTGTACATAGTTATGCAGTGATTGGCGTGTGTCTTAAATTTAAAACCCTTTGGACTTTCATGGGATGTTTCTTGTTTGGTTTTTTTCATGCTGCTAGTAAAAGCGATACTATGTGTGCTCTCTGGCAGTCTCTGTCTCTAAATCTCACCCACTGATCATTTTTATTGCCATTTATATTCCTGCAAATGAATTTCAGTTGACCTTTTTGAATTTTGTCTAGTAGCCCCAAACTAAATCCCTTCCCAGTACTGCTTGGCTGGCGAGGATATTGAAAGGAAAAAGAATAAGGAAGCACAGTATCTGGAAGTTACACTATGGTCAGTTTGTTTATGTATTTAAGTTCCTAAGTAGCTTCATTTTTCAAAACAAGCCTGTACAAGATCTCCTTGCTGAAGCAGAATTATTGGTGCCTTGGATCCAGGCAGCTCTTTCTCCCAGCCTGGAGCCTGGTTAAGTGTGTTGGGAGTCTCATTTTAAATGTTTTGCTTAATTTCTTCCACTATCTCTCTCAATTAAATTTATTGCACCTGCAGCTAAAGCTGATACATCCCTGGTCTTTTCTCTCAAGTATTCCAGGTATCCCTGTGTAATTCATTGTTTCACCCTGAGGACGCCATTTGGAAGTTTCCCCCTTCTTTCCCTCTCCAGTTACGAATAAGTATTGTTTATTTTCATTTGAGATCCTTTGAAATTGTGCTTTGAGGAACTTCCATCATTTCCCAAGGCAGGAATGTGGTTTTATTTTATTTTTGAAGGGGGAAAATACCTCTGGTAAATCCATTCCTTTACATATGATGGAAATGAGGCCTTGTTTAATAAAAGTCTCTCCCTGAACTTCAGTATAATTTATTACCTTTTCAGGGAAGAAATAAATTTAAAGGACAAAGGAAAGCTCTTTGCGTTCTTCCAAGAGCAACCAGAGAAGGATAAAGCTTCAGTAGTTTTTGGTTTGTACTCATGTTCAGCTTTTGATTAAATATCCTTTTTTTTTTTTTTAATTAAATTGCCCCCAACATAAGAAGGACATGGACCAGTTGGAGAGGGTCCAGAGGAGGGCCACAAAGATGATCAGAGGGCTGGAGCACCTCTCCTATGAGGCCAGGCTGAGAGAGTTGGGGCTGTTCAGCCTGGAGAAGAGGAGGCTCCGGGGAGACCTGATAGCGGTCTTCCAGTACCTCAAGGGGGCCTACAGGAAAGATGGGGAGAGGCTGTTCAGTAGGGCCTGTTGTGACAGGACGAAGGGTAATGGGTTTAAATTAGAGGGAGGTAGTTTTAGATTGGATATTAGAAAAAAATTTTTTACAATGAGAGTTGTAGAGCACTGGAACAGGTTGCCCAGAGAGGCGGCAGATGCCCCATCACTGGAAACATTCAAGGCCAGGTTGGATGAGGCTCTGAGCAACCTGATCTAGTCAGGGATGTCCCTGCTCCTTGCAGGGGGTTTGGACTGGATGACCTTTGAAGGTCCCTTCCAACACCAACCATTCTATGATTCTATGATTCTATATTAAAATTACTTGCGTATGTTTCCTGTTGTTTTCAAAAGGCTTCTAAACATGAATTGCAATAGCAAAAGTAGGTATTCTTCTGAACAAGGCTAAGGGGATTAATTTTTATTTTTCTTTATGAATGATACGATTTGGAAATCACACCCTTAGCCCCAGGCAACAGAATCCAACCTTTTCTGTCTGAGCCAGGTGAAATAACAAACTTCTGGCTAAGTAGTGAAATTCACTTAGTGAAGAGCTGCACTAAACCAAAATTATAGAATCATAGAATGGTTTGGGTTGGAAGGGACCTTAAAGATCGCCTAGTCCAACCCCCTTGCCTTGGGCAGGGACACCTTCCACCAGATCACGTCACTCAAAGCCCCATCCAGCCTGGCCTTGGACACTTCAGGGATGGGGCATCCACAACTTTTCTGGGCAAGCTGTTCCAGTGCCTTACCATCCTCACGGTAAAGAATTTATTCCTAGTATCTATTCTTAGTATAACCTCTTTCAGTTACAGTCCCTGATGGAGAGTTCCTCCCCATCTTTTCTGTAGGCCCTCTGAACTGGTGTTTTCTGGTGTTTCCAGAGCCTTCTCTTCTCTAGGCTAGACAACTCTGCCGTCTGACTCCGCTTAGCACCGCTATATCCACAAGCAAGTTCTCATCAATCTGGGCTTCTCCAAAATAGTGGAGATGTGGACATGTTATGGGACATTTGCTCTAACTCAGAGGTCCTGGTCCAACTTTGAGAAAAGTTGAAGGCCCAGAGTACAAACAGTTACCACAGAAAAAAAATGGAAAATCAGTGTTTGCAGGAAGAATTACATGTAAAATGTCAGGACATGACCAAGACTTACTGATCTCGGGCTTTTTGAGGTGAGTTTTTTGAAATTGTCAATGAGAACCCATCCTGTAGTAGAGGCAACAATAATGCTTTTACAAAATGACTGCTTGCAAGATAACATTTTTGTCCTCTAGCAAGCACAGTTGCATGGGGAGTTTGGTTCTAAATGTTTTGCTTAATTTTTCACTGACTCTCCATGTTAAATTTCTTGCCTCCTCAGCTAAAACTGATACGTCCTTGGTAGCTTGCAGCTAGACCTCAGCTTTAGAAACTAAACAAAAATGCCAGCTGTTAACTTGTCGCACTGCAAAACTGCCTTCAATGAGGCATTGAACAGTCATTTGTTTCCACCAGTGGAAAACATTGAGAACAAGAGACTGTTTTGTGGGAGAGGAGAAGTGGTGCTCCTTCTTGTGCATTGCTTCACTGCACGTGAGCAGCGTGCGTAAGTATTCTGAGTTGTCTCTGTTTCTGGGTAATTACTGAAAACAGAAGAATACCATTTTAATCCCCAAATTATTTTTGCCTTGCAGTGAAACTGTGGCTTTTAACGTCAAAACACAAAGTTATTGCCAGTGGAAAAGCTTATTGAGACATCCGAGGTGCAGCAGCTGGTCGTGGGGGTGGGAAATGGTCGTCAGTGAGTGACAGCCTTCAGGCAATGGCCGTTCTGCCTCCCTCCTCCCAGTCTCAGCATGACAAGTGTGTTCAGGGAAAGGGCTTAGTTTGTGCATTTTAAAAAAATATATGTATTTTTAAACTGAATGTGAAATACAAATGTAGTTCTGAGCTCTCTGGTTCTGGCTTTATTAGCAGAAAGCTTCCTATTTTCCTGTTTCATACAGCTGGGTACTCTGTTGCTGAGCTCACAAGTGGATTGTTTTTTTTTTTTCTTTTTTTCTTTCAGACAAAGGTATTTTCTCTTTTTTTTTTTTTCCTATTCTTTTAAACTTTTTTTCCAGCCCTTCCATGAGTAAGTTTCTCATGCCCTTTTCTAAAGCTGAACGCAAACGGCAGATCCCCATGCTTTCTCTAGTTCTCATTTGGGTAACCTTGATGTCACCCTTCCACTTCGCTCAGCATAAAAAGATGTCTAAGTTCATTTTCCTTGTATTCACGTGGAGAAAATCTGATTCTGCCTTCAAGTGTGCTTCTTGTGTATGTGGCAGGTCCACTGGTGGACAGATGTCCTTTCCCATCAGTGCCTGGAGAGCAGATGAAAAGGCTCTGAGCTTGTAAGGATGATCTTGAGACTTCAGAATCTATGACATCATTTGTAAAGTCTGCAGCATTTATTTTCCATGCTCAGTGTTGTCCATCAGTCTAAGCTGCTTAACGCAGTCCTGGAGCAAGGGAGAACTATGAGAAGTGAAAATCCTTGGTTTCCAGGCCCACTGGCGAGCAGGAGGTGTTTGAACATGTAGAGATGAGTGCTTTGAAGTTTGTGGACAGGGTGACCTTAAGTTCTGCATCTAAGGAAGTGAGAGTTTAGTCTGTAAACCTGTCCCTGACATACCTGCCGCAGGGCTGGCTGGCTGCTGCGGCAGGCTGCGTTAGGAGAGCAGCCTCTGTGATTTGCAGCAGGTTGAAATTCCCTGATTAGCGCTAAAAGCCTGTAAGGTTTTTGTTGGTGGTGTTTTTTTTTTTTTATAAAAAAAAAGGTTCAGATAAGTTTGAGGGGAGTGAGAAAGCACTTCGTTGCATTTCTGTGTGTTGGAGTAAGAGCTATCTCCTTGGGTCTTTCTGCCTTAATAAAGTACTTGGTATCCAAGCATGGATTTGCTAATATAGATATGCGAGAACAGCTAAGATTTTTGAAATATCTTCCTTCGTGAAAGAAGTCGTCATCCCCTGAAGAAGAGGGAGGGATTTTAGCTGTTACAAGCAAGAAAAGCTGCCAAGCGCCTGCATTTATCTTCTTTTCATGGAAATTGCTTCCTCTGACCTTGGACTTGGTGCGTTCCTTATTCTCCTAAAAGCAGTTTTGGGAGCTGTTTCCCATCTTCTGATATTGATGTAACCTTAGAAGGAACTTGTTTTGCCATATGGCATTGATAATTCTCATCTCCCCTTGTTTGAAGTTGCTTTTAAGTGCCCACTTTTTACTTTGCTAGAAGTATGAGGAGCAATGTAGAGATGAATGTTCCAAGCAGAAGCTGTGTATCTAGATACAAAGAAAAAGAGCTGTGTAAATCTATTGCATATTTGTTGAATGGTTGCCGCTTTCTTCTGTTATACAAGCTAAAATTTAAAACTGTAGTTCATAAAAGAAAAACTGAAGGAAATTTTAAAAATTATATTAAATGGGTTTAGATATGTAACTGGATTTCCTTGATGATGTGTTGCATTTTTTAAAAAGTTGGTTACCTTCGTTAATTATCAAAATAAACATAATTAATGGCTTAATCCTGCGTATATAAGAGAAAAGGTGACAGTGGAAACTGTGCTCACTCTTCCCAACTTGAAGCAGTGGTACTAACAACCCAAAACAGGCCAGGGTACCGTACCGTGCCGGGGACCTGGAGTTGCCTGCCAGTCCCCCAGGTGACACCCTGCCCCTCACAGCCTGCCTGCCTCAGTGCTGATGCTATTGCACATGCGTTTCGGTTAGCTCCCACGAACCAGGAGGAAAAACTTCTGCATAATTGCAAAAAAAAAAAAAAAAAAAAAAAAGATAAAAGTTTCATTTCAAAACATGAACTGTTGAAGGAACAGCCTGGCTTTTTTTTTTATTTATCTCTTTGGCTGGCATGCAGAGCGAGGAGTGAAGAGTCTGGTGAATAACTGTTAAAACGTTCATCATGTTGTGCCTATTAATCAGCAGCTGGTGCTACAAGCTCTACTTTTGATACAGGAGGTTAACAATTAAAAATTTACTAGTGTAGCCATGAGTTTGGGTCTATACTCTAAGCAATGAGGTATGTACCTTCAGGTTGCAATCATTTAATGGGGAAATATATTTCTTTCAGTACTTCATAAGAAACTATCAGCTTTAAGTGACATGCAAAAACAGCCCCTTACGATCAGTTAATTGGCAAAAGGGCTACAAAAAATCACCTAACTTCAGGCTGTGAAGAGTCTTATGGATAGAGAAAGGCTGAAGGAGTAAAGTAATGTCTTCTCTGCAAAAAAAAAGAAATGCATTAACAACTCCCATCTGTTTTGTACCACGCTGTAGAAAGCAGGGTGGGATCTGATGTGTGGATGTTCCTAACCCCTGCTTGCACAGGTCAAAGCAGAAATTTGTGATAGAAAAATTGTTTGCCTTGAGCTGACAGACCTGCAAAGTGTGTTTGCTAGTGTTTGATGTTCAAAGTCGTGTCAGCAGGGCACACCATCATGTTCTGGTTTCTTCTCTGGAGATAACAGTGAAATGGAGCTCAGTGCTGACCAGTTCATTTTCCAGGAGATTCCTTGCCTTTTTCCATGTGCCCATGGATAAAAAAAAAGAGTAAGGATTCTATGAAGGCTGAGACTGCCCTTCCACTCTATAAAAAGAAGTGTATTTTTAGTCTCCAATGGGTGATTTGTGAAGTAATGTCAATGCAGAGATATATTTGGCTCTTTAATTTCTGAACCAAAAACCTCTGCTCTGTCTGGGTTTCCTCCTGGCATTAGCCAGTCTTCCCTCCCCAGCAGCTCTCTTGTCTACATGCTGCTGCACACAAAAGCAACTGCTACGTATTTCTTGGAGTTCTCATTTGAACCACGTTTTGAACTATCCAAACATATATTAACAAGTTTGCAACTTTAAAACTGCCTGTCCTGTTCTGTGGAGGAGTGGCTGTGTGTGTCTGAGGAGACCTCACGCTATTCTTCGACCTTAAAGCGAGAGGTGAACGTAGTATCTTGTGATCCTGCTGACATCCTCAGTGTTTCAGTCTGATCCTCCATGTGAGATTGAGCCATTTATGACATCTTTTCTACGAATGAAAGAGATGGAGGGTCATGGTCCACATTTTAGGTAGTTCAGAGTTCAGGCTCCACTTCTATGTCTATTGCTTCACTTCAAGCAGATATGGCTTGACAGCTGGATATGGAGGGATTTTATATAATTTCAGAATAGCAAAAGTCTTGCTTGGTCAGCTACTCTTCTGCTGTAGGCTCTTGAGCATGTGCCACATGAAAGGCACAATCTCTGTTTGGTAACTGCACTAGCTGCAAGTGAAACTTTTAACTTAGCTCAGATGCAAGTGTGAGTGTGGAAAACAGAAAGAGGTTTGCATTGAGATTGGTGTACTTCTCATGGCCTTGGAAGATACTTTGTGAAGAAGGTGTTCAATCTGACTCGCCAGAAATCACCTGAAATGTAGGTTCTGCTGCTAGAAGCCACAGAGGTGCTGGTGGATTACTAAAAAGGTTTCCCATCTTGATGTGCAGGATGGACGTGGTGGGGTGGTGCACAGGCTTCAAAGGCTAAAAAAAAAAAAATAAATCCATAAGGTTTATAGTAACAGGAAAAAAAAGACTTATATTCAGGCAAGATGAATAGGTCAATTGGTTGAATTTTAATTTGTGTTGTGTTTGGTTTCAGAGGTTGACTACCCATAAGGTTAGTTTGAAGCATGAAGTTGCAGAAGTGTTTTATTTTTTCCCCTATATGCCAGATCACAGCAAGCAGCATTTAAGAAACTGAAGCATAATTTCCCAAGAAAATGTACTAATTAAAATTCTTGTTCTGAAGCTGACGAGTCAGTAGTTCATGTTAGAGAAAAGGAGATAGCTCTCACTGTCAGGTGGGAGTGGAAGAGATACAGTAGGTTGGTCACTGAAACTGATACACTGTGTACTTTGTGAAATACAGAAGAAATTGGCATTTCTGATAACGGTTGGCATAGTTTTTGGCCAAGCACTCAGGCACTCACTTGTGTGAGTGCTCCATGAAAATGTGTGAATTTATTTCAACAATGCATCTTTTGGAAGTATCTTTTGTAGTATAGAGCAGTGGAATGTATTCGTTGTTCCTTAAAGAGAGAAGAATTTTTTTTATTACTATTTCAATATACATGATTATTATATAGCATAGCGAAATGGGAAATGAAGCAAATTGGCTTTTTGATTGCTTTGCTTTTGTTCTGGTGCCAGAATATAGGATGATCTGCAGGATTTAGCTCTGAAGACATGAAGATATGGGAGTTTCTTCCTTTTTCTTTCTCAGGCACATTATGGGCTTAATGGAATCTCTGTTGAAAACGCCTGTCAGCCCCAGGTGAGGGGAGAAGATGCAGACTCCCCGAGAGAGCTGTCAGGCTGGCAGCTGACTCTCGTCCTTCCTCCTGAGCTTTTTGGACGGTGCTGGCCTCTGCACCGCAGGGACAGGAGGTGCATGAAATGGCCACCTGCAAAAAATCCTTCTCCTGCTTGGCCCCTCGGCATTGCCCTGCATGTCTCTGTTCTGCATTTTTGTATTTTGCAGGCTGTTTCCCAGAAAGCCCTTGCCTCAGGTAGATGCAAAGTTGTGGGATGTAGGCGTAGGAGTGCTGGTCGCCGGGGGATCATCGCTTGCTACTTACTTGCTGCCTGATGCTCAGCATTGTGGACAGGCTTTGCCTTCCAACTGCATTTTGGATTTACTCTCCTTCAACAAGGACAGAGTGATATCAGATTGTGTTATAGCTTAATGTCCTTCCTATTGTCATCACACCAAAAAAAAAAAAAAAAGAGTAAAGGGAATACATATTGGTTAATAGTCTATATGGCTCCTGTGGACCACGAGGATTAAAAATAGTCCTTCACTGAGGACAGAAATCAGCATCTAATCCTTGGCTGTTTGGCCAGTGTTTTGCATGAAATGAGTTGTGCTGTGTGTCTGTCTTTCCAGGAGAAAAGCTTGGCTTGGTTCAGCGTGGAGTGAGGAGGGGTCAGTTTAAATAAACAAACAAAGCAAACTAATTAACTGTAAATAATTAACATTGCATTACTTGGATGAACACTTCAGCTTTCAGTCTATTAGTCCATCAAATACCTGAGCGCTGCATTCACCGTGTGCTGCTCTGTGGTGTTAAAGAGCAGAAGGCTTTCAGATAACACAGCACAGCACTGGCCCTGCTTACCCACCAAGTAAGCGTGAGAGGTGTGTATAAAGTCGTACACACTCAAGAAATGTGACCCTTCAAGCACATTCCAGAGAACAGAGTAGCGATTGATGCTGTTTCCCGTGAGAGTTTCCTTTTATTTAAATTTTTTTTGATTCTTCACTCGCTCTCCCTCTCCCCTCCCTCTGTTCCTATCTCTCTGCTCCCTTTCTTTATTTATAACTTTATCTCCGTGGCCTCGCCCCCGTTCAGCTGGCAGGCAGGAGCAGCACCTCTGAGAGCCAGCCCAGCCGCCTCGATGGTTCGTGGGAGTGTGAGCTGTGGGAGGATGTTGCGGGGCCGTTGCAGTCCAGACCACCCTGTCCCCCAGCACCAGTGGCCCCATCTTGGGTGTCTCTGAGCCAGACTGGGATGCCGGGCTCTCCTGGCTTGTGGTGTGGCAGAGAAAGGCGATTCTAGGCCTATTTCCAGAAAGCAAAGTGTAGCCACCTTCCTGCAAAACATTGTCAGAGGCATAAATATCCAGTGTATAGCAGAAGTACAATTTTTTTTTTTTTTCCTGAGTTTTTGGAACAGGCTGCAAAATGGAAGAAGCATTTGTTGCCTTTTTACCCTGCCAGTGGCAATACCATGTTTTTTCAAGAGTGCATTAAAAATAGATGCATTTAACCTGTAAAAGTAGATCAAGTTGAACCATTTGCTGTTCATAAAATGCATTGAGGATTTAACTTCTTGCATTTCTTTTATGGATACGGATGTTGATTTTAGAAACCAACATGATTCAACTAATAGGGAGCTCTTAATTCATTATGCTTTTGCTGAATTGTTTGATTTTTTTTTTTAAATTCTTTAGGTTTTTTTTAATTATTTTGTTGAAACTGCCTGTTTCATAACCTGCAGCCTGTCTTCAAGTTGCGTACATTCAGAAGAAATTCTGTATTTCTTAGAAACTTTGAGTTGCTAAGTATTAAAGAAAGAAAAATCCACCCTTAATTTTGTATCTGGAACTTTGGAATTTTCTAAACTTTCGCTTGGAAAGTTTAGAAAATACTACAATTAGATATTCACCATTGAGCCCTCTTGTTGATTTTTCTCTCCTGCTGAAGAGAACTCCCTCGATGGAAGGAGTATTAGGTACCTCACCTGCAGAGCCAAGCAGGCAGCCATTTGCTTCCCAGCTTCCCTGGCTGGGCAGGTCCAAGGGAGCAGGGCACGGGAGTCAGATGGAGCCCTCTGCCCTTGGTCACTGGCCAGTACAGATTGGTTTACTGTTGCTGTTGAGATTTTGGGGGGTTTGGGGAGTTTTTTGCCTCAAGTAGTCCCCCTCTGGGTCCAGGGGAGCCTACAGACACTCAGCAGGGCTGGGGCAGGTCCTCCTGCACATCAGTGGTTAGAGGTGCAGACGATACATTTTTTTTTCTAGGTTCCTCAAAATTTTGCTTGCTCTAGGAAGACTATAACCCCTCCTTAGTGCTCTAGGAAAATCGACACTAAACATACTGTTTAAATTTTTTAAAATTATTTTTTTTTCCCCCACGTACTTCCTGTTCCCAAGCTCAGAACCTGATTGAGCATCAATTTTAAAAGTAGGTTGCACAGAGATAATGGTCAGGCTTGATCCAGAAAGAAATCATGCCTGTTTGAGTATTTCCCTTCAGGAGGGATCTTCAGCCACAAACGTAGCAGTTTTCCAGGATACAGCGCATCTGAAAGTGCCTCAGATTTCTAACATCTTCTGCGTTTAAAATGAATGGAGAGAGCTGGATCCAGAGCTGGCTGAAGCACAAGTCCTGCATTTGGCTGTGTTAACACCAGGATTTCATTGCGAATGTTGGTGAAATCTTGGCAGGGACATGAACCCGATTTTAAAACCTGGCCTTGAACTTAAACAAACAAGTGATGAAATATATTAAAACTCTGAGCGTGATCCATTCATAAGCTTTGTACCTTATGCACTTCACTTTGAAACAATGTGCTTTTCTCCCAGAAGTTTTCAGTGGTTGCCTGCATCAACAGGCTGACTATCAAGAGTTACCCTTGACTCATACAGCAGAGGGAATCTGCAGAGATGTCTCCATATTGCACTGCTGAGTGCAGATCTTCCAAAAAATAACAAAAATTACTAAAGAAAATATTATATTTGCCAGAGGTTTTACCAGAGAAGCTTTGACATCCTTCTTTTCATTTGAAGTTTAAGTTCCCTACCTCTTTTTGCTGCTGTTGCTTTCAAAGAGGAAAGAAAAATGTCTGTTAGATGCAGCAGTTTCACTGAGCATCTCTTCAGATGTATGCAAGAAAGCAGAAACCATGACAAACAAAAAAAGTCAGCACAAGCAGAAGGCTTCTGATACTGTTTTAAAGAGTTAAGTTTTTTTATTGTTAAGAAAGTAGTCTTAGTACAGTGCATAGAAAAGGCACTAGTATACTGATATAATTGCCTGTAAAGCAATCACGTGTGTGATTTTGCAGGCAGCATTTTGCAATAGGGCAATACAGTGGAGTTCTGAGTGTGCTGAAATCTGTGATAATAAGAGATGTATGTTGCCACATCTTGAAACCATCTCCTCCACTTCCGTGACATGGACTGACCACTTTCAAAAAAAAAAAAAAAAAAAGTCCACATGTTTGGAAGCTTGGAAATGTATTTTCTTTGTTTAAACACCTCTATCTTTCATGCTTCAGGAAAATAAAATGCAAAGTGCTTGGGAAAGACAGGCACGTTGCCAGCATTTTAAAGAGCTGTGAGAGAAAAGTTGCTGGGCTCGTGATAGATTCTGAAACTTCCTGAGCAGCATGAGAGATATCAGTAACAGAAACATCTGGAAATATTTAATTATTTGGTAGCTCACTTTATGCATGAATTGTTCTTTAATTTTGATGGAGAGGACTTGTATTAGGTTATTTTCATCATCTGATATTAAAGGACATGTATGCATATTGCAATTTGTGCCCTTGGTTTGGGGTTTTTCCAGGGGATCTCTCATTGCTGTGACCACAGCTGCCCTCTTCGTGGCAGTGTCAGCTCTGGCTCCAGGACTTCCGTGGAGCTCATGAGCGCTGATAAACGTGCCTTTGGTCTGCATGCGATGCATTGCCAGGAAGTTGTGTCCTGTCCTCAAGTTATTACAAACACGTGAGAAAAAACTCCACTGGTGTAGGTGGTGGGTCTGCACTGGGAAAACAAGTCCTCAAGTTCTGGTCATAGCAGTTGCCTCTGAAGCCCAGCAGATGGCTGGGTTAGAGAGTTTGGGTTGGGGCTTGGGTCTGCCTCCAGTGAGCAAGGTTTTTGCCTCACTGGCAATGCCATGACGCCAGGGAGAGTAACAGAGGGTGGCCATGACTCTCCTTGGGGGAACACTGGGAACTTTGGCCCTTTTCTCTGAGGAAGCCACAAGTGGTGGCTGCTCTGGCTGGTTCTCCTGGTCCCTCCAGGGCATCTTCTAGCAAGGACTCCCAGAGAATGCCATCACTTCCCTTGGCATGGAGGCATGTGGATGTTTTCACTTTCACCACTCCTCAAAACAAAAAAAAAAACAAACCAAAGCTGTTAGACATCCTGTAAGCCAACACAACACAAACACAATGCCACAGTGGCATTAAATGATTTCTAGCCCTGTGTTAACAATATGCTTTTGAAAAGCCACACAGTGCCAAATGAGACAGAGAGACAGCAGTACTGTTCCTTAATTCGCACTCCTTTCCTTCTCCCTGCTTAGCATGTTGCAGATTGCTGTAAGTATGAATGTTCCCAGAAAAATTACCTAAGAATTGTGGCAAGGAAGGGTTTTGTCAGCAAGTTTGTGCTGCTGGTTATTCCGCACAGGAAGGAGACAGCTCATGCTCTTGTGATGCCGGCTTAATGGGACAACTTTCTGTAGTGTCACAAAATTCAGAAAGTGCAGCTAGGGAGAAGGATGGAGAGGTGGCGGGTCACGTATGATCCTCCTCTGCTGTAAATAGCTTTGGGGGTTGTCTCTTTTAATTTGTTTTACACATGTCTCGATAGAACATTTCTAGGGAAAAGATTAAGTTTTAAATTGCATCTGTAAATGTTGACATACCTATCTTGCAGTGATGTGCAAAGCTCTTACAGGCGTTGGTGTGCTTTCCTCTGCCTTTCCCTTTCCCTGTGCTCACTGTAATGTACATGGTCATCTCACTGCTTATCTCAAAGCCTCCTGACCATGTGTACTACATTTTGTGGACAAACTCATTTCCTCACTTTTTGATATGTTTGCTCTTGCCTGCACCCTGCACCATCTACTGTGAACGACTGCATTTTCCACTCAGCATGCTTACATTGCAGCAACATTCAGGCTCAGACCTGCTGCTATCAGCAGTGTTTGACAGCCACGACTTAACCCTGGGAGATCTTTGCATTCAACCCTCCCCCATCAACCCTGAACTCCCGCCCAAAGTGGTTCTGATGAATACAGGTATTATTCTGTGATGCAGAATAAGGAGGAGGAGATGAGGGACATCCAGGCTGTGGATCAGTTACAGGCACCTTTTTTTTCTTCTTTTTTTTTTGTTTTATGAACATAAGGTATAGCTGGTTGCAGTAAAGTACAGAGCATTAACGCCAGTGGACAGTCACAGCGATGGGCAGCAGTAGCAGGCTTTAATCTTAAGGGAGCTTCCCTGGCCAATTTGGAAAAAAACCCCAAGCTATTTCTGAGAGACGCTGATGCTGTTTATGACCTGCTGGGAGAAAACTCTCCTGGTTTTGGGAGGGTAAGAGGGGAAGCTCCTGCACCTCCCCATTCTTCCTCATTCCCTTCCCCAGGCATGCACAGCTCGGATTCTGCAAAACCCTCATGGTTCAGGCACTGACACGGGCTTCTCTGGCTATGGGTCAGGCAGGAGGAGAGCAAACTCCGCACGTAAGCCATGTCTGTAAGGGAGGAGAGCAGCTAAATCACAAATAGGTACAAATGTCTTGTGCACCATAACATGGAATCTGCCAACCCAAATAGCTCAGATGGGATCCCAACACCGCGGGCTTTGCAAAGCACCCAGCTGGCTTCAGATCAGCCAAAGATGAAATTAGCAGGGGGTGAAGACTGTGCCACCCAGACCGCGTTACCTGCCCTGCACCGGTCCCCATATTCAGCCTCGTTGCATATGCCAGTGCTGCATCCTTAAAAGCATTAGAGCTGGTGAAACTTGCATGTGCCTTATCTGGTAACTGCTGTTTAAGGCAGGAGTGTAGTCAATGAAAATTATAAACAGGGAGTGTTTTCAGAAAAATTATGTGTTGAAAATACTGTTAAACTATCAAACTTGCAGTAGGTCGGTCTGGAAAACCTGCCTGGTCGTTACCCTGTTCCCAGCCCTGTATTCTCATGCACATAGATAGAGCATCAGTGAACAGAGTTACAATATCAGAGTTCGGGTGGCAGGGTGGCAGAGAGAGCACTGGTGCCAATAAAAACATTTGTGGTGTCACCAGGTGACTAATGAAGCTGAATACTGACTAATTTTGGAGGAGGAACAAGTGGACTGATTCCTTATTGCTTCATTCTCCAAGAAGGTACCAGAGACAGAAAATCTGTGTTCTTTGCAGAACTGGTAGTAGGAACCCAGAAGATATGAAGCTTGTTGTGCTGGTTAGTTTGACTTTTTATTACTTGAGACACAGCTATGATCAAACCTCAGGCTACAAAGCCTGCCTACTAAAGACAAGCAGCTAGAGACATCAGCTTCTCCTACAGCACTGAAGTGTCCTCTGTGCATTCATCCCTAATTTTGCTAGCCTGGCCATGTCATGGCCACTGCCCTGAGCTCTGCAGAAAAATGGTGAGAAGCCAGCAAACATCACCAGGAGTTTTAAATGAAGTCCTGCAAAGGCTGATCTGAGTTTGCATCAGGGCTCCTCTTTTATGCACCTCGCTTACACACTGTGTTGGAATTTACCTCAATGTTGCCTCAATATTCTTTTCATTGTTAAAACATTTTAAAAGAAGATGAGGTTAGCTCTGATTTGCTTATTTCATTGTGTTTCTGAATAGTTAGGGGGTTTTATTCTTTTCTAAAGAAGAAAAAAAAAGCTGTGTAGTTCATTTAGAGCAGCAGAAGTACTTCTTGGAAGCAATTACTTTGCTGAGTAGAAGGATTTTGCAAGTGATTTGCTTACAATGTACTAATTGCTTTTTCTGTGTTTTTTTAACTCAGAAATTCCTCAGTGGAGGGCCTTTTGCCTCAAAGGTCTTCGTTTATCTCATACAGCTTCCCGTTTGCTTTAGGTGCAAGCCCACAAATATCTGCTAAAAAAACAACTGCAGAAGTCTTGCAAATTCATATATCATTCTGTCTGTCCCAAAATAGTCTGACTTAAACTCTGAGCAGTGCTGAATTAAAATATCTGAATGATCCTGCAGGCACTGTTTTGGATGTGTGGTGGAGGAGGGGTACTTGGTGTAGGTGCTTTAATTAGCCGGCATTGCTGTAAACGTATTTCCTGCATCCCCAGGTTCCACCTCCTCGACACATGCTCGTACCACAGAGCAATGCCGGTGGGCACGGCCTGTCTCCTTGGTGCTGTAGGGTTTTTTTCTAACACGGAGCAATTCAGAAGCTGGCAGCAGGACTTTGAGGAGCTGTCTTTTTCAATCATCATGGCCTGGTTTCACCCCTTCTGCTAGTCCATGGATTTGCTGCCTCCTCAGCCCCAAAGGTGAGCTGCAGACCTGTGCAGCTGCTGGAGGAAATCCAGCTGGAAATGGCCTTTATGGTTTGGTAGCAGTCTTGCTCCTTCAGTTCCTCTTTCATCAGGGAACAACAGCTGGTGTTACGTTAGTTAAGTTTTCTGTTTTGCAGCCTGTATCCGTGATTGCAGCCCTGTGTTGTTTAAAGCAGAAGGATGCAGTACAGTAGAAGGCCTCCACATACTAAGACCTTCTTTTGAGGACTGATAACCTTGCAGAAACCTCTTGTGGTTTTCCACTGAGAGAGCATGGAAGAGCCTTTTATTTTTCTTTCAGAGGCCTGCTTTGAGTGCAGCTGTACCATTTGTGACTGGCTTTACAACTGCTTTTGTAAGTCAGTGGAATTACAATTTCTTTGAACGCTAGCTCCCTGCTTATATGCTGTTCCCTTTCTTTGAGCAGATGGCTCAGCCCTCCATCTAGAACCTGTTCCCGTGGAGTGGTTGAAGCAGCATGCGGTGCAGATGTGGCTGATAGGCATAGCATGCGGGATCAGCTGGAGGGGATTAGACCGATCTAAGGGCCGTCTAGAGCATGCAGAACAGATTAGGCTTGCTTTTCAGATGCCACTGCTTTGTCATTCTCTGCATGTAGACTCAGGGTTTCCAAGTGTGAAGCAAACGCTTTCACGGTATTTTCTGCCTCTGGCAGCCATTGGTGTGGCCTGTACTGGACATAGCTGATGCACCACATCTGATCAAACTGTTATTAGTGGTTATTTTAAAAAGTAAAGTACTGCCCTGCCATCCATAATGATGATGCAAATTATTGCCAAATTGGCTCCATCCACCTCTCAGAGAATTGTTTAAAATGTCTTTTGTGTTTTGAAGACTTTTAGATGGTTTCATTTTCAACTGCCAAAAATTTTTTACATTGAGTCGCCTGTAAATCCCTTATCCCTTGAGGACGAAAGTCCCTGGCAAGCAGAGAACGCTAAAAGGGAAGAATTTTCAAGTTCTTGCCCCACAGAAGTAGCGTGCTCCCTGGAAGGTCTGTGGGGAGCAATTACATGAGCACAGCCACAAGCTCTGCCCTGGCAGCAGCTTGCCTTCGCTCCGTCTTGCCTCCTCCTCTCTGAGAGATGAGTGGGCTTCGCCCTTAGTCTGAAGACAGGTGACAGTCGAAAATAATGACAGTCATCCTCTGCAGTCTTGTTAGAGAGGCCAGGAGTTCAGTGGGGGCAGAGGCGGTTCTTTCATGCCCAGCAGCAGAAGGCCCAGGACAAAGCCGAGCTGCAGTCGAGGCATCCTACAGAGAAAACACGATATTAACACCTCTTCCTTCCTTGCTTGGTAGATGGGGGCTGGATTTAAATGACCTTTGTCTGGCACTTCTCATGAGCACCCCTGGAAGAGATGAAGGTGGCTGGGAATCAGCCCAGTTTTGGTGTTGCAAGTATTTCAGTACTCTGTGGCAATACAATTGTTCTTTCATGAGTAGGTGGGAGTAAGTGAACTGAAAGAGAAGACTTGTTGCTTTCCCCCCCCTTCATTATTATTGTTCCTTTTTATCATAGCCAAAATCTACAATATTTTATGGGGACATTGGAGCAAACTGTGTGCCAGGGGTCGAAGGAGTCACATCCTCAGAAAAATGCAGACTGAGCAACCTTCAAAATAGTATGATAGTGCTCTTTTTTGTGGTTTCAGATGCTATTTATATAGAAATCTTTAAGCCACAGTGACACAGGATATGGCGCTAATACAGTAGCTGAAAGGCAAGCACTATTCTTGGACACTTTTGGGGGCCGTACTTTTCTTAGCAGGGGTTAAATTTAGAATGGGAGAGCAGACTGCCAAAGGTAGAGCACTGTTCCCGAAAACCAACTGAAACACCAGGATCTATTCAGTATGCCGAATCAACTCGCATCTCTGATAAATGCATTAAATGTCACTCAGTCATAGTGACAGGATGCATCATTCGTCTAAGCCGGAAGCAGTTTTAGTGGTTCACCCTTTAAGTAGATGAAACCAGGGTTCCCTCATTTGCAGTGATGAGGTTGTCTAATGCATTCTGAATTTTTTCCTGGCTTTGGTTTTTGCCTGTTTGTCATGACCTAATGACAGAAAACAGAACTGTGTAAAGCATCGCTCCCCCAGTTGCTGCATTCCCAGGGTTTTCCACAGCTGTGTACTGGTGAGAGAAAGTGCTAGTGGAAGACACCCCTTTTTTTCCTCTAGTATAATTCATGGTTTGGCAATGTGATTCTTGAAGCTATGAGTTGAAATAAAGGCTAAATCTTATCAGTGCTCTCTTCTGTGTTCACCTGAAGGTTTTAAATCAATACAGATTCTGTAATGGTAAGTACAAAGGAAATCACAGAGAAGCTGCTGCTGGAATTCAGATGTTTACCATCAGCAATGAAACATTTCCAGACTTGTTCACTGTATTTCCCATTTTAAGTACGGGAAATACTGTCTTTACCACAATACAATTATATGCTGCAGGACAGCAAACACCCTTCTGAAGAGGAAAAAAGATACCTACTGTAGACTGTTGCAGTGATGCTTTCTGCATTATATTATTTTTAATTAATCTGGCGACTAGGTTCATAGAAGTTGATAAAATACTAATCTTTCATTCTTCTTGACACCTAAGACGTAAGTTACAGTATACTGGCATCTTGTCCAGACAGGGAAAAATTAGACATTCCAAGAGAATTCAGAGGCATCTGTGAGAACCAAGAAGTCGCTGCATCCCTTTAAACCATGTCTCATCTTCAGTATAGAGATACAGACCAAAAGCTGTATTTTCTGCCCAAGTTATCAGCCTCATCTAGGCAAGTTTAAATGAGTATGTACAGAATCAAGTTCTAAAACTTGGAATTTACTGTTTTGATAAGCTCTCAGATACTTATCACAAGCAGAATTTGGGTGGTTCTTCACTCAGTGCTTTTCTTGTGAAGTGCTGTGTCTGTCTGCTATCCCTCTGTTTTATCATTGTTGTTTGTAGACGCTTCACTGGTATTCTGATAGCCCGAGCAGCGTCCATACGGCCTTGACGCCGCTCGAGTGGTGAGGTTTACAGGTGACTTATTGTCACCTTTGTTCCTTACACCATTGTTCATGTACAGTCTGTCCAAGGCTGCTTCTGCACTGAGGCAGTATTTTTATATATTAACATTCAGATAGGAACTAGAAGTTCTTTTTAGGGAGGAGGCTATCCTGACATATCCAAAAGACAGACTGATTTTCTAGGAAGATTTATTCTGGGGTGACATCCTCTTACTAAGAGGGCTTGTCCCCTTCACTGCAGACCTTGTGCTCTTCATTTTCCCAGAGGAACACAGCTGTCACCATGGATTGTGCCTCTTAAAACTGTTTTGTATAACTGATCTTAATGCAATTCCCAGTGTCTACCACAGCTTAACCAACTAGATATAACCAGAAAAATTATGGCTTTATAAAAATAAAAGGGCACACAGTTTTCTTGCTGTTGAGGTAGAACTGTGTCCTGGATTTGACTGGCATGGAGCTATTTCTTTTTTCCCAGCAGCTGCTGTGTTTTGGGCTTAGTATGGGATTTGGTGTGTGAAGAATGTTGCTAATACACCGATGTTATCAGTTGTTGCTAAGAGACCAAGGACTTTTCCAGCTTCCCAGGTTTTGCTAATGTGCAGGTGCAAGAAGCTGGGAGGGGTATAGCCAGTATGGTTGACTCAAACTGGCCAGAGGAAATATTCCGTACCATAGACATGCGCAGTGTATAAGTGGGGGTTGGCCGCTGGGCAGCTCTCTCTTCCCCTCTCTCTTGGAGTTGTTCAGAGACTGGTCTTGATTCCATTCTGTGATCATTGCTTGGGATGGGCTGTATCGGTCATTGGGTTGCCAAGTGATGAGAAATTGTGCATCATTTATTTCATATATGTTATTATGCCTAGTATTATTGTTATTATTATTATATTTATATATATATTGTTATATTTTCCTTTGCTGTTCCAGTAAATTGTTTTTATCTCATCCCGTGAGTTCCTTTCTTTCCGATTCTCTCCCCTATTCCACCTGGAAGGAGGAAAGGGTGAGCGAGTGGCTGCTGGTAACCTTAGCTACCAGCTGAAGTTAAACCATGACAAACTGGTATATAATTATAAATATTTAGGGCGCCTATAAGAAAGATGGAGACAGACTTTTTTAACAGGGACTGTAACAATAGGATGAGGGGTAATGGTTTTAAACTAAAAGAGGATAGACTTAGACTAGATATAGGGAAAAATTTTTACTGTGAGGGTAGTGAAGCACTGGAACAGATTGCCTGGTCCCCATCCCTGGAAACATTCAAGACCAGGTGGGACAGTGCTCTGAGCAACCTATCTGGCTGAAGGTGTCCCTGCTCCTTGCAGGGGGGTTGGACTACATGACCTTTAAAGGTCCCTTCCAACCCAAACTATTCTGTGATGCTATGATAACACAGTCATTTTAAGTATCTCTACCTTTTTGTAACACTTTTTCCTATTCACAGTCTGGTACTAGCACTGGAGAAACAAATTCTATTCCTATTAAGGAAGTAGATAAAGGCTAGTATTTTTCTTTTAATATTATTAGTTTCATCTTGTGTAAGAATCAAAGCAATCCTTTACATATTAAATTGCATCCACCCATGCTTCATTTGGAAACTTGTGTTGCAACTGGAGTTTATCCAAACATAATACCAGTAACACTTAGTGTCCTTAACAACAAAAGAAAATACAATTAAACAATCTCTTGTACCAAAGTTGTTTGAAATCTGCTAAACAAACTGTTTGAATGTAGCATTGTGACCGTCTCTAGGAAAGTACCAGAGTACTGCAGGGGGTGTATGGATTTCCAAAGGAAAAGTGTGCAAAACAGAGTTTTTTCAACATGGCCATGAATTCTTTTTCTGTGATTGAAGACTACAGGTATTGGGTAAGTGGTGAAACACCCAAGTCCCAGGCATGCTAAATGCACCATGCAGGCAGGACAGAGTTCAGTTGCAGGCAGGACAGAGTCTGGTTTGCGAGCCCGGCATGCAGGGTGCCAGCTGCCCCAGTCCCGCTTCGGATGACATCTTACGGTGAGCCATCCTCTTTGCGTAGGCACGTCCAGGTTGCCACCAGACCTGGTCACCTCCAGCTGCCCCACATCCGGACCTGAAAGTCTCCTCCAGACCCCTAAGACAGGGTCCTCTTGCCGCTCAGGGATGGGTCTGTCCCCCACCTGGCACCCCAAGTCATGCCCATAAGCATGGTGCCCATGAAAAGGATCCTGGCTGAGTTTGGATGAGGGGATGCCAGGTATGGACTGAAAGGCAGTTTATTGCTTCTGATTTTCCCCAGACATCTGTTGCCTGCTTTTCTTTGTCCTATGTCACCGTGACCGAAGGAGACCAGTACCCTGAGCCTCAGGAGCCTCTTATCAGCTGGGCTTTCGTGCTCCTTTTCCAGCCAAGCTACTGCCACTGGTTTGGGACTGTAGGAGCACTTGTGTCCATAACAGAGCATAAAGACTCATCTAGAATGCCTGAAAGTTGAAAAAGACACCAAAATTTCCTCTGTGTGTCAGGTTTTTGGCAACAGCAAAACTCCGTGGGGACTACTGTTTGTCTTTACACAGTGATAAATACTCAGACTGCTTTGGCAACAGCCAGGCTTTTATTCACAGATTAGCTTCACGTATCTTTATGAATTTAGAAATCAGTTGGAATCCTGACCATTGGCGTTTAATGACTTCCTGGTTTTGTCTAAAATGCTTTTTATAGATAAAAGGCTTACTTTCTTCTTTTGCAGGGGTCGGTGGGGGGAGCACGGTCTCTTTCTTGCAGTCACTAGATCAGTGGTGAATTCCTTTTTGCCTTAACAACCTTTTAATTTGAGGGATTCAGATGGATGCAGATAAATTGCCATGGGCTTGAGCTTCTGCTTTTCATTTGGGAAAGCAGTTTGCACATGCCGTCTTTGCAAAACATTCTTTAAAACCACAACAAGCGTGCATGTGAAATGAGGAGGTATTAAAACACCTTTGGTTGCAGGTGTCAGATGAAAAACAATCCTGATCTCCCCCATTTGCATTAGCACTTGATTTCTCCATCAGAGGTCTGCCAAGGAATACTTAAAGGCAACTGGATTGGGGGCCAGAGACCCAGCGAACTCATTTCGCAGGACTACGAGCAGCAGGCAGAGAATGACACCAAGCAAGCGTTAACCTGGGCTAGAGTTTAACAAGCACGCATAAAATAAACAGATCAGTTCTGACGGCTTGCTTGTGCCTGCATCTCAGTTTCTCTTCAGCTTGTTTTGTTTTGTTACCGGTCCTCCCCCGGCTTTTCTGTCTGTTCCTGTTTCAAACTTCAAAAGCTTCAGATACAACAGAGATATGCAAGGGCTTTGGAGACCCACGTGGTATCTGAAACACCTGCATCTGGTGCCAGGCTCTGTGGAAGGGCCATCCATAGTCCAGGTGGGAAGATGCCCAACAGATAGGACCTCCAGAAGGAAAGCTAGGAAGCCAAGTGTCAGCATACCCTGGCTCTAGCACTTGGCAGTAAGCACATGGGGGCTCATGAGGACTCCCACGGCTGCCATTTACAAGTCCTTCTGAGGTAAATCTGTTCTTCATTACCTGGGCTTGCAGACTGAAGCAGGAAGAGAAGACCGAAGGTGTCAGCCGCCTCTAGAAACAAGAAGACGTGATAGCTGTAGATGTAGCCCTGCCGACAACAAGCATTTTCTATCCAAGCACCTCCATTCTCTGAGACAGCAGTCGTGTGGCTTGTGGTATCGATGGAGTTGTTGGCTAACGGTTGTTGTCAGCACCTTGTGAAACGCCACGGTGGGTGAGGTGTATCTTCAGCTGGCGCTATAGCAGTAGGTGTAGATGCAGAAGTGTGTCTGGTTTCAAAGAAGGGCCTTGACCTAAAGATTTCACCAAGGAATTTGTAAGAGTGAGTGTTCAAATGATAGCTTGTCAGGAGCAATGTGGTGATGTTAGCATGGGAAGAGAACAGGGAGAGCAGAGGCCAGCCTTTAATGAAGGAGTGTATATGCCAGTAGGTGCATCAGCTGTGGTCAAGACTGTATGTCTATTTAGGAATAGTTTTTTTACTTTCTATTTTCTGAAAAGAAATCAAGGTGATGAGGATTAAAGAGATGAATAGACACAGGTGAAGACTAAATATCAAGGCCCAGAATGAGGTGATGCTAACATGCACTGGAACTTCACTCTGTGGCTGTTGTAGTTTAGCCCCGCTTTGGACAAGACTACGCAGTCTCTCTCTCACTCCCCCCACCCTCCAAGGGAACAGGGAGAGATAATATAAGAAAAAAGGCTCGAGGTTTGGGACAATGACAGGGAGAGATCCTTAAAGTTACTGTTCTAGGCAAAACAGACTCGACTTGGGGAAAACTATTAGTTTATTATTAAAACCAAAGCAGGATAACAAAAAAGAGAACAAAGTAACTTCCCCCCACCCTCTCGTTTTCCCAGCCTTAACATTATCTCTACTTCCTTCCCTGCCCCGAGTGGCACAGGGGGGAAGAGGGAATGGGGGTTGCGGTCAGTTCATCACATGTTGTTTTACACCGCTCCTTCCTCCTCGGGGAAGAACTCCTCGCATTCCTCCCCTGCTCCAGCCTGGGGTCCCTCCCACGGGCTGCAGTCCTTCGTGAACTGCTCCAGCGTGGGCAGTTTTTCCATGGGGTGCAGTCCCTCAAGAGCCAGCTGCCCCAGTGTGGGCCCTCCACAGGCCACAGCCCCCTTCAGGCACCCGCCTGCCCCGGCGTGGGGCCCTCCCCGGGCTGCAGGGGGATCCCTGCTCCTGCGGGGCCTCCATGGGCTGCAGGGGCACAGCCGGCCTCACCAGGGGCTGCACCTCGGGCTGCAGGGGAACCTCTGCCGGGAGCAGCATCACTGCTCCCCCTCCTGCTCCACTCACCTTTCACAACGGGCTCAGGCAGACGCCTCTCAGGTTCTCTCACATCTCCTCTCCTCTCCACTTCTTGCAGCCGGGCCGGGCTGAGTCGGGCCCAGTCGGCCGCCCGGCGGGAGGCCAGAGGGTGAGGGCTGCAAGGCCCACAAGGCTCGCACCTCCCCCTCCTGTCCCCACTCCATCTTCTTCACATCTTATTCTATTTTTTTTTCCTGTTTTTCCCCTTCTTAAATACGTTATCGCAGAGATGTTATCACGGAACATTCTGCTACCAATTGGCTTGGCCCTGGACAGCAGCGGGTCCGCCCTAGGCCCGGCCAAGTCCACTGAACAAAGGGGAAACTTCTTCTTACAGAAGCTGCCACCGTAGCTCCCCCTCACTAAATAAAACCAGGAAAATGGGCAATGCTTGCTGCTCCTCCCAGCCCGGCTAGAGCCCAGGCAGAACCCCAAAAAGGCTTTCATGTTACGTCATTAGCGTTTTTTAAACCAAATAAATGCTTCAAGAGGGAAGCAGCCAGGTTCCTCAGAGAGGGGGGGATTTGTTGACAATCATAGCCATGCATTAAACACTGAATAAATTCTGTGCACAGGAGTTCAAAGGTGAAGACATGTTTGAACCAGACACGTACTGTATTCCTGTTGGGAAGGGGAGATACATGATGAAGCAAGACATGATTTCTGTATTCCTACATGATCCAGCCATTATTTTGTGTGAGGTCTGACCAAACTCAACAGCTCAAAATGCCAGAACAGGATTCAGGAAGAGGTTGGAGTGTGCATATGCATATAGCTGTGGAGAAGGTAGGAAATCAGGGAATGGATGCAGCACTAGCAGTAACAGTTTATTTTAAAATCCCTTTACAAACCATGGCTGCAGTAGACTAAAAAAAATCTGTCAAACTTGTCAACTTTTTGTGTGTAGTTCAGATACTTGGAAAAGCTGAGGTCAGGATTTTATCTATAACCTGTACATTCAGAGCTGTTCAGCTCGTGGGTGACTAAAATGGGGGTCCCCAGGGACAGGGCATCTATAGTGGTGTGAAAGAAAAGCTCATACCACCAAGCTTCTCCTGTGTGCCTCCTAGTTGTGTATTTTCTCTTTTTTACTTGGGTCCTCTTGCTCCAAATCATTTTATGAAAAGTAGATTTAAGATACTTTTGTATGAATATGAATGTAGATTTTATTTAGCTTTGCTTTGTTTCTCATTTCCTATTTTACACTGCTGGAGGTATCTCCCCTTCCTTTCACACACAGTCTCACCAGAGAAATCTTTGGGTTGAAACCAGTGAGTCATTGCATCAGTCTCCCAGACATATGTCAGAAAAAGCAGTGTTTTGCACTCAATCAAAAACTGCAGGAGGAGTGTGCTATGAATCTCTCACTCATTGAAAATTCATACACCTTAAATAAATGAAGGGGTTTTGATAGCACCCTTTTCAACAAGACCATTCTTACTGGCACACTGCATGCTGCTCTCCCCTGCCTGCGGTATTTTTCAAGGACTATCTTTCACTGTCATCCTCCTCGAGCCTTTTGGAGTCTGTGGATGCAGAGGCAAGCCTTTCATATCTGAAGTTCTGCAGAATTTGGCAAATTTAGCATAGGATTATTTTACATTTGTTAATCTGGTCCATATGTGGTAGTCACATTTTATTTATTCACATAAAAATTCCATGGATGGAATCAAACCTTACCCCAATGCTGACTATTTCCCTCAGAAACTACAAAAGCCAGCAATAACTGTGTTTTCATCCGCCAAGAACTATAAGCTATATTGTATTACTGTTGTGGAAAAATTGGGGAAAATTATGTTAGACTAGAATTAGAAGAATGACTCCTACACTCTGCATGTTTACAGCGTGATAAATGATCTTCATGGATCTTTTGCATATATAATAATTCATCATTCTTTTTAGATCTGATTCTCTAATATTTGTATCCGGGGAAAACAATACATAGCTGTATTACATAGCACCATTTCATACAGTACTTATCTCTATTCATGCTATGCACAAGATAATACGCAGTGTGATAAGGAAGGTTATTGATGCAGCTTGCAGATGGCTTGGGCCTGAAGAAGTGCAGTTGTATTGCAGCTGATGAGCTTGCTCCTCCACTAGCATAGCAAGTGGCTTTCCCTGCTGAGGGTGGGATTTTACCAGGACGTGGAAAATGCCAGGCATTTCTGTAGCTGGTTTTGGCTCTGATTTTTTAAAATAAAATGAATCGTCTCCCCATAGCATTGCTTTCAGCCTGTAGAAATTGCAGCCAAGACCCTTCTCCCTGTTGGTAACTGGCAGTGATGCTCAGTGTCCTTTCCTCTCTTGGTCATCATTGTCCTAATGAAGTAGGTGGTGTAGTCATCCATCACAAATGCCGCTCTGAGAACAAGAGGAGACTTGGAGAAGACAGTGGGTGAACAAGGGGAGGTGGGCAACAGTGGCAGAACTGTGTCCCTGCAGTTCAGCTGGGGCGGGTTTTTCTGTCTTTGACATGGTCGTGCCTTATTCTGTTTCTGTAATTTTAACAATACTGCAAACACAAGCGAGATCTTTTTTCCCCCTTCTCTCCTTTCACTCCCTAAAAGAGGCCCTTTCCGTATTTTTCCTCTCCATACAGACTTCTCTGTATGAGGAATTTGCAGGGTGAGTGTGAGGCCGTACTAGAAAACAGTAAAGTCAGGGTCAACACCCAAGATAGGTGGAAGAGGCCACACGAAAGGGAGAAAAGGGGTATTTCAGAATAGATGTGCATTGACAAGAGCCGCATCCCACCAGACCCCCAGAGGGACAGTGGTGCGTGGCTCCACAGGAGCAGAAGCACTTCATTTATTTGGCTGTTATGAGCTAGAGGAAAATAAAAATTCATGGAATACAAGCAGACTTATGCTGTCGAAGACAAAAGGAAAAAAAAAAAAAAAAAACAACACCAGAAAACTGCTGCTTGGGAAATGCTTCGCCTGCTAACCTGAGAAGTTTCACGAGTAGCAGTCCAGTCTGGTCACTGGGAGGTGGCCATGTGCGGGTCCTTGGCGTCCGGGCTGAGTGTTGAGGCTGAATTGCATCCTTGACCCACTGCCTGCCCCTGGAGTGGCACAGGGACATGGTGGCCCTGGGGAGCTGCCAGGAGGGGGACGGCAGGCGAGCCTCTGGGTGCTGTTCCATGCCATCCCCCTGCCAAGGCTGGCCCTGAGCAGTCCTCGGGGGCTGGGTGCCAGTGTGCCTCCAGTATGTTGTTTGTGAACCTCTTACCTCCTCCCCAGAGCAAAGCCTAACACAAAATACACTGCAGTTGATCGGTGTCGCACTAAAACAAGACGCTCTTTCTGTCTGCAGCAGCAATAAAACTGTTTCATCTAGAGCCCTGGGAGAAAGCTGGACCAAATGCTTTTGCTATGCATGTGGAGGGACGGTCGCTTGGAAGTCACTTCTCTGCGCCGGATTTGGGTCTGTGCAGTGTCTGCTTTTGAAAAAAAAAGAAAGCTCTGAAAGGCAGACTGACAATGCTTTTCCCCCCTCTTCAACCTCTTTTCCACTATGTCAGATTCTCTGGGTATGTCTGCTTCTCGGAAGGAGAGTTCTTACTTGCTTTGATACTTACTAAGTTTTTGTAAACTTAAGAACATCTCCTAAGTCATCCTGAACGGTCAGTGCTTAGTGATGAACTAAACCAGCAGACATGCTTAACTGCAATAGCATAGAGGTGATCTGTCATAGAATCGTAGAATGGTTAGAGTTGGAAGGGACCTTCAAAGGTCATCTAGTCCAACCTCCCTGCAAGAAGCAGGGACATCCCTGACTAGATCAGGTTGCTCAGAGCCTCATCCAGCCTGGCCTTGAACGTTTCCAGGGATGGGGCATCCACCACCTCTCTGGGCAACCTGTTCCAGTGCTCTACAACTCTCATTGTAAAAATTTTTTTTTCTAATATCTAATCTAAACCT
>WHYT01016697.1:167128-179940 GCA_009806455.1 Tetrax tetrax
TAGATCAGGTTGCTCAGAGCCTCATCCAGCCTGGCCTTGAACGTTTCCAGGGATGGGGCATCCACCACCTCTCTGGGCAACCTGTTCCAGTGCTCTACAACTCTCATTGTAAAAAATTTTTTTCTAATATCTAATCTAAACCTACCTCCTTCTAATTTAAACCCACTACCCCTCGTCCTGTCACAACAGGCCCTACTGAACAGCCTCTCCCCATCTTTCCTGTAGGCCCCCTTGAGGTACTGGAAGACCGCTATCAGGTCTTCCCGGAGCCTCCTCTTCTCCAGGCTGAACAGCCCCAGCTCTCTCAGCCTGTCCTCATAGGAGAGGTGCTCCAGCCCTCTGATCATCTTCGTGGCCCTCCTCTGGACTTTCTCCAACTGGTCGATGTCCTTCTTATGTTGGGGGCTCCAGAACTGGACACAGTACTCCAGGTGGGGTCTCACCAGGGCAGAGTAGAGGGGCAGAATCACCTCCCTTGACCTGCTGGCCACGCTCCTCTTGATGCAGCCCAGGACGCGGTTGGCCTTCTGGGCCGCAAGGGCGCATTGCCGGCTCATGTTGAGCTTCTCGTCCACCAGCACTCCCAAGTCCTTCTCCTCAGGGCTGCTCTCAATCCATTCTCCGCCCAGTCTGTATTTGTGCCTGGGATTGCCACGACCCAGATGCAGGACCTTGCACTTGGCCTGGTTGAACTTCATGAGGTTGGCACGGGCCCACCTCTCCAGCCTGTCCAGGTCCCTCTGGATGGCATCCCTCCCTTCCAGCGTGTCGACAGCACCACACAGCTTGGTGTCATCGGCGAACTTGCTGAGGGTGCACTCTATCCCACTGTCCATATCGCTGACAAAGATGTTGAACAAGGCCGGGCCCAACACGGACCCCTGTCATTCAAAGTACAGCCTCAAATTAATATTTCTGTGTTTTAAGAGGCTGTTCTTATTGTATCCTTTTTTCCTAGTTTATTTTGCTGTACTGTCTGCAGTTTGTTGTGTTGATTTTGCAAACATTCCTGAGAGGACCAAGGGCCTAGTAATGAGTGACTAGTTCATCAGTGTTTATTCTCTTGTAGCTTGTTTTCTTACTGCTGCTAATTTTGGAGTTGTTTTCTCTTTTGTTTTTCTAGTCACTTATTTTTGTGTGATTTATCATGGTTGGTTTCATATGCCTGCTGCCCACAACAGTTTTCACTCTCTTGCAATCAAATCTGGCTGTGTGGCCGTGCCATGCTTACCTAAAAGTTTCCAAGCATGCAACTACTGTGGAAATACAGTTTGCACTGGTGCACTGGATGAGAGTTCAGCAATTGTGATGTAGTCATGTCATGGTCATTGGAAAGCCCTCAGTGGACTTCTGCCACAGCATAGCAAGACAGGTGATGCATGAGGAGCTGGCGTCTCAGCCCTGGGTGAGAGGTATCAGACAGCAACGGAAGATGAGATTAGTGTCATGACTGCTTTGTTGTAACTCAGATTTCCTGCTGTAAAACATGCTTCTCAGTCTATAGTGACGCTTCTCCTCTTGTTTCCCTGAATCTTTTGAAAAGCTGCGTTGCCATTTCTCTGGTTGCCTCAAGCTTTCCTGACTCATGGCTAGCCATTCGCCGCTCGACCTGGTAGGTGTTTCTTCCTTGCCCGGCCCACTCTTGCCAGACTCACAGAGCAGACCTTGCCTGTGCACCATAAGGGGTGTTCCTCCTGCTGCAATTGGACAGCTTGGTCAGCTTCATGCGGTGCCAGCTCCCCTAAGGACTGCCAGGGTTGGAGGTGCACCCAAAGGTGCTACCTGAAGGCAACAGTGCTCTTCAGCCACCCAAGGACATACCGTCTGCGAGTTTATTCATGCATGTTGGGCCCTTGTCCTGCCATGGCATGACAATGACACATCCACGAAGATGAGCAGATTTAATTCACTGAATGCCATACATCTGCTTTGTTTGTCATTGTAACATGGGGTTGACCGTGTTTGTAAAATGTTAAGATGCATCTGGAAATTACTCACATTGTACTTCGGGTTGCTCTCAGTTCTGATCCTGAGCAGAAAAATACATCAATATTTTGGTGTATGCTTAAGGCTTTTCAGTGTACGGCAGCAGGAAGCTTTTGGATCTCATTTTTTTATTAGATGTGATATTTTTAGACCTTCAATCTTGGTTAAATCAATGCAGAACAGATTTCTGGAAGGGAAAGAATTTAACTTCACTTTTAGCTTAATATCACTTTGCTCTGGCAAATATTCCAAGTAAGAAGTAGAAAAAATAAATGTCAAGCTTTTTATTCATTCCAGGGAAATAATTCTGTATTTAACACATGATGTTTCCTAAATCTAAAGTAATAAGAGCCTGACATTTTACTGTTCCTTGCGTTGTACCTAACTCAAACATGCCCTTACCGTGAGTGATACTTTCCAGTATTTTCCAGAGTACTGACAGTTAACTAACAAGTGAGAAAATCAGAGGCATTGTTTGTGTCACCATTTGCAAGCACTTAACTTAATAAGCCACAGGAGCCATTAGCATGGTGGGAAGTTTGGCTAGGAAAATCCCAGAGGCTAAAGTAAGACAAAACCCACTAGACTGAATGGGGCTGGCTTCAATGGCTTTTACTTCCCAATAACAAATGTGCCGTCTGTTCAGCAGCTTGAAGCTTGCACTGTTTGCACAAAGGTGCAGTCCTGGATGCCGTCGGCTCCTCTGCTGCCGCATGGAGGAAACAGGTTGGAAAGTCAGCCTGGTCTGCAGCTGGGGCCGGGGCAGTGGAAAGCCGCCTTACCTACACGCGTCTGGAGCTGGGCCGCGTCAGTTTCTCCTCTCAACACCCTGGCTGCCAGCACGCCATTGACCCAGCTCTGGGCCTGGCGTGAGCAGCAGGGTGACAACTTGCAGAATAATTACTTCCATTCTCCTCCAGAGCTGGGTGGGAAGGTGACTCTTTGTTTTTATCTTTTTTCAGTGTTGCATGAGCTGCACAGAACATTCAGTTGCTTGCTCAACCGCAGACCACTTTGTCTTGAGTGTAACTATATCAAGCCTCAGCATATGGGTTATTGGACCTATCTGAGGGACTGAGGAGCCCAGAGAGGCTCAGAAACCTCACCTAAGATGAGTGTTCAGTGCAGCAGGCTGCACATGGACTTTTGTCAAAGACTTTAGAGCTTTCTAGGGGCAAATGCCTGCCTGCTTCACTGTACTGCTTCTTGTTGTTGCTGCTTTTAAAAGCATACCCAAAAATTATAGCAACAGAATGTTCTATTTGGCCTATTCAGTTTCTCAACAACAGATTTGAAAAAAAAACTGCAACAACAAAAAAAATTGTTGGAAAATTGGAAGCTTTCAGTTGCCACTTTGAACAATGCTAGGAGAGCTTTCCTGTCAACTCCATTGTTCCCACGTTGGACTTTTCTGCTACAAGCCTGATGAGAATGCTGTCATCATCTTTTGTCCTGACTGTAGATCCCATGACTTGCAGAGTTCCCGTCTCTGATGTTGTTCTCCTGAGGCAGCCTGTAATGAAGAAAATACATGCCGAAGCTGGAACAAAGTCCACCACTGCCTCACTAGCTAGAACATTGAACACAATATGCACAGTTTCAGCACTGAGTTGTTGAATTTGAACGATTGCCTTGGTATCCACAGAAACGGGCTCAGCAGAGGTGCTCCATGCAGAGGGCAGCCTCTGTATCAACCCAGACAATCCTGCAAATAAAAAGATGCAGTTTTCTTCTCTAGTGGGAACAGGCACAAGGAAGGGACAAAAGACCATAGTCCTTTGCATAGGTTTCAAGTACTCTTTTCTAGGACTGCTGGAATCCAAAAGAGCTGCAGACAAAAGCTATGAAGTGGATTCATGTGTTTGATGCCACCTCAGCGTGGGAGAGTTTCATCCCTGTGCTGTAAAATTGCTGCCAGCCCCTAACAAAGTCATTTGGCCAAAGACATTGGTGCTTTTTACTGGCAGCTGGCAGCTCGCCTCCCAGCTTCTTTCCTTTTGTGAGCTTTGTTGGTTGGCAAAGTGATAGGCATTGAATGGCACTGTGGCACCGTCAGTTGCAAGCAAGCTTGGTTTAGGGATGCTTTTTGGTACGTAGAATGCCTCTGTATGATTGCCTGGTTGGCGACCAGTGTCTGTAGCCTCGCACACGCTGCGTGTTTGCAAAGCCCTTCAGAAGGTGTTCCTCTGTTTGATCTAAGTGGGTTTGGTATCCAAATGGAAAGGTGTCTGCACAGCCTATAGCTGCCACTGCCCAAGCTGGAAATAGCTGGCACCTTCTTGACAGGCACAGCAAAAGGTCTACATGCTGCGGAGACTGACCTGCTAGTCCTGCAGAGAGAATCACTGCAGAAAAAAAAACCAAGGCAGTATGTTAACAAATAAATTCCACAGTGACAGGAGAACCTGTTTGAAAACAATGCTCGCTGAGTAGTGCTGGGAAGCCCTTATGCTGCTGTCTGCACTAAGCCAGCCCGCTGATGATAAGACCTTGGTTTCCACCTCAGCCAAGCATGTCAGTCTGGAAAATCTCAGGAGCACCATCTTTGTTCTGACAGGATTGGTGTGTAAGGGCTTCCCTAGCGGTGCTTATATTTAAAATGTCTTTAACCGTACAAGGAGTTAGCATCTTCATTTAACTAGGTAGTCCCAATAAAGTGCAAGACATGTAATTTCATTTCTGCATTGAATTCTGAATTTTGTTCTGGGCTTTATCCCTCCCAGAGATTTGCAAAACAGAGAAAGGCGGGGGAAGCATTTTAATCAGGGTAAGGCTCTTTGGCATTTACACTATTGAAGCCTGAGGAGCCTCTGAATTTCTGTTGAATAGAGGTCTAAGAAAGAAGTAGATCTGTTGAAGAAGGACATTTCAGTGCAAGAAGGATGTGTCTTTAGGACTTTCCATTACATAATGGGGCTGAAATGGATTAACAAGACCCAGGCTTTCTTTTTCTTGAGAATTGCTGCCTCCACCGCTCTTTTTCTGTTACTGATGCTTCAGTCACAGCACTTAAAGAAAGGTTTTCTTTGTTGTTATTAGCTTGAGAAGTAAATTGCAGCATTGTTTCTCCTGATCAAGAGATTGATTAGTCAGAGGTCTCTAGCTGAAGGGAAAAAATGTTCCTCATTATCAACTTTAAATGCAAATGTATTTGTCAAGCAGAGAATGTTTCAGATGGTGAGTGTGGGGGGGAAAGCCTTGCTCTTTTGATGTGCTGCCCATAACCATTACCAGAGCTTTGAAAGGCAGCCCTCTCATCAGGTCAGTGAAGAAATAGTGTGGGAAAGATACTCTTGAAAGAGAAAATTAACCATTGCTGCTTCCAGTTGGATGGCTCTGTAGTGTTTTGACGAGTAATAGTGCATTAGTATATTTGTGGGTTTTGTTGTGTTTTGCCTGCTCTTTCTCTTCCTAGGTGCTTTCATAATCTGCTGGACCCCAGGATTAGTCTTACTGCTCCTCGATGTTTGCTGTCCCCAGTGCAACGTCCTGGCCTATGAAAAATTCTTCCTGCTCCTGGCAGAGTTCAACTCCGCCATGAACCCCATCATCTACTCCTACCGGGACAAGGAGATGAGCGCGACCTTCAAGCAGATCCTCTGCTGCCAGCGCAGTGAGAGCGCCAACGGCCCCACTGAAGGCTCAGACCGGTCAGCGTCCTCGCTGAACCACACCATCTTGGCTGGTGTCCACAGCAACGACCACTCGGTAGTGTAAAACCGCAGACAGCCACGTGGCCGACGAAGAGCAGCAGGCTACAACGCCGCACGGGGTGGGTGCGCGGCCCCGGGGAAGGTAACCCTCTCACAAGATTTTCTCAAACACTAATGGACTACAAGTGCTTCTTTTCCAGGGAGCCTGACACAATAGCACAGTCTGCCCCGTCCATAGGACTGGCTGTGCTGCAAGGCTTTTGGTTTCTACTTTGAAAAAGGAGAAGGCAGATGCCTTGTGCCAAAGGTTGTTGGTAGCCCTTGGAAAGCCTCGCTGAGACTTTGTCGAACTTTGCTGCGTCTTGGTGCCAGTCTGAATCAACTCTGATTAATTAAGCTTATACCTGCTTCACCGCATTTACATGTAGCCACTTAGTCTTTTTAAAAAGGGAGTAAAGGGGATAAAAGTATGCCTATCATTTAATAGACCTGTAATATTTATCACCATCAGCATGCTTGTGATGAACATTTTCTGTGCAGGGAGTAAAACTGTGCTCTAGTCTTCATATCCTTAGCCACACTGCCATAACTACAGTAAAAACAAAAGTGTTTTTTTCTAATACAGGCAACAGGACGATGATGGAAACTGACTCTTCTTACCTTCATTACTGGTGTTAGAAAGCATGCATGTTCTGTGCGTATGCAGATTGTTTTAATCATGGGGAAAAAAATAAAAAGCTCATTGTAAAGTCTGCAGGAAAGTAGAAAAGCATAGACTGTATTCCAGTGTTTGTTTAGATTATGAAATAAACAGTACTCTAGTCACAAGTTATTTAATGTTCTTCTTTGAAGTGCGATATGAAATGTGTAACATGTGAGGGGTCCCAAGTTTTTCATGGACAAGTTCTTAAAGTAGGACACATCCTTAAGGCTCTTAAAGGGCTGCAGTCAGGTTGGTAGATTTAAAAAAAAAAAGTCTTCATGGGATTGGAATGCTCTTCTTGTTCATGGCAGAAAGCAAAGGGATTTTAATGTGAAAAAAAGGTATACATTTTTATGGAACCTTTGTTGTAATTGAAAACAAAACACCTTCTGCATTTTTGCACTCAGAAGTATTTGTAGAGTGTCTTTCAAATTATGTACCATTCACTTCAAAAGCAATGGGCTACTAAAAGCCGAAGTACAATTTTATTTTGTGAAGTCAAGACAACATATGTAGCAGTCTACTGTGAATGACTGGACTGTGCTACATAGCCACACATGCACAGTGTTATGAATAGTTAAGCTAACAGATCGATTTTTTAAAAATATATGGCTGTTTTGAAGAGAAATGCCACTCGTGAATCTCGGTTACTGAGAACCAATGGCATTAATCAAAACTCCTTGACAGGGGTAAATGTGTGCAAAGATGAGATCTTGCTGATAAAAAACTTGGGACCTTTCTCTGGAAAACTGTGTGTTCTCCTAACAATGTAAAATATATCAACAGTAAATTCCTGGGGCCATTTTCCTCTTTGTAATTTGCCTGAATAACAAAAACAAAAAAAAAACCAAAACAAAACAAAACAAAAACAAACAAACAAAAAAAAAATCAGAGGTGTGTCCATTAGTGTAATACAGTGGAATGTAACATAAGGGACAATATTCTTCCATTTGGGCAGGGAAGAAATGGAGGGGAGAGGGTCAGCCCAGCCAAAAGTAGAGTTTTTAGCATCTCTTGCTTGGAAGATATGCTTGCATTTTGTGCTTCCAAGCATAAAATTGCTTGGAAAAGGCAGTTCCTTGCTGAGGGAGGGAAGAGCAGCAAGTGAACAAAACCCATCTCCACCAAATAAATTGAGAGTTTTGCCACTGCTTTCAGTAAAACTGAAATTCACCTGTACTGACAAGCCAAATTTGTGTGGACACTGTGGAAAACGGAGTGGGCAGCGGGGATAAACGCAGCATTACCTGCCAGTTGACCAAGGTACTGAATGTCACACTTGCTTGGGACAGAACAGCTCTTTTTTCTGACTGTGTTTGAGAGCAAGCGAATGTAAAGATTGATTGGTTTTTATCCATGAAACTGTACTGAGAAGGAAAAGAACAGGCTGTATGAACTTCTTCATTTAAAAGCATATGCTTGCTAAGCCACTCATAAATTTTCCTAAGTGCTGCGTGATATTTGAGCTAGTGCAGGTAAGCAGAAGAAATGAGAGGGTAAGAGTGGCTCCAAAGTCTGAGGACATCTGACTGGAAAACAATTTCCTTTTCTCAGGAGTTCTTGGAGTTGCTTTCTTCCTTGAATCCAGGGAGAGCACTTTTTTATGTCCCCATCTTCCCCACAAAGAGCTTGATAGACACTTTATTTTGGGAGGGAGTTACCCTTTCCAAGTGTCCTTTTTACTGCTGTTTGCATGTTCTTTATTGAATCTCTCCTGGATAGGATGAGACGTTGGTGTTCAGAAATAGCAGCAGATTGTTCACCAGCAGTTTACCGTGCTGAAAGTGTGGTGGTTTTGGAAAACCTGTGAGTGAATAATTTTAAACCAGGGATGTGATCGTTCATGACACGCACATGGGTCCAGAGGCCCCTTGTGAAGACAGATGCCCAAGGAGGCTTTTCTTTTCCTGTTGTAATTGCAGTAGGTGGCAGTTGCTGCCCAGGTACATCAGTCAGCCCTTCTCCAAGGAGGCACTCGACAAATCAGGAAGCTGGACCTTTTGAACTCTTAACAGCAGTTAAATTTCAGTTGTGGGGCAGATTAATCCAGGAGCACTTCTGGCAACAGGTGGCTTTTTCTTCTAAAAGGTGAAGTGCAATGCTTTAGATCAAAGGCAACAGGATGCAAACACTGCTTGTGCAATTCCACTAGAGGAACTCACTGAGCATGTGGCTGCTGTTTAAAAGTTTAGTTAGTGCCTTGTTTTGTTGACATGATCTCCCTATATCCTTGAGAAATCTGATCTGTGGATTGAGTGTTTCTTTGCAAGCTAATGAAATTAAAGCTGCTGTGAGCAAAGAGAATAAAAACCAGAGCTTGGAATAGAAGGATTCATTTGCTCTCTTCTTTAGAGTCGTTCCCATGCCACTTGGTTTCATCTGAATTTTTTTTTTTTAACTTTTGCTTCTCTGTTCAGATTTTCCAGCTTCATTGTGCAGTTGTAGAATTCACTTCTGCTATGTGAAAACATGGTGCAAAGTACTTAGGGAAAAAAAATTGCTCCACTTACTTTTACTTATCTCAAATCCTTCAAAAGGTTTTAGAAGACTTCTTAAAATACCAGCAATCCTCCCACAGTCATTAAAATTCTTCTGTTGCTGGCTGCCTCTGGTCCAAGTAAATCCCCTTGAACTTCAAATGTAATGGTGTTTGTCTCTGCAATTGTAGTGGTGGGAAGTTGTGTATTAAAAGGAATATGGCTGATGAAATCATTTGCAGGTGAAAGAAAATGTGGTTTTTCCCCTCCATTTTTTCAGTGGCAGCACAGGTCTGAAAATTAATTGAAAAGATTGCCTTTCAATGAAGGATTATTAGGTAAAATTTTAACTGCCTGTTGCTGTCACATTTAGAGAGCCTGAGTGATCCATTTGTTCACAGAGCTGTTAATCACAGCATTTACATGACAAGTTGAAAATATATTTTGTGTTTGACATGCATTGCATTTCTTGTCAACCTCTGATTTGCTCTGTGTCCTCTGAAATCTCTTGGTAGTTTCATGCTGACTGCTAACCGGGATGCTCAAAGCTGGGCAGATAGCTGACACAAGGAGAAAGAGCAGACCAATTAAGAGCTTCTTCAGTGATTCCTAAAACCAAACACACCTGTCTGACCACAGTACACCAGTAACAGGGTTTTTTAAACAGTTGCCCCAAGACCCACCGTTGTTTTTTTAACCCTGTCTTTCCCAACTAGTCACAGCTGTGAGACTGCTTAAACAAGCTCGCAGCAAAGGCTTGGCCTAGGTCACTTGGTGAAAAAGAAACGTCAGGCATGCTATGTTCATGCTTGAGTAACTTGGGTGTCAAAGAGAAACGGACATGTGTTTGTGTGCAGTATCTTACTTCTGCTTCCCCTTCAAAGTAACTTTTCAGCATCAGCACAAATTTCTCCCAGTGTGGCTTTGCACTGAGATGAAATTTTCTTTTGGACTGCACATCTGTGGTGGTCACTGAGGGTTGACCATGGCCAGTCTGGGTCCCAGGAACAATATGTCATGGGAAACTCAAGTGGGCTCTGCTTGTGAAGCGGGTTTTGTAGCTTCTTCTGACCTTTGTGTTGCCGAAGAATTACACTACCAGATACCAGGCTTAACTACTGTAAGGCCAGCTGGGGTTCCCCTCTGCAATGTGGCCACTACCAGCTCTGTCTGTTCTTACTGCAGTAGGTGTCCATTGACTGAAACCACACTGCTTTTTCCACAAAGGAAATAAAAGCCTAC
Organism: Tetrax tetrax; assembly: GCA_009806455.1. Classification (NCBI taxonomy): domain Eukaryota; kingdom Metazoa; phylum Chordata; class Aves; order Otidiformes; family Otididae; genus Tetrax; species Tetrax tetrax. The sequence goes on from WHYT01016697.1 coordinate 177,190, forward strand.
CCAGCAGATTGTTCTCCCCAGGTGAGATTAAAGGGGTCACCACCATATGGAGAGACTTTGATGCAAACACCCATAGTCTGTCTTTCAATCACTGTGAATCAAGGTGATGCAATGCACAGCTGGCAGTCATTTCTCTAGGGCATCCTCCCCATCCCGCATCAAGGCATGACCCCGTCCCCGGTGTACATGTCGTTCCTTTGCGTTCCTCTGACCGTGAGATGGGATGGAGCTGGCAGAGGTCAGCCTTAGCAGACTGGCGCTTTTTCACCTGCTGTAGAAGTAGTATAACCCAAATACAGGGTTTTTCTTTCTGGTCCTCTTAAGGGCTTTCCTGTTGAGCAATTTGCAATTGCAAGTCTACCTGTCATGTCCTTTCCAATCAGTTCTTGCCACTAACAATCAGTCCTTGCTATATGCTGATGTCTGTATGCAGGGAGTTTGCAACTGCAGTCTCATTTGTTCAGCTCAGTTGCCCAGGCTTTACTGTTTGATTCAAAAGGCCACTTCCAATAGAAAGTTTAAAGGGTATTAAATCTCACACCTGTCCAGCCATGTCTCCTCTTTTCTCTCCTCCCATTTTCTTCTCTAAAAGGATTTTCCAATAATTTATTCACCCAGCTCCACTTTTCTAAGTCTATCACGGAAAAAAAAAGAGGTTGATATTAAAGGAAACAAACAAACAAACAAGGATATTAAGGTATGCTGCTGTCTTCTGTGGTATATGGAAATCCAACCCACTGATAAGCTGCCAGGTTTTTAACATGAGCCTTCATTAAGTGTTCCCATTTGCCTGTGATAAAATTCTGATAACCAGAAGTGTATGTGGGAGACTCAGGAATCTGTTCATTTGTTTTCCTGTTTAAATAAAACCATGTTTATAACTCAAAAGTATGGAGACAGCCAATGAGGTTTGGCAAACAATTTTGCTATTAAGTGCACTTACTGTAAATGTTTAGAGGTTGTATCTAGTACAATAAAGTATTTAGCATGTGTAATATGGAGTGTGCAGGAAATACCCTTCATCGGGAGAGCTGGATTTTTTGGATGTGGAGGGGAATTACTCAAAAAGCATGTCTCTGAGGCCACAGGCTGGTCTCTTCCAGCATAGGCTGAAAAACAGGGGCAATGAAAGGGTGAGTTATTTAAGTAAATCACTTAATAATGAGTTCTGTTCCTGGTTCATACCTGCCCACCTTCCTTTGAAGTCCACATTTGCACCTTTTAACCTCAGGCCTCCTCTTGTTGCTACATAGAAAAGTTTTCCTGCACAGAGAAAACAAATCTGTTGCTTCTTTTCCCTCTCTGTCTTCTTTCCTTTCTCCCTCTCCCTTCTCCTTTTTCCCTTTTCCCTTCCCCTTTCCTTTTTAGCTGTGCATGGTCATGTTTGTGCTAGAATGTGTCCCCAGTTTTGATTTAACCATAGAAGAAGGTCATACATTCACTAAACCAAAGCAAGCTGGCGTATGTGTAGAAATGAATGCATACACACACAGATTTGCAAAGCCATAGAAAGGAGGAAGAACTGAAAAAAAAAAAAAGTATTATTTCAATGCTATTTACACATAGCTGGTTTAAGACTCTATTTTTATGCTAATTCCTATTTCCCTTTTTGAAGAAAAAAGGTCTTGGGTAAAGGGTTGATGAACCCCCTGCCTTTTGTTAGACTGGCTAATCACTCATTTACTGAGAGAAACCTAGTGTCTGCTTCAGCAAAATAACAAAAAATAAAGCTGGCGCTCCTAAGGTAAAAATGCAGTACTAATCCCTTGGGGCATTAAGTACAAAAATATAAAAAGGGAAGAGTTTGATTTTTTCCTCTCCGCAAACCCTGGTGATTCATGACTAATGCCCTGATGCGGGGCTTTCCATGACATGGCGTGTGTAATGTAAAGCAGCCTCATGGAGCTTGATTGCTGGACATAACGAGCAAAAAGCCAAAATACACAATTGCTAAATAAATCACGCCTTGTGAAAACTCATTGCAGTGCCTCTGGGATTTTTTTGTTTTAAGCCCTGGATCACCATTTGCTGGCAAAGTCAGAGTGTTTATATGGCGATCTTTTAACATTAAACACCCAACACGTGCAGCAACGCAGGAGGCAGCCTCAGTGTGCAGTAGGCAGCAGGCAGAGCAGGAGCTCAGAGAGCCAGCACATTTGGGATGACAAGGGCCAGAGCCTACCATGCACTCCCCAGCATCGCATGGGCCTTCCCCCCCATCCTTCTTTGTGCCTTTTGGGATCTGCCCCTTCAAGGCCAGGTGTGGCTGGGAGGCCAGGGCCGCTGCAGATGAGCTGGTTCCAGCAGGAGCTGATGCGAATCAGCCTCTTCCACTTTTGTCTGAAGTTTTCATCTTCCTAACTGCTTAGCCTTCACGTGCTGATGGATCTACTGCTGCCTCCTCTAGTCGCTGCACGCTCCACCTCTTGCTGCACTTTCTTGTCGCCCCTCCAAAGAGCCCTTTGCTTTTCTCTGCACCTCCTCCAGGTAGCCTAAACGGTCTCTGAATCAAGCTGCAAGGTGAACGCTGGGCGCTTTCCACCACAGATACGATTTCCTTGTAATTCCTTGGGGGATGAAGTGGGAGATACAATATAGAGAACAGAGAAGTGAAAAACTGCAGAGAGAGGGACAACATGAGAGACAGCCTCTACCTTCTGTGCAGGATTTTGTTTATGATCCCTTCCAAGACTTTCTGGCAAGTCCAGGAAAGGCTTTTGCATTGTGGGTTGTTTTTTTTTTTTTTTTTTT
>WHYT01016697.1:198473-237869 GCA_009806455.1 Tetrax tetrax
AGCCTGAATGAGCACTAGTAGCCGGTGTGGGAAGAATAGGAATGAGCTGATCAGCGACTCTAGGAAAGGGATGGCATGACAACATTCACAGTGTGGAGAGATGTTAACAGAAGGAAGGGAGAAATTATTGGGAAAAGGAAGTGTTGGGGCTGAAAGAGGAAATGGAAACTAAAAGCAGAGCCTGCATAGACAGAAGGCTTTCTGTCTGTCTGACCCAGGGAGTGGTGTCACTGCAAAGTGGTTTGAGAACTATTGCCTTGGATATTCCAACCCAGTGCACACACTGTTTGCACCCAGGTAAATGTCTCTCTCATACAGTTGTTTAAAACAACTTCCTTGTGATTCCAGAGGTGTCTTTTTCCATAGCACTTGGCACTAACCTGTCTCTGAGATTGATGCTGAAGTTCATGGTAGCTTCAGAAAGAGAAGAGTTACCCTGATGCTGGACAGTTCTCAGACTCCCATCCTCCATGATCTGATTAGCTATAACCAGTGAGATGCTATGACTCTGTAGACTTCAGTGGTAGTCACAAGAGCCAGGATTTCACTAATGTAAACCCAAACAGCAGCAAAAATACTGTTGCTGGTCTATTTCCTCTTGATTTGCCAAAGAGGAACTGAAGTCCCTCAAAATCCTACTTAGAGCCAGTCTTTCAGTGGAAGGTGAGCAGATGAGTACAAGAAGCTTCAGCATGAGGGGACCAACCAGTGTCAAAGATGAATAACTCCACAGTTTGCCAAAAAACATAATTCGTCTTCCTGCTTCACGCACATCTCTCTTGTGCAATTCTACTTTGTATTCAACACTCCTAAATCTTGGTGATCTTTGAGCAAATCCTATCCTGCCAGTTGTTTGTCAGTGCTGATCCTTTGGCAATGTACAAAGTTTTGACAGAGTTCCTTGAGCTCAAACAATGTCGAGTCAAACATCCTGTTGGTAACCTCAGCTATTATGATAACTCACCTTAAATTGTTGTTATGTTTCAGTGTGTAACACTGTTAATAAACCCCTGCACCTAGCCAATCTGAAAAGTATTATGGGATCATGGCCATCTAAAGAACATAAAGGTGGACAAGTCCATGGGACCTAATGAGATGCATCATTGGGTCCTGAGGGAACTGGTAGATGAAGTTGCCAAGCCACTGTACATCATATTTGTGAAGTCATGGCAGTCTGGTGAGGTTCCCACCTACTGGAAAAGGGGAAACATAGCTCTCATTTTTAAAAAGAGAAAAAAGAAAAACCTGGGAGACTACAGGCTAGTCAGTATCACCTCTGTGCCTGGCAAGGTTGTGGAGCAGATCCTCCTGGAAACTATACTAAGGCACATGGTAAATAAGGAGATGATTGGTGACAGTCAAGATGGCTTCATTAAGGGCAAATAGTGCCTAATAAATTTGGTGGCCTTCTATGACAGCCTTACAGCATTGGTGGACAAGGGAAGAGCAACTGACATAATCTACCCAGACTTGTGCAAAGCATTTGGCACTGTCCTGTACAACATTGTTGTCTCTAAATTGGAGAGACATGGATTTGACAGATGGACCACTCAGTGTATAAGGAATTCGCCAGATGGCTGCACTCAAAGAGTTGTAGTTAATAGCTTAATGTCTACGTGGAGACCAGTGATGAGTGGCGTTCCTCAGGGGTCATTATTGGGACCAACGCTGTTTAACATCTTTCTCAGCAACACTGACAGTGGGATAGAGTGCACTCTCAGCAAGTTCGCCAGCAACACCAAACTGTGTGGTGCATCAACACACCCGAGGAACAGGATGCCATCCAGAGGGACCTTGACAAGCTTGAGAAGTAGATCCATGAGAACCTCATGAAGTTTAACAAGGCTAAGTGCAAGCTCCTGCACATGAGTTGGGGCAATCCTAAGCATAAATACAGGCTGAGTGGAGAATGGACTGCAAGCAGCCCTGAGGAGAAGGACTTGGGGGTGCTGGTGGATGAGAAGCTCAGCATGAGCCAGCAATGTGCATTTGCAGCCCAGAAAGCCAACTGCATCCTGAGCTACATCAAAAGAAGTGTGGCCAGCAGGTCAAAGGAGGTGATTCCACTCTCGGGAGACCCCACCTGGAGTACTGCGTCCAGCTCTGGAGCTCCCAACATAAGAAGGACATGGACCTGTTGGAGCAAGTCCAGAGGAGGGCCACAAAGACGATCAGAGGGCTGGAGCACCTCTTCTATGAGGACAGACTGAGAGAGTTGGGGCTGTTCAGCCTGGAGAAGAGAAGGCTCCAGGGAGTCCTGATAGCACCTTCCAGTACCTAAAGGTGGCCTACCAGAAAACTGGAGAGGGACTTTTGACAAGGGCCTGTAGTGACAGGACAAGGGGTAATGGCTTTAAACTGGAAGAGAGTAGGTTTAGACTAGACATAAGGAAGAAATTTTTTACAGTGAGGTGAAACATTAGAACAGGTTGCCTGGAGAGGTGGTAGATGCCTTATTCCTGGTCAGGCTGCACGGGGCTCTGAGCAACCTCATCTTGTTGAAGATGTCCCTGCTCTTTGCAAGGGGATTGGACTAGATGGACTAAATGATCTTTAATGGTCTTTCCAACTTGAACTATTCTCTGATTGTATGATCATTGCCTAGAGGAGATCACCCAAACAGCACATTATTTTACAAAGGCTAAAGAAAAGGAAAAAGCTGATAATAGGAAGAAAAAAAGAGGCAGCCAATAGTGATTGTAGCATCAGTTTGACTTCTCATGAATAATTGGGAGTTTTGTCTCATTTACTGTATTTTCTAATGTTTTATGGCACAGCAATCCCTTTCAGAATGCCACTTCCAAGATTTAGCTCAAAAAAGAGCTTTTGGTGGCTAAAAGTCGGTTAAAACCAGTAGCACTTGGAGACCTGGAAGCTCATACATTGGTGTGTACAAGTCATTGGAGGCAGCATGTGAGCTGCTGTTCATGGGTCTCGTGATGCCCCTATGTATGGAAGCAGTGGAGATGTGGTACAGTTGGTTGGATGCTGTGTCCTCAGGGACTGATCCCTCTGCCCAAGGACAGGACCTTGGGAGCACAGGGGCCACTCTTGCCTTGCTCCGGCTCTGCTGTGGCAGGGTCTGTGGAAAGGCCATGCCAGGAGGCTGTGGCCATTAGAGGTCTGCGTCATGCAGGAGGAACAAGAGGGCTTAAGGGTGTCAGGCCAAAGATCCAACCCTTTCTGCAAGCCATAAACACAACGACTGACATGCAAAAGCATGGAAACAGCGTGTCAGCCGTGTTTCCCTAGAAGCAATGCCAGTTTCCACTACGGGAGAGGAAAACAGCAAAACCAGTACAAAGACTTTTTTTTTATTTTATTTTATTTTATTTTTCTTTTTTGAAAGTACCATTCATTGGCTACTATGGGATGGAAATAGCTTTTAACTCCTATGCTGACACAGTCAGCATAGTGGTCAGGAAATGCTTGTAATCCCAACTGAAACCTGAGCTACCAGCAGACCAAAAAGGGGGAGAGGCAGGCAGGCATCTGTCCTGAGGCACCTCAGAGGGAAAAAGAAACATCAATGCAGCAAGGAGAAAATGTCGCTGTCTTCCACAGAGAAGTCCTTGCACCCCAGAGGGGCCCAGAGCACTTGACAAACCATGTGCCTGGATGCCAGCCCCCCAGGATGGTAATGACTGCAGACCTTGGGAGAATCTCATCATCCACAGCTGTTGACTCCCTGTGGTGAAACGGGAATCTGGAAATCCATTAACATTGCATGTCTTAGCTCTGTGTCCAGAACAGGCAGATTAATCAAGCAGTCTATCTTCTAAATTATCTTAAAGTGAGTCAAAACATGTGCTTCTGAGGAAACTCTGCAAAGCAGCACAGGCATGTGAGCTGTGCAGTAAAAAGCTATCCCAGGATTTGGGGCTGCTCGCCTTAACAAGTCTCTTCCTGCAGCTGGAAAATCCATATTTCAGTTATGTGACGGCCAAGGGATTATTGGAAATTCTTGTGGGATGGATTCTTGCAAGAAGGGGTGTTATTAAGTGACCTTTTCTCCCATAAAAGTCTAGAGGTGATCTGGAAAAATCTAACTGCCTGGAAAAAGAGTAAGGCAGCTAAAAGATATCTCAACCATTGCAGATGCTAAGTGTCCTCCTTAAAAGCAGAGAAGAGTTCTCATTTTCCACCAGCTGGAGATGCTGATTGCTTCAGCTCTGTTGCCACATAACAGGGCCCTTCCCTCTCCACCTCACCTTCTCCTCATCAGTCTTTGACAACGCTCCTCATCTCCCAAGCGCTCCCTGACTCACTGATGCTCTGCCAGTCAGTTCTGCTCCCTGTTTCCTACTTTGATTAATACTCCTCTGGGTTTCTTTTCTTTAGCAAATTTCTTCCATTTCTGGGTCACACCATCTGCAAGAGCAGGACCTGAAGATGAAACAATACGAAATATTCCTGTCTTTCAGAACTTCCACTTAAGGTACACCTCTGTCCATTTTGAGCTCACCTTTCAGTGTAGCTCAGGTCTCAACTGTAGCTCTGGATGTCCCAAGCATAATTCCTTGGGAACATCAAGTCTCAGCATCTCTTTGTGTCAAAGTGCTGGGAGAAGAGCAAAAGCAGTTTGCACAGTCTAGGAAGAAACACATCTGCAGACGGTTGACTTCTGATGGCAGCTCTCAAGAAGTTAGCTGCACTTGCCTACAAGAAAATGTGCTTATCTTGCCATCTTGCTCTCTCCTCTCTCTCCCTTGCCTCGTTTCCCCCATCTGTTGCATGTTGTCATAGATATGGGGCAAAACACCCACTTTCCTGCATACTTCTGTAGCACCTAGCACCATAAAGTCCTAACTATACAGAGAGCACCTGGGCACTACCAAAAATTTCACAGCAAATTTAGACCTGTTGTGTTAGGGTCAAGGGATATATTTTGAGGATTTGCTCCAGCAGGAAGTAATAAAAGTTTGGAGTTTGGAGTTACATGTGTAATGATCATAGCAAGAATATAAATTTTTTTTTCTCTAAATGAGCCCACCCTACAGAAAGAAATATCTGGGAGGCTCAGGTCTGCCTATCCTTGCATGTTAAAGCAAGGGAAGGAATCTGCTGTCAGAGAAATGGCGTGCTAAACTCACAAGCTACATACTTGGTGATGTGGAGTGTCGCATATGAAGTTCTCTTTCAATCTGTTCCTAAGCCCTTTAAAATACTTTTGGACTCATATACAGTTACTCCTCCAAGGACACTGATTCAATTATAAAACTGTCTACTGGATCAGTTAATATATGAATCAGGCAAGATGTTTTCTGATGCTCTCTGAATTCCACAACTTGAAATAATCTTGCTGGAAAAAAAACAAAGTCAGGACTCTAAGAGCAGTTAACATGAGTTTGAGAAGATAAATGATGGAAGAGCATTTCCTGGCCATTTTTCCCCCTTTTTTTCACAGTGCTCTGTTCATTTTGTTCATGCACAAGGGAATTTCTCCCTTTTCTATTTCATAAGCTTTCCTCTTCTATAGCTGTATGCCATTAACAAAGAAGCAGCAGCAGAAGGAAGAAGAAATAGCTGTGCAAATGGTAGTATAAACATCTTCCCATTTGTCTAACACGTTTGACCTGGTTGTCTGTGGCAGCTGGTGGTACTGGTTTTAGTGGGACTGAAGGAGTAGGTAAGTGTGACCTGGGTGAGGAGTCCCGGCTTGTCCCTGTTGCAGGCATCGAGTCACTCCTGCCGTCCCAGGCAGAGGAAGGGTGTCTGTGTGCATGCAGGGACACTTCAAATAATACAGAAAGTTTGGGGGTTACTTTGTACAATTCGTTGAAGATTAGTCCCAGCCCACTTGCTATCAGCAGTCTGGTTAATGAATTAAAACTTTTTGAGCTGGCAACGGTTTTCCACAAAATTTTGCTGGGAGGAATTTTTGGCTACTCACAGAGGCTCTTTAGTCAAAAATAAATTTTCTGACTGAAGAACTAGTATGGGAATTTTATCACATTGCAGTAGTACAACCATATGCAAAGATGAAAAATTGTTCCCAAAGTGACTCTAAAGAATGGAAAAAATCAGAATGATCCCATACCAAGTCACTCCTTACAGACACATGCATTGAAATTAAAACTGTGGGAAATCATTAGCAGGTTCAGTAATAAACCCCATTACTTTTAATGAGAAACTGCTACACGGCTACAACCACAATTCCTATAAATCAGCACAGCCCTATCAAAATCACTCCTCATTTTCCCAAACATGAGGTGCTATCCTAGAGAAGATTATAGGAAAGGCAGGTCATCTTACCCTGTGCCATCCTAGGGGCATAGGTCTGTTCTGCAGGACACTTTAAATATCTATCCAGACAGGAAGGACACCATGCACTGCAGAACTGCTTCAGTCATAACTTGCATGAAAATTCTGCTAGAAAAGGTTTATTATAGGTTAATCCAAGATTTTAAATGTTTCATGCCTAATGTGTGTAATGGTGGATTTCAAGTAACTCTGAAATAATTGATGGCTAGAGGAAACTCATTGCCCTCTGGATTCCTTAAAAATTGATTGCTGTCACTAAGGCAATCTATTAAGCACCCAAGCACCCATTAATAACCTTTTGTAAGTTATTCCTATCTAAGCTTCAATGAAAACTATGACCTACATTTTATTAATAAACCTTCTTCATCTGCGAAACTCCCTGGTTTGTGGTGAGTGATTGCTGCCTCCACTTTCTTGGAGCTTGTGGCCCCATGCACTGATTTCAAGGAGCTGTTCTCCAAGGAAAGTGCAACTTAACACCAGTCAAAGGCGGCAAAATTTATGTCACAAAGCCTGCTATTCTAAAAGAGGATTTTTTTTTCCATAAAGAAGGAGAAAATTGGCTGCACATTCATGGGGAGATAGCAAGTAGGAGATGTTTTCAGCCATTTGCAATGCAGAAGACAGAGCCAGGATGGGTGAGGCACTGTGCCTGTCAGGCACTAAGGCAGAAGCAGATACACACTCCTCCAGATGACAAAACCACCTGCCCTGCCCCTGGAAAATCCATCCGCACTCTGACTAACTAATTAAACCAACCTGTCTTGTCATTACTCCTCTGCAGAAAAGTAAAAGTAGCCTGTCCATCTTCGTAGAAGGAAAGAGCATATGAGACGGTAACAAGGTAGTTTTAATAGCTTGGCTCACTGAGTTAGAAAAAAACCCAGCACATGATCGGGAAATCAGATTTTCTGCACACCAGTTCAGATTATTAGAAAACACTCCATGGAAAGCTCATGAAGAGGTTTCGGGGGTAAACTACCTTCCAACTTTTCCTACACACAGCTGGGTGCACTCCAACTTTTTAAGGACTAACCATCTTGAATTAGCGGAGCAGCACACCAGGGATGCAGCTGGCCAGGAAGGACCTCCAGAGATCTACTGTGGCAAGGGAGGAATTAATAGCAAAACCTGCCAGGAGGATGCAGTTTGGGAGGACAGGTGTGCTGGGGCTTTTTGGAGAGCACCAAAGGGAAGGGCTTTGTTCTCCGAATCATCTTGTTTTCAGCTGTAGGCTGAAGAGAGGAGCTCCTGTTTTGTCATGTTGCATTTTCTCAGGTAAATTTCCTTTGGGAAAAGTATTGGGTTTTTTTTTCTCCCTCTATTTCCCACTCCTTTGTTTGTTAACAGTCCCTCGCCTGGAAGCCCAGGAGCACTAGGTGGGGGCATTACTGAGGAGCAGTACAACTGCAGTTGTACAGTGTGGTTTTTCTCAAGTTCAGCATGAGGGATGGTACTTCTTTTTCTTTGAGCTGCACCCTGCCTTTCATCCCATCTCTGCTCACGGACACTGCATGTCACTCGTGACCCATTATTGGGCACCTTGTGCATCCAGACCTTGAAAAATGAGCCCCTGGCCTCCTGGCTTCACACGGTCCTTGCACCCTTTCCCCAGCACAAAGTGGGCACATCACCCTTCAGGCTTCATGGGTTTCTAATGCACCAGCATCTGGAAATCATGAGGTACATGAGACCATCAGCTTCCACATTAGGTTTTGATGGCCTTTTTTGTTTCCAGTTGGATTTTTCTCAGTAAAGCTTTTCATGGCTTGGAGAACTTGGAAATGGTAGTGCCTTCTCTCCTCCTGCCTGTTTCCCCATGTATGCTGCTCCATCCAAACACATCTAAATTAGCAGGCAAAGGATGCAGCCTGACATGACTCATGTCTTGTGAAAGCTGAGATTTGGCAAATGAGCCACTTTCTAAAACTTGTGGGTGGAGATCTAGCTGGCACCATGGTTAAATGCCATGCTCTAGGGTGTTTTCTGTTGCTGTCAGAAATTGAACTACACTAGCAAAAGCAACAGAAGGAAAACTGAGGAGGAGAAAAAAGGGTTTGTACAGACGAGGCCAAGGAGTATGAAGCACGAGGCTGCCCAGGACGGACGATCCAGCCCTTGCATGTGATCTGTTTGTAATAAAATAACAGAGATCCTGAGCCATTTGCCGCATTACAGAGCCTGGTGGAACAGCACGGCCCTGCCATTTGGGCTTTTAGCATCTTTCTGCTCCATTAATTTACCATATCTTGCCTCTCCTTACTTTTATCTCTGGATTTCACTTTCCCCCTCTCATTTCATTTTAGCATTGTGCGTGAGAAAGTGCAGTGCAAGGCAACGCAGTGCTGCGTAACGATGGCGGTGGCTCATTTCCACGCAGGCTCGGTGCAACACAGCCAGGCAGCAATGAAGCTACTGGCTTTCATGGGGAGAGATATGTGTATCACTATTTTTTTTTCCTTGGAAAACGTGGTGAGTTCCTGTGCAGAGTTTGCCAATTGTGAAGTTTCCCAAGCTGCTTAATACATTCATCTTATTATTTCATAACACAGTCTTCAAAAACTGTCCCTGTCTGGCTTTGTTGACTCCCCTATCGTTTCAGTCAGACCTTCTGGATAATGGATGTCTGTGTTTTTTGCCACTGAAAGACAGAGCAGGGATCCATTTGTTACTTGGATCATTGTGTTATTTTGGCTTTAGGCAAGAGACAGAGAAGGGAAAAAGGAAGATATTAGTTTGCATCTGTGCACAGACTTTCAACCATTTTCCATTTTCACCAGGAATGTGTCCTGCTATTTTTCACCCATCTCGATGCTTCTGCCATGGATTTGCCTGTTCACACTTATTGAAGATAAGACAATTTATTTTTAAGAGGCAACAGGACTGAGCCCAATGCCCTTAAAGTCAGGTCTGGACCAGTCCCTTCTGCTAAAACTAGGACTCTTCTGGCACTGCACCAGTATTTTCAGCTTCTCCAGATCTGCACTACATTCAGGATCAAAAATAGTTAGTTTCCTATTTTTCATTAATTTTCTAGGCTTATTACTAAGACTAAAAATTGACAAAATGAAATAATTTGAGAGAGTAGCTTTCTGCGATGTTCCTAGCTTGCGTGAAGCCAGAAATCCCACACACACACCATAGACCAAGCACAGTCATTCCTGTACATTTCTGGAACGAACGAAGTTTCAGCTCCTCAACGGTTTCTGCGTTAGCCCTAACCATTTCTTTCATACCTGCTACTTTTTACATTTTGTTTCATTTTAACACAATTGTTCCATATAAACCCAGCAGTTGAAGTTGGCTTTGCGTATGTGGCCTTGTTACATCTTTTAAAATAACATATTAAAGTTTGACATGAACTTAATATTATTTCTGATACACTTAATCCTCTGACAATAAAAATAAATATCTACTCCTGTGCTTTTCCTGTTCTGTCCCAAAGTAGTTATGTCAACTTTTTTTTGATCTTTGGCAGCCTCTTTCTCTAGCACTTTGTGATTTCATATTGATGGTTCCTTTGACATGACTCTGCATATAATGAATCATCGTGGAACACTATAGGCATATCATGAGATATTCAATAACTGAGTGAGGGAATACATGGAGATACTAAAAATCTGTGGTGTGAAACTCAGTATTAAAACCCTGCAGTGTGCAACGGCATCTGTGGTTAAATGTCAAAGGTTTGATGTGGGAGCACAGCCTCTGAGCAACAAAGACCATGCTTGTTACACACAATATTTTTGGAAGAGCCAGAATTGAATTCATTGCTTTGGTATCCAAGCTTAGTGGTAATTCTAGACTCAAACATCCACAAGTTATGACACTTCATTAAAAGATGTGAATAGTTAAAACAATATCTTTAGGGCACTTTTGCTTGCTGGTTGTCCCTTTTCCGGGTATTCTAGTATTTTTCCAGCATTTTCCTATCAGCTACAGGAAGGTTCAGAGCTCATGTCTGGACTCGGACAAATGCTGGGACCTATCCCAGGGATATCTGGGATGCAGACTTCCAGACTTAAATATCAGCATTTGCTGAATTTGTAATCTGAAACTGAATTAACTGGGAGCCTTGTGTTTGAAACCAGACAAGGAGATTACTTTGGGTTACTTTTTCACCTGCTCCACCTGCAGTAACCCCTGCTCATTCAGATACCCTGCAGTCTGCAGAGAGCTAGGTGGTCAGGTTTTGCAAGCTGCCTTGAAAACCTCAATCTGTGCTTTTAAATTGAGTTCATTGCACTGTCCTGCATCAACGGCATCCGTGTGGTAGTCTGCAGAGTCAGACTTGTCTGTGGACAGACTATCTTCGTCCTTGCATAGCTGGGGTTTGTTATGGAGCAGCACAGAGGGTTCTCCTAAAGTGCCGGCTTGGGACAACCTTACTCTGCAGCTTGCAGATAGGACATTTATTACCATTTTCTTAAGGTAATAGCAGCAGAGCTTTAAAATTTGCCATTTACAGAATCACCAAAGCTTTCCTCTCCTCTCTTTGGAGGCATGCCCACAGCCTGCAGTAATGTGTGGTCCTGAGCACTATGAGAGGTGAAGAGGTGTCTATTACTTTTGAAGATTTTTTTTTTTACCTCCAGTCTCTGAAAAAATGCTTTCTTCAGGACGTAGACAACAAAGCAATAACACTACAGAAGTGAATAAACTGAAGGAAATTCTTGTTTAGCATGGAGGTTGCTGACTTATTGTTGCTTTTTGGGATTTATTTTGGCTCAGACCAAGCTCAACCCTCCAATGTCCTGAACATCTCCTGCCAGGGATCAGGCCTTGTTTTGTTTTCAGCTGACCACAATGTTTTACAGAACTCCTGGAAAATTTCCTCCTGACAGTATTGTTTAATTGTTTATTCGCAAGCCCCCCTCCTTGGCCAGCGGCTAGGGAGCTGAGGAACAGAGGACGTCCAGGGCTGCAAACATGAGCAACTCGGCAGCCAAAGCTTTGTAACAGCTTCCATCTTCTATGGCGTGAAACACAATACATGTTCTCCTCCGGGAGATGTACTTCCTCTGCACAAAAGACATTGTCCCCATGGTCTGAGGCATGTCATGTCTCAAAGGCTGTGACCCTCCTCTTGCACCACAGCCACCACTTGGCCACATGTGGGACCTGTCGAGCAAGGATTGCAAGGCCTCGTGCTTCTCGGGGTGGTGCCTGCAGGAGCTCCAGTGTTTTGTGCTTTCAGCGTGGAGAGGCACTTCTTTATTGCTCTGAATATGGTGCAAAGATCTTGTTTCTGTTTTTAGGTGAAAGTTGCTCTCCCACTTGTAGCAAGAGCTGAGCTGGAAATGTCTATGGCATCTTCAATGAAAAAATGAGTTGGGAAGAAAGTAACCAGGTACATGTGAATGAAAGGGTAGGCTGGGGATGGGGACATACCTCTTCCTGAGTTTTTGCCTGCTGACAAAGTGGGATGCTGTATAAGTTACATACACACCAATGATGACCTGTAAGGGAAACATTTAGAAACATGGGACAGACCTTAGGAGATCATATTTCTTAAAGAAATTCTCCAGTGCCTCTATACTCCGTAGGTGTGATTTAATTGGGGGGAAAGCACTGGCTGAAAAACAGTTATTTTCTGCTTTTATTCTGTGTTGGGAAGTCAGCGCAATTTACCGATGCAGAAAGAAGGATTAAGGCTTGAATGACAGCAGATTGTCCTCTAAGGGCTCTTACCTCTACCCTATCTTTCTTAAGCCCTTTAATAAACTGACCTGGTACAAATATAGCCTTAAATAGAATATATATTGCAGTTCCTGCCACTTGCTGAATCCTGTGAAAGTTTTAAGTTCACTCTACATCAAGCATTCCTCCTCCAGTGTCCTGGTTTCAGCTGGGATGGAGCTAACTTTCTTTCCAGTGGCTGCTGTGTTTTGGATTTAGTATGGGTTTAGAATGTTGATAATACACTGATGTTATGAGCTTTTGCTAAAGAGACCAATAACTTTTCCAGCTTCCCAGTTTTTGCTAATGTGCAGGTGCAAGAAGCTGGGATGGATACAGCCAGTAGAGTTGACCCAAAACAGCCAAAGGAAATATTCCGTACCATAGACATGCTCAGGATATAAGGGGGGGCTGGCCGCTGGGCAGCTCTCTCACTGTTTCTCTCCCTGCTCGGGATCGTTATGGAATCACTTTTCCATCACTGTTCCATGATCACTGCTCAGGATGGGCTGTATCAGTCATCAGGTTGTCATGCAGTGAGAAATTGTGCATAATTTGCTTTGTATATTTTATTATCCCTATATTTTATTATAATTATTAATATATATAATTATTATCTCTTCCTTTGCTGTCCTAATAAACTGTCTTTATCTCAACCCACAAGTTTTCCTTTTCTTTCGATTCTCTCCCCGATCCACACGGGGAGGAGGAGGGGGACCGAGTGGCTGCATGGTGCTTAGTTACCAACTGAGGTTAAATCACACATCCAGAGAGTGGGCAGGGAACCATTTGCAACTTCCATGGAGATAGTATTGCCAACAGGTTCACGGCCCTACTACTTCGCTGCTTGAAAACAAAGGAGATATGGCCGAAGGTTGCACTTCCTGGGAGTGCTCGGGAATCAAATGGGCAGAGAGCCACATCTCAGCTCCTGTTTTCTATTAAAGAGAAGAGCTTTCACACACTGAGCAATTCCCATGGGGTGCTGGAGCCGGCTCCTAGCTCTGCAAAAGTCAGTGGGGAAAGTCCTGACAGGTTCCCTGGTGCCAGGATGTCGCAGTAGTCCCTGTGGAGGTCAGCTTCAAGCAGGGAGTTAAGACTGTACTGCTCCAACAAAGGATGCTAAGCACATGTGTTTCTACTAATTTCTACTATTTTCAACTAAACATGTACTTCTGTATTTTGCAGAGTAGGGAAGGGCAATAGAATTGAGGCCAGTGATAAGGAAAGGGTTGTATTTTGAAGTATGATGTAAATGTCAGGTTAAGTGATTGAGTTATACAGCTTTTTCTTTATTTACATGTGACTGAGACACACATGAGCATGAGTTTCAAAAGCCTCTAGACCCAGTTCTGCTCTGCTTATTTTGTTGTAGGTGCCGACACAGTAGTGAAGTTAGGCTGCGTTTCTTCAAGAAAGTGCATATCCTGTTTGCAGGTATTTCTTATTTTTGCAAAATACGTGTTGTGTTCACCCATGGTTCTTCAGAACTTTTCTCAGACATCTAGTTGTATCCTTCATACATCTAGCTTTATTCCTCATACATATTGTTTTATCTTTCTCTGCCTCTGCAAGAACACTGTGAGGGTAGAAGACACTGGAAAGCAACGCGCAGTTGTCCACTTCAAAAGACTGAGTCCTCGCCAAAAATGATGGTATTTTTTAATCTGTCCCTCAGCATGGAAAAAGTAAGACTCTACTGAGTCATTGCATAGTGTGGGATTGATTTTTGAAAAACATTCTCAGCTTTTTATCACAATGTAATTATTTTCCATTATTTTTTCCACTTTTAAATTTATCTCCAAAACCAGTTATTAAATTTGTAGTTCATTAGCCCCCCTATCATTTATGAGGCTATGAAAAGAACGTGCTGGAGTTTGTCTTTACCATTCAGTATCCTCCGCTTTCCTCGTGGAGACTCTGGACCTCTCACAGAACAGTCATTAGTAGCGTCTATAATTTACTGCCAGATCGGAGCAAGCAGAGTGTGTACACAGCTTTTGAAAGGAAGATGTCAGTTGAGAAGCAAGGGGCTGACGTGCCATTGGGACTCACATCCAGGCTGGAGGGACTGAAACTGTGGAAGACAGGGAACTGCATGCCATCAGTCCATCTGCTTTAGGACTCAGCCCCACAGATGTTCACCTCTGCAGCATCTGGTAGGACAGCAGAGCTTCTAGTGACAGGCTTTTTGTGAGTTGACACAGGCAAAGACAGCCTGGCCAGGGTCAGGTACATTATTGGCATCTTTGGCAAAGATCTGATATACCAGCTGCCTCCGTTCTTGTTGCATCGGACACCCTGGAGATGCTGGGTATCTCTCTCATCTTGCCTTGCTGAATGTTGGAGACTCTCCTGTGATCACTGGTGCAACGAGTGTGTGCGTTGTTCTTCAACAGGCTGGGGAGAGGAAGTGTGGTGAAGATTCACAAATTCCCCAGGGCGGATGTGGCAGTATAAATCAGGTAGGACTCGGGATTTCCAGCCTCTGCTGACAGGGTCACTTTGTTCCCAGCACATCTTAAAAGGTCTCCAACACCTTGAGTTTCTGTGCCTTGCAAGACCCACAAGGAAACTTAACAAAACTGCTTCTATTTTCACTTTTTAGTGTAGCTGACAGCTGAGAGCCAAAACAACCAGCAAAAAGAGCAGGACTTGAGAGTCTTTCCACATAGACCCCAAAACGGGCAGAAGAAGTACTGACCAAAACACTTCTCGAACGTGAGCCATGGCTTAAGACACATAGTTACTCTACGAAGTGAGTGGCTAGTGTAGTGAATAATATACCAAGGGGCTGCTGCTTTCGTGCCATTGTTGCATGACTCCTATCCCCAAATTTGGCTGGGATCACAGATCCATTAAGTTCAGTGCTGGAAAATCATGGAGTAAGAGGCAGCCTCTCTCCAAGAAATCTTGCCTTCAAGACTGTATCCCACAATTAAATCTATGTGGATAGAGCCCAGTGCTCCAGGAGCATTGCGTAAGGTAAAGTGCCCCAAAATCAGAACAAGGCCTAGGTCAATGCCACATACTGGGCCAAAAGGCACATTAAGGAAGAAGCAGGAGAAGATAAACAACTGGAAACGGAGCAATGGACCTTAGCTCCATGCATTATCCACAGACTTCAGACTTTTCCATGTCTGACAAAGCTGTGGACTTCTGATCAAACCAGGAGCTCCAAGTCCCTCTCACTGAGCTTCCTGCAAACCAGTGCAGCTCATACCCCTAGACCTTTGGGTTCTGGCTGGTGTCTCTGGTTGGTGGGCTGGATCAGAGAAAATGAGTTGATCCATATCAACCCTCTCATTTCCTCATATTCTGGAGTCTTTCACCTAACCGCTATGGCTCATCTTTTCTAACCCTTGGATTACTGATATGGAGTACTCTTGTTTGAAAAACTGTGCCAAGCCTTGAGATATTTTACCAGTACATTTACATTAAAAAAAAAAAAAGTGCTAATTTTTAAAGCTAAGCTTCTACTAAAAAAAATCCATAACCTCCTTTTAAAAAAAAAAAAAAGCATTTACATTTTGAGGCAGGCATTACTTTTTCCAAGGTCTTGTCATTCAAGTGTGCAAGTTGGCTCCTTCAGAACAAGGACAGCATGCAGCTTCCAGCAGCGAATCTCTGATTCTGCAGAGGCCAACATAGCCTTCAGAAGCTTGATTTAGTGCCTGCAGATGTGATCCAGCTGCAGAGAGCTCCAAGGGAGATTAGGAGCAAGCCCTCGCCCAGAAACATAGTGCCTTGCCATTCAGTCCCTGGACCACCCTAGCAAGAGGAGGGCGAGAACAGCATTTGTCCCTGCAGGAGATGCTCGCCATGGCCACATCTCCTCATCAGGAAGCAGGGCAGTGAGTCAGGACACGAGGGTGACCTTTGGGTCTCTCTTGTGGCGCTGGCCTGAGTGGGACCAGGATTGTGTGACCTGGGACTCCGGGTGATGATTAAGCTGATGTGTCCAGGCTCGATTTCCTACAATGCATAAAGGTGTGGGGAGGCATTACTTAGCCCCTCTAAAAAGAAGGCCTGCTTAAATATGGATTGAAACATGCAGTCTCAAGGGTCACGTTTTGAGCTGGATTTTGTATCCCTCCTCCAATGCACACAGTTGCTTTATTTGTGAAGCAGAGGGAGAGAAGCTGCTTTCCTTGTGCTCATAAATGATCTTCTGGGCAATTAGCAGACTAGATTAGTCAGGCCTGCTGAACTCCTGTTTCCCATATTTTGATCAGAACTGTCTTGCTAACAGCTCTATGTCCCAGGAACTGACAGTCTTGTAAATATTTATGAGCTAATTCCCTGCCCCGAAAAGCAACGGCTGTTATTTCTGAGAGCCCGCAGATGCTGCATGTGGCCTGAGCCTTCTCAAGTTGGCAGGCATTGCTTCAAGCTTGTGAGCACACACACAGACACACAAAATGTGCTGCCAAAGAAAACTGTGGTCCAGAAACAAAGCATGAAATGAAAGCTGTAAACCTTTACGGTTCCCCTCCTGGAAGCAGTGTCTGCTAGCCGAGAGTCAGTTTTGTCTCCCTCGCAGGGTGTGCAAGGATAACTGAGCTGAAGGAACTGCTAAATGACCTTCGGTCAGCTCCTGCCTCATGACTTTTGCTTTTCTGGCTCTTCTGATTTCATTCTCCTCCCAGAAAAAAAACCGCTGTTCTGTCTTATCCCTTGGGGCAGCGTAGTCTGTGGCTGCGATTTGAGTGTGCATCATATTTTGGCAGACTAGCATCCCCTAAAGGATAGACACACGCCCGTGCCAAAACATCTGATCTCCACAAACCTGTTGTCACTTTCCCAGCCCTTTACACCTGTGTATCTGTCTCCTATGTAACCCCTTGCTCACTCCAGTGCACAAGCCATGGAGCTCAGCAGTTATAGCCCCTCTTCTTTGGATTTTGTTTTGTTTTGTTTTGTTTTTGTGGGGAGAAACTTATTTCTTCCTTGCATTTCTTAATCCCATGTGGAGGATCACAGGTGATTTCTGTCTGGATTTATTTTTTCCCTCTGTGAGTTTCAAACTTTTCATGTTTCCAGCTGATAAAGATGCAACCTGTAGCTTTATATGCAGCCAAGAGCTGGTGAGTAGTCATGTCTCAGCCTCCACAAGCAGTGCAAGCAAGTGCGATGCTTAGCCTTATCTTATCCTCAATTTGCCGTTGCAATGAGAGGAGGGAGGAGAGCAAAGCATCCTGACTTGAAGAGAAATTGAGTCATGCAAGTTATTGCCTTGTTTTCTCAGGAACTGAAGGGAGGAGAGAAGGTCTCCATTAGTCAGGACTGAAAATTTTGGGCAAAAGCTGATGAGTTGATTCCCCCCACCCCTCTTCTCTTTCCTTTAAACAAGTAGCACTGCATCAGAGATAGACAAAGGTGCCCAGCCAAGAGCGCTGTCTGTTAGCAATGATGCTACCTGTGAGGTCCAGACCGCTCCCAAGTCCACAGTAATATTAATTTTGTCCAGTACTCATCAAAAAGCAATGCTTTGTGCCCCAGGACACCTGCAGAAATTTGTCACTGCTTTGTCAGAAGAAGCCAGGGGACAGCCAGTGCCAATAGCCAGTGAAGTGAGATACATAGGAATGAAAGAGAGATCCTCACCCTCTGTGTCCAAGACAGTTTCCCAAATACTGTTTCAGCACACATTCAGTCTAATTGATATACGATAGTACCTCTGTGGAAGAAGCTGGTTCATTCCTGGAAGACGGAGGCCATGAAAGGGCCTGTTTCTTTGTGAAATAACTTCTCCCAGAAGTGTTCAGGCGCATTTATTGCCCTGCATCCTCAAGGGATGCCAGCACCAGGGAAAAACAGCCATTGTGGCACTCCTCATTGTTTTCTGAAAGGCTGCGTTTGTGTTTAACTTCACTCCGATTTGCTGTGGATTGTACTCGTCTCCCAAGTGAGGTCAATGGGAATTGTTCAACTGTCTTGAATGGAAGCTGGAGCAGACCCCATTATGTTACATATAATAGATAGCTTTAATGACATCTACCCTATTTTTGTTTGTATTTTACCCAAGATTGGGGAGGGGTGGAAGCAGGAGTGGAGAGAAGAACATGGCTGAGTATGTTTCAGAGAGCTATCTTGTTTGTTTGGTAATAGATTTTGGTTCTTAGTCAGATGTTTACAGGCAAGTCTGTGTCCGAGACTGAACTTTTGTGCTCAGAAAGGGATGAACTGCACACACCCCTATGGCAAGCTCTGTTAAGTGTTCTCACCTATTGGCTCCACAGGAGTAACTCTCAGCAGCTCACACAAAACACACAACAGGGATTAATTACTAGCTGATCCTGACCCACTCACAATAGCAGTAGAGAGTTCCTCTTTGCTCACCAGCAGACAGACTATCCCATTTTGTGTGAGCCTCAGATAATGAGCTGGCTGCGGTGGGTCTCACAAAATTTCCATTATGCTACTGTGGGTGTACGTTTGATACCTCTGTTTGGGCAGAACAAGGAAAATGTTTTTTAGACAAATCCACGCTTCACTGAACATTGCTGGGCAACTCACCATGGCCCTAAGGCCACCCATTTTCTTGTTCATTCAGGCTAGAGTTATGCTAGGTAAAACTAAGGGTGAAGTACCTCAGTGGCCCCAGCACCCTTTGTCTGCCAGGTCTCCCGTGGGGACAGCCCTGTTCCTCCAGTTGTGCCAGGACTGGCCTTCACTTAAGTCCTGGCTCTGATGGTTTGCCTGATTAGAGCCATGGGTTACATCTTCCCCTTCCCACCACTGCAGGTGACAACTACCTGAACTAGCAAGGTGATTGAGGTCTCCTTGTTCTTCCCACTTGCTCTCCTTCTGCTGCAGTGATGAATGCTATGCCACAAACAGTAGGGAGGCAGGGGGTATGCAATGCCCTCCTGTCATTTTGGCTTGGGAGCCTCACAACGCGAACTTGCTCTCACCTAGATTGCAGACAGTGGTGTTTTGACCATATCAAAACATACATTTGATTTTAAGGAAGAAAAACCCCACAGGAAGGGGAATTTCCCAGAGCTCTCTGCAACCTACTAATTCAGACAGGCAGTGGATGCCAGGAGGCTATTCCTTATGGAAGTACCTCCAAGGCAGGGGGAAAGGGGAAGGAGGGAGGGGGGAAATTTTCCTTGTGTGCATCCCACTGGAAGATGTTCCAGGGGGACCACTGGGCTACTTGGATTGCCCGCTTGCCAGAAATTACTATATCTGGAATTTGCCAAAATGTTTGGATCTGAGCACAGATTTGTCACTAGAAGATCTCTAATTACATGTGGGAAGCTGCCAGGGGAGGTCAGGTACAGGTCACTCACTTAACTCAAGCGCGAATGTGCAGCAACTCAAAAAGCTGTGTTACGTGATTGAAACTGTCCGGGTTCACATCAGCATAGATGTTATAAATCTTTGCCTTGCATAACTACTGACTTTACAAAAAACGTACTGTCAGCAGTGAGGGTGGCATTTTCAAGTATGCTCTGAGCAAGCCAAATTCTCCTGCTGGTGCCAAAATCAAGGGATGTTTGGCTTCAAGGGCCAGCGAGCAGCACTGACTATGCAGGGGAAGGGTGAAGGGTGAGTTTCACATTTCTGCAGCACTTTTCCTTCCCCAGGAAATTGAGTGGATCAGGAAATGATCCCTGCTATATCCCACCATGCCTGTTACTGGGTAACAGCATCAACACGCTTGCTGCTGCTCGGCCAGGATAAATTGTGTTCCTTGGAAGGACAGAAAAGCCATCCCAAAAGTAGTCACACCCATCCTAGGGTGCCTCATGGATGTCGTCCTGCAGTATCACAGTGCCTCTGCAAGGTGGGTTTGTAGCGGAACAGTTTCACCAAGAAAACAGTGCGCCCACAAGCCGTTGTCCTTCCTGCCACTCAGGCAAGCATTGAGCCAAAACAAAGGGGAAGAGGCTTCTGGAAATGTGGGGACAATCACGTTGGCACTGGGGTTCACATCCTTGCGGAGGTGGCGAGCACTGGGATCGATGGTTTCCTAGGTTGTGGGTGGAGCTGCCGATTCAGGCAGCCATCTGCGGATGAATCATGGATTTCCTTGGAAAAAGACCTGCCCAGGGGAGACAAGGCAGCCAGCTGCTTAGGTTGACGGTTTCAGGGTTTGGAAGCCGCAATCGTGGTTGGCCGCAATCATTTGAAGCAGGGGAATGATAACTGGTAGTGACTGAATGGAAAGAGCACTTGCTAAGAAATGCCACTGCTAATGCCGTGTCGATGTTTTACTAGTAAGGGCATTGCCAAATCTGTGGGAAGAAAATTACTTGATCCTGAAATGTCAGCACACCAAATCAGTTCAGCACAGGGGTAGCCTCAGGGACACGACTAGGCTCCAGAAATCGATGGGGTGTGTATTAGGTTCTCAGCGCGTTTCCCTGTGGCTGGCTCAGAGACAAGGGCTTCCAATGCAGGTTTTCTTGATTTTCACTTGGAAAATGGTTGTGTGCAGCCCAGCTGGCACAGTGGGATCGCAGGGTTGGAGTCCCCCCCTTGCAGGACAGGTACTATGTGGCCTCTAGCAGTTGCCTCTGCAGATGAGTTTGGCCCCTTGCTCTGTATCCTTTAGTCTATTTTTCAACATACGTCCCAGTTATTTCCCTTCAGTTTTTAGTACTGTTGCATCTTTGTCAGATGGAAATGCAATGAAGGCTTCAAAACTCATTAACACAGGTCAGTGGGCAGCAACACTTCGAGTTACACTGGTAAAACTTCTTCTGATCCCCTTGGCCCAGCAGATCCACACAAGGTGTTTGCCCGAAGAAGGGTGCTCAGATGTTGGTTCAGCTGGTATAGCATTATCCAAGAGACACTAAAACACTGCACAGGAAAACAGAAAATTAACATTTTTTTTTGTCCTGTTACGTGCCTTATGTTAACCAAATACTCTTCACATAGGAGACATCTGTGATCTGAGCCCAGATTTTACAACCCAGGCCCTTTTGCAAATGAATCTCACAATAGAAGTAGTAAATCAGGCATCAGAAGGTCAGACATTTGGTATACTGACTCCAACTGTTGCCAACAGATATTTTAATGAAAGCACCAGATCAGGTCACACCTACATCCATAAAGTAAGGTCTTTGACCTGTATTCCTCTAAAAGCTTCTAGAAAACAGCTCTGTAAGGCACTGAAACCATCAAATCTAATAAAAATTGGTGGGTCTCCGCTCTGTGAATTTGTGCAATCTCTTTTTTTGCTTTTAAATTTGTTCACACTTTTGGCATCTGCAGCCTCCTGTGCATGTAATTGTGCCCTGTGTAAGATTTTTTTTTCTTCTTTTTTGTTAAGTTCATTAGATGCCCTTTCATTCCTGTGCTGGGAGAAGCAGTGAATAATTATCAGCTTCGCTAAAATCTGAGTAAAGTTTGAAGGATTGCCAGTGAAGCCAGAGAGGATCTCAGAGTCCCAAAAGGATGAACTGTGCATATTCTTTATCTTAGACAGAGATACTTTTTTCTCATGTGTAAGATCTTAATTTAACATTTTATCTCAAGTTATTTTAAAAATCTTCTTCCTAACAGATAATCCTTTGTCTGGAGTGGCATAAAAGGGCAAATGTGTAGTAGCAGCTACTTGACTTCATGGTAACTGTCCAAGAAAAATATTTGTGCAAGTCTTGCTGAGTCAGGGTATGTTTCCAAACAGGCAGCATGTCCCTTTCATTGACAGGATTTATCTCATGCAAGCAAAATCCAATACTCTGCTGCCCTGCACACGCAGGGAAAGAGTGCACCTCCTGTGCAAAAGGGACAGCAACTCTGTTCAGCACAGTCTGTAACTGTAATACTGTTGTGTTTGCATGTGGTGTGTTACACAGTGAAATAGATTGGCCAAAAACTTTATCGTTTTGTCTAGAGAGGTGCTGCCTGTTGCCCAGGAAGTACTTCACAAGTTTTCACAGCCTAGATTAATGAAAGGACAGATCATTAGCATGCTTTGCTCTCAACTTGAAGGTCTCACATGCAACACATACCGATATCAAGTCATCTTGTCCCTTCCCCTGCCAGTCCATAACTGTTGGACTATGATGTGCTAACCATGCCAAGCCATAAATCAGGCCAGTTTCTCTTGAAATGGAGCCGAGCAGCAGCCTCACAGCTCGCAGGTCCTCTTAGGATCACCAGGGCGAGTAATGACACCCAGTTGCAAGTGGCTTCACATTGCTGGAAGTTTTGATCTGAACATTTTGTACAGTCCTGGCTAGGAGCTCTTTCCAAACAAGGGGCAGGGCCCCAGCCCCACAGAGACTCGCAGCCGTACCACACATTGGGTACCCGCCTGGGACAGGGGTAGCACTGGTCTGAGCAGGGGCCACACAGTCAGCATCCCTTCGCCCCCATCATGGAAACAGGCACCATGTTTGCCAGCTGTGCATCTGCTCAGACGCGGTGGTCAGATTGAAGTGGTGCAGTGTTGGGAGGAAGGGAGGGAAGAGGAGAGCGGGGCTGTCCTGCTGCTTTCCTTGAGAAGAGAACAAGGTCTGAGGTGTTCAGAGTCTTGGAGCACCAGGACAGCTCATGGTGCTCCAGAATAGGAGGAGCAATAGCAACGTCACTGGCAGTAAATCCCAGCCAAATCTGAGTTAATCAATCCAGCACAGGAGTGAGCTTGTCTGGTATTGCATCCCTAGGGAAAACTGAACACTCCTCCGGTGAAGAACGCCCCGTTCCCTGCTGCCCTTTCAATGCAGAGATACTGTGTCATCCCGCCTGCTCCCAGCCCCAGCCAGCCACGGGAAGTTGCCCGTCTTCACCGTAACCAAAGCCTGCCTGTTCTCCGGTGTCGCTGCTGTGAAGTTTGCACCGCTTTAAGTAAGAAGTTAAATTTAGCACAGCATGAGCTCACCATCCAAGAGAGTGAATAATCCCCATTCATTCATCCGGTGCTCCTTGTTTCTGCACAGATCCCTTCTTCCATTAAATTGTTTGTTTACATGAAGGTTTTCTAGCCTATATAAGCTCCCAAGCTGTAACATCTCTTTTACATAAGAGCCATGGGGGAGGGCAGATAAACATATAAGTGCCTCAACATGTTCACTCATGCCCGGCAGAAATGTATGGCATGGTTATCTCAGAGTCAAAGCAAACACAGCAGCCTATAAATGGTGTGAGATTTAAAGCATCCCAGCAGACAGAAAAAAATATTTATTTAATAAACATATTCAACTAATTAATTGGTTGCATGTTAGTCCAAATCTGTCATAAAACCTCGTGTCTATCAGTTGCTGATGAAACTCTTATTTACTTAGTCCTAATTTTGCAGGACAGTAGAAGGTGCTGTGTTGGCACAGAAATATGTCAGGGGTGTGAAGTGCGGCCTTCACTTTGGGCTACTGCCTCCTGCGCTGAAGAGAGTTGTAGGCACTGGCTTTAAGGGCAGCTTTGAGCTCCTCAGTTCTTACCCTTTATACAGTCACAGTTACAGATGGTCACTGTGCCGCCAGCACAGAGAGCCGTCTCTGGAGAATGCTTTTGGTGACATACAGCAGGACTCTCTTAAAAAGTGAGTTTCTAAAGGCTTTGCAGTGAATGAGTCCATATTTTCTCTCCTAAGGTTGAGAAACTTGACAAATATTCATGACGTTACTAAGGCAGGTTTTATGTCTTTGATAGGGTTGGTAAATTGACAGAATTTTTCTCTTTTTTTTTTCCTTTTCTTCCTTCTTGTCAGCAAGAAAAATATCCTAGTCCTGCATTTGAGAACCACTGTCAGCCTCCGATTTCTTTATGAAATATGAAAAGCAGTTTTACATTTACTTCAGAGGTCCACACCAGAACCAGAGAGGGGCAGCAGCTCCCATGTCACCACAATGTCAGAGACTTAGTTTTTTAGGACCTCACGTTTCTTTTGAGGAAGCGAGACGTCATGACGTCCAGCTGAAGATGAGAAGTTTTAAACAGAATGGAAATAGGTGAAGTGAAGGTTCTGAAAGATGGACAAGAAATTTGCGCTGAGGGCTGACTGGAACCTCTTTCTCCCCCTGCACAAAGCACGCTTCCTCACCCTGCCTGTTCCCGCACACACTCACACAAACACAGGCATAAGGATTCATGAGAACGCAAATAAAAGCCAAGGAAGAGTAAATAATCCATTGCATGTTTCTGCTCTCCCCAGCCATGTTCTACTCTCGTTGCTTCATGCAGGACGGACGATGTTACTGCTGTGCTGCCCAAAATACTCAGGGTGACTCATGATGTTGGGGACGTCTGCTTGTGCCGGCCCGTTCTCAGGGGGGTTTGGAGGGAGGGGAGCCTGGCAGCGATCGCACTGCTGAAGATGACAGCTTCTGTCATAGGGTCAACTTTTTAGCTCAGGCTAAAAACATGCGTCTCTAAAGAGTGAAAAACCGCTTGGTTTTGTGATGGTAAATCAGGGTCCCGCTTCTCCTTGCACCTTGAAAAAACTTGGCAAGTAAGAGCTTCTAATATGATTCACCTTAACTGAAAGGACAAAAAAGTAACTCTCTTCCTAATGCATTATTGACTTTCTGAGTGAGGACAATATTTTAAAAACACTTTTTTTTTTCCCTTAAGATTTAAAGCAAGGCAATATGCAGAAAACCTTTCACATTGCATTTGGAAAAAAAAAAGAAAAAAAAAGAAAGAAAAACTGTACTTCATAGATTGTCTGGCTAATTGTAGTTAGAAAGTTTGGTTTTACTCCCAAGTTCTGATTTTCGAATATTTACAATGAGTTTTTAAATAGTCAAAAATCCTATAGTCTTGCTTAATGAGTTCATGCTCAAGCATCTTGTGCAGCAAAAGGAGTTACAACTTTTTAGATAAACTCATCAGTGACAAACTTTTCCCGTCTGTGTTCTACAGACAGCAAACTCAATTCCCTTTTGATTTTATACCACACTTTAATTCCTAACACTTCTAGCTGTGAGATCAGAATCCAGGGACAAATGCCAGCAGAAATCAGGAGGGAGGCAGATGTCATTCCCATCCACATGAGACATCTTTCACATTGGGAAAGTGGTCAAGGGATTCCAACCCATGCTGCTGTAAAAACGTCGTCCTCGCTCTCCTCCTTGCATTATTGGTGTCAGGACAGGGACCTGTCATGATGACAGCCCAGTGCTCTCTCGCTCTGACCTGGACCCTGTCCTGCAAAACAGACTCCTCCAGAGCAACCTCACCTGCTTCTTCGTTTGAAGCATCTCGTTCGGTCTATAGTCTCTTAAAGCATTCCCATAACACCCAATTAAGCCCATCAAAACAACATGCCTTTGAGCACACAGAACACGCTAACTTATAACTGCAATTGCCTACAGTGTAACCATTGTGACATTAAAGCTGCGATAAAGTTGTTTTAATAAAATGAAATGCATCCATTTGCAGAAGCAAATCCAGTGCTGGAGGAGGAAGAGAACAGACGGATCAGAATTAGTATTATCCTTTTCTGATATCTCTTTATTTTATAAAATATTGCACACATGAGTTACACAGGTTGGGATAATGAGAAATGTACATCTTTGCTTGGGATGTCTTTCAAAGCCATCATTCCTTAAATGTATAACTGTCCTGGTTTTGTGTAGGGTGGGGGGCTAGTGAGTGAAAAAATGCGTAGCCTGGTCCCGAGCGGGGCTAAACTACGACAATAACAAACAATCACAGAATAATAATTATTATATACCCTTGGAGAAATGAGACCAGACAGTTCATTTTAATCCACATCATGTTTGAGAGGCAATTTCTCTAAACCAAATTCGATAATGTTGCAAACAGTGTCAAATTAATTATGGAATTTATGCTTTTAACAAGCATTTTAAATGCAATTGTCAAACAGAGGCACAGGAGCATGAGAGGATTTCTGTACTGTTTGGTTGATCAGATTTCACAATATGTCACCCAGGATAAAGCTGTATACGTGCTGCAAATGCTCGAGGCAGGGCACTTGCAGAGGGAATGGGTACATCAAACGCACTGGAGATCTTCTCAGGGTTCTCATCTAGTGCCACAGACTGCAAGGTTCCCTCTGCCACCAGCGGGAATGGGAACTGAAGCACCAAAAATTTCATTTTTTTAGTTCATCTTCTTTCTCTACATAAACTATAAATCCAAACTAAGGATTGTGAAATATTTTTGTTTCCAAACAACTTTTTTGCGTAACAAATTTTCCTTTCTCTTTTCCTCTCTCTAATCCCTTTGTTTAGTCCCATTCAAAATAATTTAAGTTATGTGATAGTTACACAGAAAAGTCTAGAGGTGTCTGGAGTACTACACTGTGTAACATACATTGAAGAAAGCAGAAGTCTCAAACAAATGGAGGAGAAAAGAAAGTTGTGAAAGAAGGCAAATCATGAAAACAATTCAATCTCCAGCTTTTAGCAATGTGAAAAGTGTACAACAGGAGGAAACTCTCAGGGTAAAATCCAGCTACATGCCAGGGCAGCAGAAGGTCTGTCTACCATTTAATCCTCAAAAGACATCATCATGGAGGTGCTAAGCCCTCTTGCTGGATCACAACACAGAATCTTGAAATGGTCTCCTTCCTCCTACTACACAGGAATCATTTTTCATCCTGACCTGCAGTCACTCACTACCACACATTTCAATGCATGCTTATAATGCAAAGGCTGGGATGCTGGACAAGGAAAACCAATTTTTCTGCTCTTTTAAAACTGCACCTCTGCTCAGCTGGGGATGCAATTCACCCCTATCCGTCCAAACTCCCCTCCTCTCCCCTGCCACCACAGAGCAGGGAAGACAGCCAGGTAGCTGACAAACTCTAACAGAATTTAATGCTGAATACTGTGAAGTGGTCATAATGTGGTAACAGGAGCTATGTAAGGATCTCCAGTAATTATTTGAATTGAGGGTTTGGGGATTCTCAAGGGCTGTTTTTTTTAGCATCCAGACCTCAGTACACTGTTGTGTCATAGTAGCATGATGGCAGAACTGCTAAATGAGTAAGACAGCACTGGTCATTTTGTGCTCATTGTACAGATATCCAAGCATTTTTAGCATTTTAATGTTTTGCAGCCCAAGGAGAGCTTCCTCTTTCTTCTCACTGTCTTGGGTAGCTGTGAGCTCTTTGCCTCAAGTGAAATTAACATCTGTGGTCTGAGAACACTAAATTATGGTCTTGTGGCCATAACCAGAATGAACTATAGTTCTTAAAAAAAATGAAAGAAGATAAGGTTATGATGTAGCACAAATTAGCTCATATTACAGTAAAACAGCAGAGGAAGGGACATGCTTTCCAGTTTTGTTCTTCGTAATGGTTGACAGAGCTTTTCATACTTACTTTCCAGAAACCAAGGCTACTCCTGGGCGCCCTACAGACAGCTGTTCTCCACTGCTGTTCCTTGAATAGACTGAATCAGTGTGTCCCAGTTAACTAAGTCACTCCGACCTCTCAGTGACTGGTGCTCCTGCTCTGCAGGGATAATCCACATCATTGCCTCTCGCTATATTTCATGTGAGCAATGAGGCTCTGGGACAACTGCTCCTCACTGCCCAAGGAACTAAAAGGTAAAACCTGTCCTGAGAGGAACACAATTTTCTCTGGCACTGAAGTATCCATTGCAATTTGGAGAACTTTTAGCAGAGAAACAACATTTGGTATTTGGAGGTGAGCTGTGGGCCACTTGTAATCAAAGCAGACTCATCTTTGCCCTGCAGATGAACAGTCTACAATACTTCGTGTGGAGTGTGAACTCCACCTTTTCCACCTTGCTTATCTGGCAGATTGTGTCTGAAAGCCACTGATGGCAAGCATCCACCTTCCTTACTTCTGTGCCTGTAAACTGCAGCACAAGGGCAGGTGGCCAGCAAATGTTGCAGTGAGGCTTAGAGGGCTTAGAATCTGTTGTCAGGAAAGGAAAGCAAAAAAAAACAAAAAAACCCAGAAGGGAAAGATAGGAAAGGAAAAGGAGAAAAATAAGTAACATAACCTGCCACATTTCTGCAACAGGGAATGCATTTCTCCCTGCTCTCAGCGCAGTGAGGACCACACTGCAGGCAAAGACAAAAAAATATGACTTGTAGACCTGCAAGGTGCAGGACCAGGCCTTTGGGCTAAATTTCTCCCTTAGCACCAAAAGACTTGGTTGCAGGGGAAGGCAGGAAATATGGGATGCAATGCCTGAGGTAAGCTTTTGGGTGACATCTCAGTAAACATCAAAAGAACCTCACTGTGGACTTCCTACTTTTGAAAACGTAAGGCTCTGTGCTTGAGAGGAGTTTGCTCATCCACGTAACATAAGATGTGGGTGGCTGCCAGTGGTCCTGCAGGCTCCTGTTTTGACTCTGTCAATGTTATGTTAATGAGTGTCAAAGAGGAGGTGGAAGTTAAAAGGAAAAAGAAAGTGGCTTATGGCTTCAGAAACATCCTTCTTCTACAAAAGGAAGTGAGTATGCGAAAATAAAACAGTAAACAATATCCCCGAAAAGATTGAATTCTGCAATCTTTTTTTTTTAAAAAACAAATACTTGAAAACATATGAGGATGAGAAGAAAAAAGTAAAAGCCAAGAGCGTAAATGCATAAGGACATGGAGGGACCTGCTAGGAAGGGAAGCGGCGCTGGTGAAAGGTTTGTTTGCCTTCTGTGCTCCTGGAAATGCCTAATTTGTGTATGTAAGCAATATCCCCAAAAACATTGAATTCTGCATTCCTTTTTTTTTTTTTAAATAAATACTTGAAAACAGAAAGAGAAGAAAAAGGTAAAAGCCAAGAGCATAAATGCAGAAGGACAGAGGGATCTGTTACGAAGGGAAGTGCCACCAGTGAAAGATTGGTTTGCTCCTGGAAATGCCTAATATAGGTACTGAGTTAGCACAGTCAGCACCCTTGCCAACCCAAGGAGTCCAGGCTTGGTGGCCAGGGCTCAGCCCTCTGGTTTTGGAAGAACAGTCCACCCAGGGAGGTATAGCCCACTGCAGGGGTGTGCAATCCACACTTCTTTCTAGGCAGAGGAACAAGCTGTTTCTCCTCCCCCTAAAGCAGGGCTTTGCATGGAGCCATCACTCGCAAGCCCATGGGCTGTTCCAAGCCAGTCTGGATGGGTGGACATGGGGGACCCTCCGGGTGCATCCCTCAGATGGACTGGGTGGCCACAGCCCTCTCGTACATGCGCTCCAAGATGCGGTGGATGCTGGCAAAGCTTGGCCGGTCGGCAGGCAGCTTGCTCCAGCAGAGACGCATCAGGTTGTAGAGCTCCAGGGGACAATTGTCCGGACAGGAGAGGATGTTCCCATCCCTCACGTAGTAGATGACCTCCTCGTGAGCCATCCCATAGTAGGGCTGCATGCCGTAGGAGAAGATCTCCCACAGCACCACCCCATAGGCCCACACATCAGACTCTGTGGTGTAGCGGTTGTAGAAAATGGACTCAGGGGGCATCCAGCGGATGGGGATGGCATCATTCTCATTCGCTTTGTAATAGTCAGCCGAATACATGTTCCTTGAGAGACCAAAATCGGCGATTTTGACCACCATGTTCTCCCCAACCAGGCAATTCCTGGTAGCCAAATCCCGGTGGACAAACTTGCGCTCAGAAAGGTACGCCATACCGGCCGCCACCTGCTTGGCAATGCAGAGCTGGCTGGTGCAGCACAGCGCCAGGGGGTTGGGGAGGCGGAACCGTGCATCCAAGCTACTGTGCACCAGGCTGCAGAGGTTGCGGGGCGAGCGATCACGCAGGTACTCATTGAGATCCCCGTAGGCCATGTACTCGAACAGCAGGCACATTGGTTTCCCAACAGCACACACACCTGGAAGAAGACAGATGCACCACACAGGTCACTTGGGTAGCAAGGAGGGTTCTGTTGTGCAAAACAAAAAAAAATCCAAAAATACTTACACAAAGGGGAGACTTTCAGCAATGCATGAAGGGACAGAGAGAAAGGTGAAGCTTGCAAATACCATCAAGTTTGCATGCATCCCTTTGTGTCTTTGAAGCTTATTCACCAGGGATCTAATGCTGAGCTCTGTGGGAGATGCTAACACATCATGCAGTTGCCTGATTTGTCTGGACATCCCAAGAAAAATATATGCTTTTGGAGCTATGTTTATTTAAGATCCTAATCCTGCTTAAGTTGGCATTAGAGGAAGTTTTGCCTCTTCCCAGGTACAACTGGAAGGACATACTTTCAGGAAGTAACCTTTATAGTTCTGATTACAGTATTTTAAAATTCTTTTGTTTGTTGTCATTATTGTACTTATACTGGCATGGATGTGGGGGCTATACATATGCAGGAAGGCTTCAGGAGTAATCTGAAGGGGCATGTTCAGGGGCTCAGTGGGATACTTGAAATGCAAAGACACTCCCTTTACAACTTCTTCTGGGTTTTTCTTTTTTTAAAACAGCTTATGGAAAAAAATATTCATTGCAGGAATTACTTTTGCCATGACAGATACTCAAAAATGAAAGAAAGAAAAAGAAAGAACAGACATCAGAAAGGAGAGATTTTCCACATCTGACAGCTGCAGAACCTAGTTCCACTGAAGGATACCTGCTTGGCTCTACACCAGTTTTACTGGGGGCCAGCATTCGTACAGGACCCCACTCCCACCAGTTTTACTGAGCATGCAATGATATGGCAAAAATATTTGCATGCCTATTATTAAATTGCCAACCAGCAAAAGCCAGCATTTAAAATGTATGTGTTTTGCTTTCTTAGGGCCATCATTTAGTAACTGATGATCCAGCTTATTGCGAAATCTGAAATTCTTGTTGATGTCCTAACACTTGAATCTTTGAGGAAAAACAGATAGCTGTTCCCAGTGTGATAAAATCGGGATCCGACAAGCATGAGGAGTGAATGCGAGAACTTTATCATCTAAACTGTCTTCAAAACTGTGGCTGTTTTCTCCACTCCCTCACAATATTAAACTTAGTTTATTCCTGTACCTTTGCCCTTTCCTGACCTAAAATATGTTGACAATAAACATAATGTTTATTTGAGTTTGAGGCATTTCCTGCTTTTTTTTTTCTGAAGCCAAAGTACCTATATCGATCCAACTTTCCCACCACTGGGATTTATCTATTTCCAAGTTTTGTGGAGCTTCCTATTGAAATAAATTAAGATCTCAGCTGCCTTTTCACAGGGATCAGATCTGCATACAAGA
Organism: Tetrax tetrax; assembly: GCA_009806455.1. Lineage (NCBI taxonomy): Eukaryota > Metazoa > Chordata > Aves > Otidiformes > Otididae > Tetrax > Tetrax tetrax. The sequence continues at coordinate 229,499 of WHYT01016697.1, forward strand.
ACTTCAAGCAGGATTGCCAGGTGAAGGTGGCTGGCAACATTTACTTCAGTTAAAAACTGAAAATTTACTTAAATAAAATTGGGTTGGTACATTTCTTCACAGAAGAATACCCTACAAGCCAAGCTGTGGCATCAAGACTTTCTAAAAACAAGCTGGATTTTTTAAGTACCTGCAAAATAAATCACAGCTCCAGGAAGCTTTTGCCCTCCCTGTAAGACATCTGTGCCAATGTTGTTAAACTGGAAGCCGGGTGAGGCAGCAAGATGGTCAACAGTATACTCAATGCAGGATGAGGAGGGTTTATTACAATGCACCATCCTATTACGGCAACAGCATCAGACCTATGTTTTGAAACATGTTCTGGTGCATGATTTAGCACAGCATGCAGTGGCATATAGAAAAGCGTACTTAGTTTGCAAGAGGGATTTTCTCTTGGAAAAAGAGACCAACATTGCCATTTTCCTTAAAAGCTAGTCATGCATGTGTGGTTGCCCCTGCACCTCCAACAACCCCACAGTGGATTTGCAGATGGTGCTACCCTGTACATGGGCACCTCAATCAGATACCTAAAAGCTTGACGATATTTGGATTGTCAAACTCTGCCATGAGGGCTGCCTCCCTCTGAAAGTCAGCCTGCATGTCTGCGGAAGCTTCCTCCTTCAGCATTTTCACTGCCACCATTGTGAAAGGCTCATAAGGTAGCAGCCCTGGAGCCCTGCAGAGAGAGAGGAGAAAGGAAAGTATTGGTGGTGAGTGCATGCATACCAAATGTAGGCCCTGTTTCTGCTGTAAAAGGATAGGCTGACAGAAAAGAGAGAAGAGAAGAAAGTTTGGAAGGCTCTAGCACCAACTGAAGGAACATGAAAGACCATCTTCAGCTCTTGGGGGAGTCTGCATGTCATACAGAGACATATAATTTAGTTCAGGAGGAACTAAATCCAGTGTAGCTTTTTTTGATCACTGCTTTTTCTGCTTACAAACTGGTAAAGAGATAGGAAAATAACAGGTTGGTAAGTAATAACCTCTCCCTGGGTTGGAGGTCACATCAGAAACTTCCTAGACGGCAGTACAGACTCTTCGGTTCAACCAGTTCGCCTTTGGGGTGTAATGACTGAGCTTACCAGAGTTAAAAACTTATTTTATATGAACATATTGAAAGAGCCTCTATTCACTGTGCCTTGTCCCACACCTGGCACAATGGTGGCATTAGTACATCTGGCTACTATTAGAGTGAAAGTAACAACTACAGCAACTATGCTCCTGTAGATTTGTAAGGAAAATAGCCTTTTGCCACTGTTCTCTGTGTGTGTGTGGTGTGTGTGTGACATGTGTGTGCCTGTAATTCAACAAGTTATAAACCCATTAGCTAATTTCAGCTTAATTTAACACAGTGGAGCTGAGGTCTAGGAAACAGTTATGCTCCTGCAAGTTTTGTGGAAACAGGTAACAGTATAGAAGGGACAAAGCATACATGTGCCCTGTCTGGAGAACAAGGTAATGGGTGAATACAACTGTGTATTCCGTGGTGAATCTTCAGCTAGAGGTTAGAGACACAAATCCATAGGAAACAGAGCTTCCCGACTTAAATCAATCACAGACTTATTTTATTTTCCTATCCACAGGTCACTGTGCCTTCAACAAGTCTAATTAGATGGAATTGCCAAAGATTTAGGGATAGCTGTTGACAAAGAAGAGTAAATGTCCCCTCTTCAAACATGCATCAAACCTCAGACCTGCATTTTGTTGCCCACACCAATTCTTCTCACACATTCCGCAGTTAAAAAACGCTCCTTACAGGTAGCCAGCCAGAGCCTATGGAAAGCGGCACCCATTTATGTGTCATGTTACAATGCCAGCCTGACTGCCCTCCTCTTGCTCAAATGCCAGGTTATTTTACTGCCCAGTAGCCCCAGGAGGAGGTTCCGATTTCCAAAGCAAACTTCCAGTTTCCTTGTCATCTACTCCAGACATATGGCAGTTGCAACAGATGCACTTGGGTGCTGTAAATGTCAAATGTCAGAAGATGGCAGGATGCCCATCAAGAAAGGAATCTCACAGGTGGCCAGATCACAGCTGAGAGGCTTGGGCGAGGATGTCCAGCATGCCAGAGCAGAGGAGCAGACTCCACATTTGTCTGCTACTGCCTCCATTACAGCAAAATGTCTTCCTTTTTTTCTTCTGTGCTGGCAGCACATTTCCAGTCTAGTAGGAAGAGAGAAGTGCCAGCACCTACCAAATGCTGTCTAATCTCAGCACTCAAGAAAGTCAGCAGCCTGAAGAAACCAGTGGAGTATTTAAAAGAAAAAGAGGAGGGCCTTTATCTCTTCCAAACCGCCTCATTGTAGATTACCACTCATCACTGGCTAGCAAACCTTGTGCAGTGCCAAAGCAGGAGCAGGCATGGCTCCTCCTTAAGAGAGGAACTCACTCCAGGCTAAAGACTGAAGTACACCCATCCATCCACTCTCCACTGAAATCCTGTAATGTAAACCAACCTAAATGCAACTTAAGTGAGATGAAGCTGCACAAAGACTTTTAATGGGCCTTGAGGCAACAGCAAGTAATTTCACCCTTAGTAACTCATCTGCTACTTCAGCCCAGTTCTGATCACACTGATCTGGAACAGAGACAGACTCTGTTTGCAGTCTTGGCAAAGAGATGTTGAAGTTGACCCCTTTGATGTCCAGAAGACAGTCTTTGCACAAAGGCATAAGGGCACCTCTGCAAGGGAAGCTGCTGCTTCTGAAATTAACCAGGAGAATTCAGACAGTGGGCCAGGACATGGAGTGTTTTCTAGAAAATTAGTAAATTTCTTCTAGAACTGGAAAACATCAACAGAAATTACCCTGGGTTTCCTCTCTTCTGATTACATAAATGCTAAAGAGGACTGTCCAGTTTGTGAATAGGATGGACAGTAGCTGCCCTCGTGTTCTTCACCATCAATGGATTTGCACAACACTAGCAGCATTTGGCTTGTTGTTACCTGCCATTCAAAGAACTAACCACTGGTGCAGTTAGGGATTTTGCCCTAAGTCTACCTACAGAGAGCACCAGAATTTAAGTTTTCAGTCAGGTAACTGTAGAGCAGTAACTGTGAAAAAAATGAGCAACTTCAACCTGCATTTGAGATTGTGTCCTGTCTCCCATCTTACTCAGCATCACAGCTGGGTAGCTTCTGTTAGACTATTAAATGATGCAATTAGCATCTATTGAGCTTGGTGGAGACCTACATTTACCTGTTCTTTCAGAGTACTCTGAAATGGCAAGGGCTTGTTTTGTTGTGATTTTTTTTCAAATTAGCGTGCACGCTGTTTTTCAGATGTATTTGAGAGGGCAGGTCAAAGAAACACCCTTTGCACTTGGAAAGAACATGAGGAGACATCTGTCAGAGAAATTCTGACCTTAGGGTCAGCCTTGTCTCTTGCAGAGACAACGAGCTGTGCCTTTGCAGTGGGGGTCTACTGGCCTGCTAGCAAATACCCCACATCCAGGCTTTTAGACAATCCTGGTCTTCAGGTTTAGCCTGGATTATGCAGCTCCAGCTCTGGGAGAAAACTTGCATGCTGGTCTGGGTTGAACTGCATGGATCTGGAGCTCTGGAGCTCTGGTGGCACATGGGGCCAGTGTGGTCCTCCCAGCGGCAGAGGATCCTGAGTTGCCCATCATGACCCAGTCGAGACACACCTGATCCAGGACCCGAATCTTGTTTTAAAGACATTTGTTAGGATAACTGGTCACTTTCTCACCCTTTCCATTTTGGAGCTGCCCCTGATGAAGACGGCAGTGTTTCAGGAGAAGCTAGTAAATGATAGCCAGACGCTTCCTGTCCTAACCTGTTGCTTGATCTAGGAGTGAGTAAACACTGAATCAGGACTCACAGCAAGCCAACTGGCAAAGGCATCACTGGCAGAGTGCGCAGAGCTGTGTTTACAGGAGAGGGAGAAACACGAGACCAGGAGAAGTAAGAGGGTGGCTAAACTTAGCTTGAGATGTCCATTTAACACACGTAGACAAGTACATTTTATACATCTGAGATGGGCAGGCAAGGATTTGAGTTGTGATAGCTTCAGTAATCTGGAGGGATGCACAACTGGCACTACTGGATCAGCAGTTTGTGCTGCTCTGCCCAGAGGTGCACAGAAATGCTGCTGGCTTAAATGTTCCCTAGAAATATAAGGCCTTGGAGGGACTTTTGGTAGAGATAATAAAAATAAGGAAGCCCCTCAGAAGCAATATTTTTGTGGCTCCTTCCCTGAGCCACAGAGAGTAGGTGTTTCTCAGGGTATGGTACTCTCCACTTTGCAAATGCTGGCTAAGCAGCATTCTTTTCCCTTCTCTTTTTCTCCTAGTTTCCACTGATAACAGCAAAAAGGTTTAATTAAAAGAAATTGCATTACCGCAGTGGAGGAAATCCACTCTACACCGCTTTAGTATTAGCTTAACCCAGCACTTTAATGACATTTGAATGGCTTTTGGGAGGTTCTGTTCAATGTGGGTGAGAGTCATTTCCAGCTCAGGAAGGTCTGTGCAGCACTTAAATTGTATGTAAGCTCCCAGTGCAGGCCCAAAGCAGCACTTGGCAGGAAGACCGCCTGCCCTGCTTGTCACCCGCAGCGCGGTGAAGACCCCAGCCGCACGAGCGGGAAGGTGACACTCCGCAGGGCATCCTGAGTGCCTTGCTGAGGCTGGGATGAGGCTGGGCTGAGGCTGGCATGCAGAGCTCTGAGAACAGCTGTGGCACAGTTCCTACAGCTTTGCTCTTGTTTTAAGTTCAGATGCATTTAGCTTTGCCATCCAGGCTAACAATCAATCTCAGGCTAAACATCTGTGATTTTCCCACTGCGCGCCCTTTGAACTTTGTTATTTTTAGCTCTCTCTATATTAAAGTATGCCTGCATTTCTTCTATTAGAAAAAAATGCACCCCTTCATTGGAAAAAAAAACAATCACAGCTATTGAAACTGTTTCTCCATTCTAACACATTTAACCTGTGCGTAACTCATTTTGTAGCAGATACAACAACCGCATAACTATAAACATTAAAAGTATCTGGATATAAGAGTGCTTTTTGTGAGGAGAGTCCTTTGACTTTCACATTAATGGGAACTGTTCCACCAGGCAGGTCTTGGCCCATGGTGGGACTCTGATACCCCTTCGGGTTTTTTTGAGGTTATTATACACTACTTCAGATACAGCTACAAAATCAGCCACATTCCAAACTTTTTAAATGTAAAGGACAAAGAAAACCACCCTGAGTTAACAATGGAACTGGGCAATTTGTCCACTTTCTTTCAGGAATTTGGAGATGGAATTTTCTGAGGAGCCAAGTGCTGGCCAAAGACTATCCTGCAGAAATTATGGGCTCTGTCAAGGCTAGCAAGACACTCTCCATCCACTTCAGTCTAGGCAAGACTGGGTTCACCTCTGAGTTTTTCAATGAAACATTTTTCACATTTGAAGAAGTGCACGATCATACCTCCCATGAGATTTAACAGGACTGGGATCTCATCTAATACCTTAAATTAAAACAGGCAACGACTGCTGCAAATTCCGAGAATAAAGAATTCATAAGTGAAAGGGGCATACAAACAAATTGTTGGCCTAAGTGGGTTGGGTTTTTAGGGGATTTTTGGTTTGGTTTGGTTTCGTTTTTTTTGCCACTGAATCAAATGGAAACTGGGTCAGGACCTAACTAGCATGACACATTGCACTCTGTGGTAATTACTGGCCAGTGTTGGCGTTATGTTGGAGGACAACATACACTGACAATTCACAGAGGCTGGGAAATGCAAGAATTTCACAATAGGTCATATGTGACAGGCAATACTCGTGGCAAAACCACTAATGATAAAATTAGCTAAGCTTTTACATCAGATTTGGGTATGTGAGCAAGACATTGCATCTACTAGAGAGAAGAACAGGAAAGTTGTTTGTGACAAAAGTTCAACAAATATCAACAGAAAGCGGTAGACAACACAGACAACTATTAAAGCCCAAGTGTACTATTTGGTATATATGCATTTGATTTTGGTTTGAGTGAATGAATTTCCAGTGCCGGATAAGTGGTTGTCCAACTACCAGTTCTTCCAAGGTTGTTCCAGGTGGAAAGGACTCACACACAGACTGCTTACCTTGCTTGGAAGACTCTCCCAAATGCTCCTTCCCCGATATCTCTCACATATTCAATATTGTTCCTGGGGTATTCTAGGCTGAGCAATTTTGGATTGAGGAGAAGGGGCATCCGCTGGTACATCGGGTTGGGGTGCAGCCGGTCCAGGAGGAGTTCGGAGGGCAGAGTGGTGAGCGTCGGTGTCTCTGACTCTCTGAAACGATGGAGCAGTTTCAAGTCAGCGTGTGCGCAGCCCTCAACCAGGAGATATCTATCTGCATCTCCTTCAGGGCTGATTTCTTCCAGGATGGAAAAGGGAGATGCAGCAGTGCTGTTGAAAGAGCCTTGCAGTAAGGTGTCATGCCATGTGCCCAAAACAGCCACCTGGTCACCTTCTGCTCTAGCACAGGGACTTGCCAGAGCTCGCACTGGGCTGCCACAGGCAAAGGGAGAGCTACTCCCTCCACCAGCTGTTCTCAGAAGCAGGCAAGCTTTCTTTCAAAGCAGCATTTATTGCCTTGTATTAAGTTCTGAGCTTTACCTTTTTTTGTTTTTCCACTGCTTTCGCCGACGGCAGCAAACCAGGGTGATAATGCCAAGGATCACAACCAGAGCAAAGCTGGAGATGATCGAGATGATAACAGTCATGGAGTATGTAGGGGAAAAGGGAGGAGGAGGTGGGAGATTCGAAGTCTCTCCATTTGGTTTTCTTGTTCCGAGTGATAACGACGCTGCAATGAAAACAAAATCAGAAGGTTATGCTGCTGCTAGTTTATAGGGCTTTCTCTAAGAGGTATTTACAGAGCTAGCCTGATGTCCTGGGAATTATTGACATACAGATACAACAGTAGGACTGCATGAGAGGACCATACTAGGGAAGTCTGCTTTGCAGGAAGCAAAACCTGTTTCTTGCCAAATGTGAAAACCCAGGATCTGGTAAAGGGCAAGACACAGTTCCTATTGAGCTGAGAACACAATTTTGGCAAGGAATCAGTCTGCAAGAGTTAGAGATGAGAGATCACATCTGGTGTTCTCAACAGTATTCAAATATAGTAATGTCTGCAATGGGAAAGATCAGTGGTCTATAATGTGGACCACAACATATCATGTGTCCTAAAAGGAATCTGCAGGGAGGAGTGTAAGACCAACTAACTACGCAGTGATACTTTCCTGAAATGTCCCCTTCCCTCCAACAATTTGCCTTTATGTGGCAAATATGATAAACTACTGTAAAATACATTTGGCTGTATCTTTAGGAAAAAAAAATAATATTCAGGTAGCCTCCTATTGAGTACTTTCTGAAATATTCTAGAAAATGCTAATCTGTATGTGCAATGATTGAGAACAGAAAGAAAGGAATTTAAACCATTCTTTTTAAAGCAAGCTAAACTGATACTGACTTGTGTCCCCTTAAGTCGACAGCACCCTTGTTCTCTGTGCAAGTGGAATTCTCATATTTCCAAACACTGAGATCCAGAAACTGTGCATCTTGGCTCAATGTCCACGTGGAGACCGGTCACCAGTGGCGTCCCTCAGGGGTCCGTGTTGGGCCCGGCCCTGTTCAAAATCTTTGTCGGCGACATGGACAGTGGGATAGAGTGCACCCTCAGCAAGTTTGCCGTGACACCAAACTATGTGGTGCCATCGACACGCTGGAAGGAAGGGATGCCATCCAGAGGGACCTAGACAGGCTGGAGAGGTGGGCCCGTGCCAACCTCATGAAGTTCAACCAGGCCAAGTGCAAGGTCCTGCACCTGGGTCGTGGCAATCGCAGGCACAAATACAGGCTGGGCGGAGAATGGATTGAGAGCAGCCCTGAGGAGAAGGACTTGGGAGTGCTGGTGGATGAGAAGCTCAACATGAGCCGGCAATGTGTGCTTGCAGCCCTGAAGGGCAACCGCATCCTGGGCTGCATCAAGAGGAGCGTGGCCAGCAGGTCAAGGGAGGTGATTCTGCCCCTCTACTCTACCCTGGTGAGATCCCACCTGGAGTACTGGGTCCAGTTCTGGAGTCCCCAACATAAGAAGGACATGGACCAGTTGGAGAGGGTCCAGAGGAGGGCCACAAAGATGATAAGAGGGCTGGAGCACCTCTCCTATGAGGACAGGCTGAGAGAGTTGGGGCTGTTCAGCCTGGGGAAGAGGAGGCTCCGGGGAGACCTGATAGCGGTCTTCCAGTACCTCAAGGGGGCCTACGGGAAAGATGGGGAGAGGCTGTTCAGTAGGGCCTGTTGTGATAGGACAAGGGGTAATGGGTTTAAATT
>WHYT01016697.1:237889-329479 GCA_009806455.1 Tetrax tetrax
CCCCGCCCTGGAAACGTTCAAGGCCAGGCTGGATGAGGCTCTGAGCAACCTGATCTAGTCAGGGATGTCCCTGCTTCTTGCAGGGGGGTTGGACTAGATGACCTTTGAAGGTCCCTTCCAACTCTAACCATTCTATGATTCTATGAAATATGTTTTAAAAATTGTTCTATTCTCTGAACAAGATACAACAGAAAGACTTAGTTTTAACATCACAGAGCAATGATGGTTTCATCTTTTTCAAATTTGTTTTTAATTAGAATTATTTTTTATTATTGAAAAAAAATCAGAAGCAAAACAACTTTGGAAAATACATCCAAAGCCCTACCTTGTCCTTAAAACACAATGTGGTAAATCCATTTCTTGTAATACCATAGGAAATTTTATTTCATCCTTTGGCCTTAATATAATCTGAGCCAAGGAGCTCAATTTGCCTGTCTTCATTTTCCCTTGTTTAAGGTGCATGTTACACTCTCTGGTTAAAGATGCTGAGTGAATCTATGAGAAGAACCAGGACTGGCTGAATCCAAAAGACAGAACAGATCAAGGCGGCCATGAGCACTCAGGATGCAAACACCTTGCATGGCCCCAAAACAACCATAGTGGCAGAAACCATAAATTGCAGTTGCCTACCATCTCCACAGGGAGACACACTGCAGTATTCCCAGGTCACGGATGGGTCTTTTGTGTAGCACCAGGGGCGTTCGTTCTCACCTCCTGGATTGCGGCAGTAATTCTCAGCATCAGACAGCTCAGGGAAAACCTGAGGAGTCCTCCTGTGCAAGTGTGGAGCCTTGGGGGAGGAAACAGATTGGATTAGTGTTTCAGTATAATTTTTCCTGCTGGTATTAGCAAAACAAAACCGAAAAAGAAAACAAAGAGTCAAAGAAACAGAGGTAAAACAGCCTGCCAGAATGACAGACAACATATTTTGCCACGGGAAGGGGAACTTGCAGATTGAACTACAAAGAGGGTATGAAACACCAGTGAACTCAAGAATGAAGGCAATCTGTCCCCTGCTCAGCCCTTCCACTGGGACTGGGCTGTCCAGCTCCAGGAAACTCTTTGGAAAGGCAGATCTCGAGCATGATTCTCTGTTTGGTGGGTCTCACACTGATGCACACCTGGTCACTCCACTTCTGGCAGGGAATGCCGGAGGCCGTGACGTTGGCCCAGCCCTGGTAAAACTGGCCATTGCCACTGTAGCAAGTCCCTGGGGGGGAAACAAAAAAACAAACATGAGGTCAAGGCATCTTAGACCACATCCTACAGCAGAAACTCACAAGAGTAAACTTCATATTATTACACAAGAGCATATATATGGCAATTAGCAACACATATGAAGCGCATAAAAGGACCAGAAAACTGCAGGCAGGGAATTGTTTAGCCTCCTGTTCACGCTTAATTGGATTTTGAGCTCAATACATAAGGTCTAATATGGTAAAACTCCAAAGAGGGAACTGGAGCTCTTTCAGGTCAAGAAAATGGGCCATGCATATGTGATGTTGCACTGCATCTACCCAGTTTACAGCACTTCCACACAGAAATTGCAGAGCAGAACCACAGTGAAGCCACCCATGCCAAACCAAGACAGAAAGCAAATGGCAGCACTGACTGCATGATTCCCAGCCTGCACTCTTACAGGGGCACTAATAGGAAGACACGCAAATTCCTGACGTAGTCAGCAGAGGGCTGGGATTCATAAGGTCCCTGGGTGATATCCCTCCTCCCTGCCTCTGTACAGTGCTTGTCCTCTTAGACTGAATGCTTGGAAATAGACTGAAGGTAACTACAGATCTGAAGGAACAGCATCACTATAAAATAATGTTCTTTATAATTAATAATGTGTAGTTCACTTTCCACAGACAAGGCTTACTCTGGCTGCAGAAAAAATAAGCAGAAAGTCCTGAGAGGATTTTTACTGCAGGAACATGTTCCCAAAACATAAATGTAGACACCACCTGTCCTCACAGGAGACTTTAATGCATGCTGGAATAATCTAGGAAGCAGGAAGAAAATAGAGGAGATGCAGCCTTACACACTTTAACACATGCTAGCTAATCTTACGTAAACTCTGCTGACCGGAGGCTAACATTCTGGTTGACGGCATGCATTAGGGAGGGTCGACTGCATTGATAACCTTGTTAGATAAATTAACAAGCCAGCAAACACTGTTGTCATGCTTTTATTTTCTATTGTGTTCTTAAATTTGCAGCTTAGAAAAACAGGAGGAAACCTGAGCTGTTCTAAAATGAAGTTTTTTTAAGCAAATCTTTTCCAGCTTCATGAGAGCTTTGTGTAAGTTTTGATCCAACTTCGAGACAAAAGCTATGTGTCTTAATTTATCCTTGCAGATTGTCCTATTTCTCCTGTAGGAGGAACATAGCAAATGCATCATAATGCCTCTCTGTTCTTTTCTTCTTGCATTACTGACTGCACTCAGGATTGCAGTTACGGGTCTTTTATAGACCCTTAGCTTTCTGAACTTTCACCAGGCATGACGCATGAGTAGGCAGAAACACCACCATGACACTGTTTGTTCCAGCTGAGTGAGCTCGAACACAGGATCAAGTTCCTGTAGTCTAAGGCATGGAAACACCTCAGTATATGAATGGCCATGGGCTTCATGAGTGCACTTAACCTGTCACAAATGCAAAGTAGAATGCTCTAAATTGGACTTCTCTGACTCATATGTAAGCTACTATATTATGCCTCACATCCTCATCAAGCTAGCAGCCCTGGTACGACCAGCACCTGTAGCTCTGCAGAGGTGTAACATCTTGTTAAGCTGCCCTAGAACATAGTTGTGTGTCTAAGCCTAGCATTTTAAATGTCTCACATTCAAAGGCAAGGAAAGCAATACTTGAAACCTGCCTCATGACTGAGCTAATAACAACATGAAAAAAATTTTTGCATATATCTGAAATAAATGTCAGCATGACACCTTCAAGGAGTAATGTGGAGAGCATTAAGGCCAATTGTAACACTAAGGAAGCACCCCTGAGTTCTTGGTGGCCTGCAAAATGCAGATGCTCTCATATACAGTCTTGCTACACTGAGGACAGAAGGAATAATAAAGGAGATCCAACTGGGCTTTAGTTAATAGCTTTGGTGGGCAAGCTAGAAAACAGTTCATTTCATGCTCCCCAAAACTTTGTGCATGTAACAGTGACTCTAAAGTAAAAAAGAGGGGACAATATCACCAAAATGTTACTCTTATGTCTCCCTGATTCCTAATAGTGCATATCTGTGCAATGCCATGCTGGGAAAATACTATGCAAGCTGAAGAAAACGGTCACACATTTACACAGGAGACAGAAGCCATGTCCTGAACTTGGAAACATCCAAGGGGAGGCTGGAACCATCCCATGAATGCACCGCTCGTTTGCTGTCATCTCTCCCTCATGCGTCTTTCCCCAGGGAGGGGATGACTGCAGCTGTGGGCTGTGAGCATTGGGCAGTGATGCTGGACACCCCACAGGGTGCTGAAGTGCTTGTCTCCCAGGTGTGCAGAGCCAGGCACCTAGGGCTTGGGTGGCCAAGTGGAGCTGAGGCCTTCCCAAGAAAGAGAATTCCCCAAAATTCTCAATTTCACCTTTTTCACCTTCTCTATCAATGCAGAAGGTGCCTGCCTCTGCCAAATCTGCAGGCCTTGCCTGCTCAGAAGCATGGCAGGAGACAGGCCCTGTTCTTCCCTTTTCCAATGGACAAGTTCAGTGGCTGAGCTTTAAACTGCAGGTGCATGTCAGTAGAAGAGCTGGATATGCATGTTTCAGTTGAGATTAGCAGCAGAGTGGGAGACAGACAGAAGTTGCTGCAGTGCCGTGAGGGATCGCTGGGTCTTGTCATTGGTCATGGAGGGGTCATGCAAGAAGCAGCCAGACTTCAGAGATTAGAGGAAAGTACTGGGGCCTTTTGGGTAATAAGGTCTTACAAGGCCAGCCTGGTGTCAGTAACAGCATGTAAGGCTGGGATGACCTCAGTAGTGGTATCAGAAACACCAAATATGGGTAAAGCAAAACTAGAAGCAACAGGTAGAAATAAGGGGGAAGAGCTGAAGGGTATACTAAAAGCACCATGCCTCTCTAACTGTCTTCAACAGTTACCAGCCTATGTTCTCCCCAAGCCCTGAAGAGCTGGAAACGTGTTTCCCATGCCTTGGATGTGGAAGCTCAGGCATTCCCTCTAACAACCTGAATCCAGCCAGCCAGGACCAGAGCAAAACACAAAACTGTTGTGCAAGCTGCATCTTCAACAAAGAATATCATGCCCACACCTAGAAACACAGATCCTGGAGCAGTCTACTTACTAGTTATATTCTCCTTCTTAAAATCTGTAAAAAGACAAGACAAGAGGCAAGAAGGGGTTGTCCAGGGTGTGATATAACTGAGTGCTTGCTATGGGAAGAAGATCCCTTCCAGCGGTGCTTAAGCAGCTTATTTCTTTGCAATGACACCTGAATGGCAATTTTGCCACCATTAAGATTGATTTTGGCAATGAGGTTGTTATGACCCTCTCAATAAAGAGCCAGGCTTCTTTTGCGGGTCTGACCCACACCTCAGTTGAACAAGACAGGCATCAGCCGATGCAGCTGTCACAGTGACATGCACAGGCATTGACAAGACAGTACTCGCTGTCAGCCTTTACTTTAGTTGCAAATTACGGATTGTATCATTCCCCCTCCCTCGCCAAGAACATAGCTCTCAGGAAAACAGGCAGCGTGTGCCACCTTACCGAAGAAAGGAATGTGGGTGCAGACACTGGGGTCCTGGTGCAGGCTGGGCAGCCTGTTGCATTCAGGAAGAGTGAGCAGCATTAGTCCTGGCTTGTAAATCCCCTTCTGAGAGTTTTCCTCCATTGAGAGCCATTCCTTAAAGCAGTAGAGATCCTTTACAGCAAGGCAATTCTCTCTACATTATTTTGCGAAAAACAGTGAAATACAGCAGTCAATGGCTTGATATCAAGGGCTGCACTTAGCAGTGGTGCTCAGGGGTTATGCAGGCTGACAGAAATCCATTAATGGGCCTACACTTCTTTAAGCCAGTCTGTCTGGCTCATAAACCATAAAGGAAACTCTGTGTAAAATTTAATAGCTTCCTTTAGGAAACTCACAAAGCTACATTTTTAATGAAGGCGGGTTATGCTCAAAACACAACACACATCACAGTCTGTGAGGAGTTCATTCCCATCTTTTCCTACACACTTATTGCCATCTTCTACTGTTATGGGAGTCATCTTAGCATTTTTCAGTATAGTCTAAAAATCTCACTTGTATACTGTAAACCGTGCATTGAAGTGTCATCTATTAAAGACAGGAGATGATCTGAAATTCTTAATCTTCTTAAACTAAATATTTGCCTGTAATTTCAATCTCACAGAATCACCCATCTGATTTTCTTTTTTCTACAGACACCTTTCAGTCCCTTTTTCACCTGTCAAGTCTCTGCAACAAAACTTTTACAGTGCTTGGTAACACAAGAAACCTTACTGTCTCCTACCTAATGTATCACCTCCATGGCAATGTGAAACATTCACTGACAAGAATTGCTATGGATGTTTAAATGTTCCTTAGACCAGAAACTGTGAAGAAGGCCAAGGCAGAAATACCTGCTTTAGGGAAAAAAAAAAAAAAAATCCAAACAAACCAAACCAAATCAACCTGTACCAAACTGAAAAGTTGGAGGGTGGAGGGTTTGTTGCACTAGTCAATTTATCAGTGATTTGCTTATTTATGTACTCATTAGTGAGAGCCTGAGTTGCTAAATCAGCTTTGAGGTCACTTGCAGAGATTACTTTTGCTGAGCCCAGCTCAAGTACTTTTTGGATCCATGTCCTTCCCAAGAATCACACTTGCTGGCAGGCATGGGAGAGGACACAGTGATGCAGAACAGTACAGCTGGGGACCATGGTGAAGGTTTTAGCCAAAGTCATCACCTGCTGGGCTGATGCAGCCTCATTACTTACAGTTTGCCAACAGTTTTGGCAAGTGCAGATGGCCATCAGTTTCAGTGCTGATTATAACACTGCAAACCCTCTAAAGCACCTGACGGACAGAGGCTGTTGGGAATTCTACCAGGGCAGCAGCTTTTCTGTAACAGCAATGGATGCCCTTCAAGTTTGCAGGCTGAAGCCATCAAAGCCCAGCTGCCCCATGTTGGTTTTAGCTAGTGCTGGTTTATTCCTTCCTCACTTCCATGAAAACCAGAATACAGCCAGATGGCTTAATTTATCCTTTTTACGTTAAACAACATGTGGAACAGGAATGACCTTCTGAAATAAAGAAATGTTTAGCTAGGGAAATGAGAAAATCTTGGATTCGAAGCACTGGCCAACACATGGGAGCTGTGGATTGCGTTAGCTGCCTTCACTACTGAAGCCCCACTATCCTTAAACAAGCTTCTTATTCGGTGTGCAACTGCAAAATGCGAAAGGGCATTCCTCTGCAATCCTGTCCTCTCCAGAGTTGAAGGCAGGTTATCTTCACCCACAAACCCACCCCGGGAGCATGGTGAGGCATCCAGAGGGAGGGTTGGACAGTGTCCTCGAGCTGGGTTCATACCATTGTTATAACACTTAATCCTGAGCAGCAAGAGCTTGATGAGATCATATGCAAAGATTGTTTCAGATTATTATTAGAACTGTTATGTCATGTAAATGACAGATGGACAAAGAACAGTAGCAGCAGCAGAAGACAAGCGGGACAGTGGCATTTTAGGGAACACAAAGGACTGTTCAAGTGGAGGTGGGGATATATAGAGCCAACCAAAGTGAGATGTTTTCCAACACAAGACTGTTACCTGGTCACTTTGTACTAGTAGTGGTCGAAACAGAAATTTAGGATTTTTATTTTTCTGTTGCAGAAGCAGTCAGTGATAAAAGGCAGATGTAATAAAAAATTAGGAGATGAGACATCAGTTTCCCTTAAAATCAGGAAAACTCTAATTTTAATGAATTGTGTCTTAATTTAAATGAAATGAAATTTTTCCCATGTTGTTTTCTTCTGTTTCACTTCATCCTGTTTTACTCTCTGATTATTTTTATAAAAGCTTTATTCAGTCTGTTTGTCAGTTGTTATTCTTGCTAGCTAGGTTCCAAACCAAAATAAACATTAAAAAATGACATAGTGAGAGAAAAAATGGTGCAAAGAATAAATAACAAGACAAAAGCACATGGAAATATGTCAAGGAAAATAAGTCCCTCAAAAACTGGGAGAATTCTCCAGCCTCTGAAACAGTTAAATTCTTACTCATGAAGTGTTTCAGCTGAAATGTCTGGTGTAGTCTAGCCAGTTTCTGCAGAGAGGTATAAAGTTGTCAGTAAAAAGCAGATATGAGAATTGGAAAAGCAACCAAGACCGTGTGAAATGTGTTCAAGAGGCTGCAGAGGTCTCAACTGCTCAGAAGCACATATTAGATGCCTGGTTATCAAAAGCAGTATTGGGTTAGGGTTTTGGAGGAACTGTTGTCCAGCTGACATGCTCTGTGGGAACAGAAAACAGGAAGGATACTGTTCCAGGGCCTTTGTCATGAAGAAAGCTGCATTTAAATCTGCATTAAAATCATGGGGAAAAATTATTACAGGGAAAAAAACCATAACATTGACATGTGTATTTGAAGAAAGACGACGCCAGCCAAGTCCATTAAGATTTAGACATATTTGCAAATGCTGTGCCTGTTAGCTCAAGATCAAGTGCGGGTTTACGCTGATTTTTATCACTCTGACTTCAGAAGTGCCCCAGAAGTGCAGGTCTTCAGTCGAATCGCCATGAATTCTGGTCAGGACACTCATGAGCAAATGTAAATGAAATGAGACCCAGGTCTCACTGAAATGCCTCGTGGAGCACTGTGCAAAATCCTTAGCTGACCAATGTACTGTGCATATGTGGCTGAGATATAAATACTGTCACAGATATTGAAAAAAGGCAGAGGGATTGTGTACTGAAGGGCATAATGACAAAGAGCAGAACAACAAGGTGCCAGGAAAGAGTCTGCCAGCAAAAAGCAAGTTTCAGTACTTGACCGCATGATTATCTGTGGATACTTGCACATACACTTCTTTCATACGATATATGCCCCTACTGTGATGATGGAGGAATACCAAACAGTGTAGGCACCAAACAGAGAGCAGAATGTAGTGTCAAGCTTCATACTGGGATTTTCCTCTGTGCCTTTGTTTGAGAGATACTAAAGGAGGAGCAATCAGAAAGGTCCAGATTACAACGACAACATTCTGCTGATTGTCCTAAAAAGCCCCTACATAACTGGGAAAATAATTGCCAGTAGACTACATCTGGCCCAAGTCCAGCTGGCAGAGCACTTGCCATGTCTGCAAAGAAGGCTTGTATTTCAGTTGAAACACTAGAGTTGGGGCTGCTGTCCTGAAAAACGCAAATCTGAAAAATCTGTTTTAAGATGCAGTTCAAAGAGGACAAGAGTAAAGTACTACACCTAGGCAGGGAAGCGGGAAATGACTAGACAACAGTCCTCCAGGGGCTGAAAATGGACATGAATCAGTTGTGACCAACAGTTGTGTTAGGAAAAAGAAAAGCTTCACCCTGAGATGTCCATGTGAGGCTGTCCTCTGCAAGGCATGCCAAGTAATCATCGTTATGTTACAGTTAACACTAACAGAAGCTGGGCTGGAGGCTATATATATTTAGCGCTTAAGGAACAATGAAGAGCAGAAGCTTCAGAGCTGTAAAAGCAAGAGCTATGAGCAGAGCTTGGAAAAATCAGCTTTATTCTAATCTGAAAAGTTGGTGAAGACTTAAAATCTTGCTGCAAAGGGGAAGGGAAGAAATTTGTCTCCGTGACCATAGTGGGAGGACAAGCAGCAACGAGGGAAGGCTGCTCAGAGGTTGCGCAGGGAGCACTCTCGCTGGGACGTGTTGCACAAACACCTGTCAGAAGTGGATTAGCTGTAGTGGGAGATGCTTTGGACTCCGCAGGGTCCCTGCCAGCCCTGTTTCAATGCACATTTCTCTGCATATGGCAAGATAGAAGAGCCAGATGGGAGGTTTTGTTTAGCAGGTACAGTTACACTGACAGTGTCACTAGTGTAGTCTTTTTTTGCTTCCTCATCATCATGGTGGGAAGAGTAGAATGATTAGTGTATTGCCTTGTCCAGATTTGTTGAATGCACTGTGATCATATTCAGTCAAAATTCCAAACAAACAATTACTTTTAATAGTAATAATGAGTACATATTGACCTAGTAAGATTTACCAATATGTTAATTATTTAAATCAATCCTGTCATTCAAATGGATATTTCTTTTGAACATTGTCTGCTAAAAGCCTGAACTAACACAGACATCTGGGCCTGAAAGTCAGTCCATACCTTAGCAATGATCACAGAGAGAGCTGGATCAGATCTCCTTTGTGAGTACAGAGGACCGAGCAAAAAGAAAACCCATGCAAACCTAGAGGATTCATTTTCACTCAGCGCTACTGCAGGTCTGGACAGACCCTCACCACTCCCCAGCTGCCTACACATCCCCAGAAAATGAAAGTGAAAGAAGAGCATATTTTTTAATTTACCTGCACACTGGTTTTGGAGCTGGTCCAGCTCCCGAAGGATTGCACTCCTGGAACATGTAGTTACACAGCAGAGACTCAGCGGCTGGTTGGCAGAATGAACTCACCATTTTCAGTTCAGTCCAGGCAGCGTGCACAAGCAGCTCTTGGGTCTCCTCTGGGTCAGCATAGGAGGAGTTGAAGAAAACAAGAGCATTCTTCGCCAAGATAGCACTACACACCTCACCTCTGTATGTGCTGCAATAGCCTGCATCACCCTTGTACAGCTTGCTGTCAAGGACAAGAGCATACACACACAGTAAGCTCACAGCCCTAAACACCTGCAGAAGCAGGAATCCTAGACTCTGTTTCTGAATAGTGGCATCTGCAAAGCTAACCACTAAAAACAGCTAATACCATCCAAAAATGAAACTTCTGCAAGGAACCCCGGTATGAGCGCAGGGCCCTCCTGAAGAGCTTCAGGTCTGAGGCTCCAGCCAAGGGTTGCTAGCATTATAAGTGGGCAAAAAGACTGAGCAATCACGCACAACCATGACCTATCATGGCCCCTCTACCTGCCCCCAGGCCCTAATGGGAAAATGTTTTGTTTTCCTCCTTCCCTGCAGAAGAAATCAGCCGGGCTGCTTGCTGCACACAGCAAGGATTTTTTGCCCTCCTGACTAGCAACGGTTTAATTTTTGGTATTTTCTATGAGCAGGAGCCAGGTGAGTCCCACTCAGCCAATGCTAGGAAATTCTTCGCAAGATCAGACCAGCCAAGCTCCTGCCTACCCCTCCTGACCCTACCTCTCTTCTGCACAAATTTAGGTGGGAGGAAGGCACAAGCCTCTGCAATTTTTCTTCGGGTGATTCTCTGCAAGGTCCATCCTCACCTCTCTTCACTGTATCTCCCACTTCGCAAACTCCTGCCACAAAGCATGGGGACAGAGCTATTTCAGAGCAATGAAAAGCACAGCAGGGTCATCTCCTTGGTGAGCCTTTTATTTATCTTTCCTGCATTTTTCACATCTAGCAGGAGACGGCTGTCATCCTTTCTTCTCTGCCTTCTTCCCCATGGCGGTCAAAATGGAGCAGCAGGGCAGGGGCATGCATAGGTCAGCCATGCTCCAAGCAGCTCCCGCAGCCGCCTCATGACAGAAAGGACTGCAGGTGAGGATGTGCCCTCCACTCAGGCAGCCTGTGGGATGCAGTGTCCTCAGTGGTGGGGGGGAATCTGGAAAAACCGCCTCCCCTGTGCGCAGAGGACAGCCGAATCAGGGAGGGAGGAGGACTGGGTGCAGCTGTCCCCAGTACTCATTCGGTCAGTTTAACTGGGGTCAGGGAGTTCAATTCACAACATGCCAACAATTTGGAGTAGGCAGCAAAGCTATTTGTATCTTTGCTGTTTATTTCTTTCCCCTGTCCAAATAATCACCCATTGTCAGCCCTGGGGGTTCTTGCTGTTTTTCTTCAGCAAGCTGGAGGTACAAGGACAAGGCATTATACAGGATACCCAAATTTCTCCTTTTCAGATGCTGCTGTCCGCAGATTACACTCTCTGTCTCTGGTTTAGCTGCACTACTTCAAGCTCCATGTCATTTTTTTTTTTTTTTTTTTTTCCTGTATGTCACATTGGCTAAAAAAAAATACAGGAAGGCAACTATTCCTTGAGGTAGTACCAAAATGGCAGTGATGCTGTGACACCCTGCATCACCCCAGGGACCACAGACACCCCTTCATGTGACACAGGCACCCCTTTGGGCACCTTGTGCCAGTCTGACAGCCCATGACATCTGCCTAGCACACATCTGCCTGGCAGCAGGTTTCCCCACAGCACCACGCTGCCCCCAGCACCCTGCTAGAGCTGTCCTTGGCTTGGAAGGGGTCACATTATTCACATTTCCTTAATGATGCTTGCTGTGCTCAGTCCAAAAAGTGCGTCCTTCCTGTGCCCTAAGAGGCAAAGTAGGGCACAGATGTGCATGGGGCAGCTGACTTCAGTGGGCTGCAGAAGCAGCATGACAAGAGCCACCGGCACTAATATTGTATTTCCTTGCTTTTCTAAAACCTGCAGGGATACACAGACCAGACCACAACGGCGAATCAGCAATGTGTTTCTCACAGTGCCTTGTCACAGAAATTTCAAGTGGCAAATGTTGAGAACAACTGCAGGACAGAAGGGCTGAGCATTTGATCACTGTTCCCATGCCTGTCACACCTACATGGGTGCGAGTGCAAGGCATAAGTCTGCCACCATTCGTGGAGTGGTCACTAAATCACTTACAAACTTCCTGAATCAATTTTGCAAGACCCTGTAAGGAAGGCAAGGGCCTTCGCAGGGAGCCTGTGTCTGCAGAGTGGCAAAGCCATTTGCTTAAACTTTCTCAGGCTTTGCTCTTTGCTTTGAGGGCCGGCAGCTCCCAGCCCTCCTCCCAGGCTAATCTCATTTTCCATCCAGACTGATCTGCCAGTGCTAGGACTCTGAAAAGAAAAAGCCAGCCAAATTGTTCAGTACTTCAAAAAAACACTAAGCCAAGTGCATGTCTGATCACATGCAGGTGGCTTTTACTATCCCTAACTCTGCTTGGAACAAATATCTAAACCTCTCTTGTGCTAATCTGGTGCTAATCTGGTGATCACTGAACCAAAATATTGGCTGTGTACAGTCGGGAGTTTAACTTGCAATTAAGCTTTTGCCTGTAAATTTATAAGGCCAGTGAAGTTCTAAATATCTACTGTGAACAGAATTTACTCCAGAATATTCTGCCTACTACCCTATTTTAAACACGCTTACTGATGTGTGATACACTGCCTGCTTAATATAGAGGTATTCTTATCTACTTGAGCCAAGTTTCTAATTATTCCTGTATAAAGGAGCTCAGTATTCCCTTCAGGTGAACCTCATCTGCACACTTGGCATCCAGAAACTCATTCCTTTCATTCAATCGAAATTAAACAAATCACATTGATTCATCATTCTTTTTCCTGGCCCAAAGAAAACCTCTAGGCAGCCACAGAAAGTCATTCTTACCTCCACTCTGCTGGGAGGAACCGGATCCAGGAATTGTGACAAGGCAGGAGAAAGAAGAAATGGAAAAGACATTAGTGACACTTCATTGCCCCCTCTGAGATGTGAGAGTTAAGATTTTCATGCTAGGAAATCTGCCTGAGACCTGCAAGCTGTCTGAAAAAGATGCAGCTAAATTCTGCCCTTATTTTGCACCTTCTTGTGGGAAAGAAGAGTTAGGCAACACTGGGTGCCATACAGAGAGAGGAAATGAGGTGGAGGAAGTGGATTGTTGACTGCAGTTCTTTCTGAAGTGGACTGTTGCGGTCTAAACACACACCTTTACCCTTATCCTTTGGGTCCTACATAACTGGCAGATAGCATCCTCTGTTTAAGCCACCCATACACCCATTACTGTAGGCAGCAGCTGTAACAGGTGGGAGAAATCAGGGCTGGAGGAGTGGCACAGGCATAAGGCCATGCCCCCCGCTCGCAGTGCCATGGGGACCTGGGATGCACCAGCACTGGGAGGAGGTACTGAGCATCAGTCAAGGACTGGGACATCTCTGCCCTGGGATCCTCGGGAGCTGGGATGAGGCCAAGGCCAGCTGCTCCCCTCTTGCTGAGCCCAGGCAGCCTGGAGGAGGGCAGTGCAGCTTCTCCCAGTAGCCTGGAGCACCTGTCCTCCCTACTGGATTTGCAGATCTGCTTTGTGGGGCACAGCCTTGCTTGGGCTAAAAGCAGAAATGGGAACATGAAAAACAGTACCAAGTGCTGAATCTCTTACACAGGGCAGAGCTTGCTGCTAGGTCTTAATAGCCAGTGTAAGAAAGGGCATGGTTATTTTCCCAACAGAGTGGAAGCTGAGGACAGAGTGAAGGGTAGGTGCGTGCCTGGTTAACAGAAGCACCAGGACTACCACCTCATGTCTAGCATCCCAGATGTTTCCTTTTTCTTCTAACTAAACCCCTCTGTCTGTCCCAAGAGGGAAGGTGCAAGCTGCCATTTTTCTCTTGGTGTGACAAATGCTGTCAGCTAGCTCAGACCATTGGTATTTCTCCTCTTTGCATCATCCTTTCCCCTTTTGGGAGATGTGTCTGGGAGTAGAAGTTACACCAGGCACAGCAGGGTACTGCTCTGACAGCAGCCTCCCTGATTTCTGAATGCAACCCCCTGAGAAGCTGAAGTGCTCACAAAAGCTATTTTCACCTTGCTGTTAGGTGATACCAATGCTGGGTCATGGCCACAACTTCCTCTGCGTGGATGAACTTACCAAGTGTGCCTCTGGGACACAAAGTACAAGACAGCATCAAACATTCAGGAAATGACAGCTGTGTCAGTCTCCAAAGTGTAAGAATATATGAGGAAATAACCTGGTGGGGGATGCACTTGTACTCAAATTTAGCCCCCTGCACAGTACCAGCTCTCTAAGGCTTTACCTCCTCCTGAGTACTTCACACTCCTTTCCTCTCCACTAGCAGGGAAGCTAGGACTGTGATTGCAAGAGTAAAAAATTAACAACCCCTTCCTTCCCAGCACACCTGAAATGCTGATGGTTGCTGCAGCTTTTGCGGCACCGAAAGTTTTGCTGTGTTTGTTCGTGGCGAGGCAAGTGAACAGGCCAGGTCGGGTGACATACACCTGCAGTCTGGAGTCAACCACTCTGTCCTTGACACTTTCTGCTATAGAGCCCGCAGAAACCTAAGAGAGTGAAAAGCCCAGTGCAGTGGTGTTTCCAACAAAGGCAAACAAACAAACCAAAGAAAAATGTAAGAGATCCAGCCCCAAGCATTTAAATTAGCAGCGAAAGATGTAGCAAGGAGATAGAAGTGGCAGAGAGCTAAAGCTGCTGGCGTTATTTGGGTACTTTTGTAGTAGCCGACTTCACAGACAAAAGCAAATGTTAAAGACCTCTCCTATTTCACACTTCAGCAGTGATATGTAATTAATTTTCAGTTCCAGAGGGCTGTAATCTCAGTTTTGCTCTTGTGATTGAACTGGCTAATTACTCCAGGACCTCCTCTAGTAGATTGTTTGCCTATTCACGCCTTAACAAGGAAGGGCATGAGGTGGCTTTGTGGATTCCGGCTATATAGAGGGAGAAAATAGAATAGTTTGGAAGTTGTTGATTCTGGATTAATATAACCACTACCACACTTCCAAAGTGGTCATGAGCAAAACAAGCACTCTGGGTCCAACACTTTGTCAGATATCCAATCAATTTCTTATCTGACACCTGGAAATATGAAAGGGGCTGCAGACACGGTGATTTTGGTCAGCTCTTTTCCCAGGTCAGAAATTCCCAGGTAAATTGAGCTTGGAGCCTGCTAGTTTTATCCTGAAGTCTTTCCTGCTCATACGACTTTCATTAAAGTAGGAGGACATGGTACACCAAGACTCTACCTTGCAAAGGCAATAGGAAGGAGCAGCATTGCCTGCTCTACCCTTCATATTGATAGGAAGCATCAAGTGTAATTCAAGCAAGGTGTGGTTGCCCATGGATGCCATGGGTGTGATCTGGCCCTGGGGACAGTGAGAGTTTTCTCCCTGGATCCATCCAAGCAGAGCACTCTACCTACACATCTATCTGAGAGATCAGAGAGATCTATCTGACCTCCCTAGAACTTTATAGAAACATTATTTCAATGGGATCTCTGTCTGCTCCCAAAGGTATCAACAGTGCTCATTGAAAAAGCAAGAAGGGATGCACCAGTGTTGTATCACAATCTTTAGCAAGCAGATGGGTTTCTTTCTGAAAAGAAAATGCTGAACATACTCGTAGTTGTGGTGAGGGAACATGCAGGGAGGAAATCACTAAATAACCAGACCAACTACTGCATCAAGGATGGTCGTTATGCCGGTCACTGTACAAACACAGGGACCAGGGATATTTTTCAGTCTTATGCTCTGAAGTCAATTTAGGTGGATGGGAGCTCAGGGGATATTTTTTCACAATTTTCTCTTTTGTTACAGTGCTGGTCAGATTTATTTTTTGAAAGAAAACACACAGCACTAAGACACTGCTGAGACCTTCCTGGTGGAAAGGACTAATTTCTTCAAAGGCTACCTCTGCCTCCCAGCACCCACCCAGGAGAGGTGGCCACACACCCAGAGCCACTTGTGCTTGTTACTCCTCACACCGTGGGCATACCCCATCCTGTTAGGTCCCCTCCCAGCAGCGCTGGACTGTGCCTGGCGAGCATGGAGAGCCAGGATTTCTCCTTCCAGCTTGAGCCATGGGAGGAAAAGGGTGCTTAGGTAGTTCTAAGCAGTACGAGCGGCATGCATGGTCACATGCATTGTGGAAAATCACAAGTGAAAGTGTCATGTAGTTTGGCCTAGGACTTCCACACCAGTCAGCTGTTGTTTTCTCTGCTGGAACCTCAAGGCATTCCCTTGTGTTAATTGATTCTCTTCCCTTTTCAAATATGTTTCCTGAGATTTTGTTTCCAGCAGGCCTTTTTTTAGCCATTAAAATGCCACCTCAGCCACCACTAAAGCAGAGACCTCCTCACATCTTCATACCTAGCTCATTTTTTGTGGTGTGCAAAACTACTCTTTAAAGTCCATGATGCCCTGTGGTGCATAGTGGGAGGAAAAGGAATTGTGTTTCTGTTTAGGTAGGCAAGGCAGCTGCTGCACAGAGGACTTTCCATCCTTCTCTTCAAAGGCAGCTCAATAACCTCAGCAGAGTCCCACTTTTTAAACCTCAGGACAATTACAGGTCGGCATTCAGAGACCATAATGACGCAGTCATGTAGCATCTTCAAATGACTCACAGTTGGTTGCTTGTGAGCCAGCCCTCAAATGCATGCGCTCCAGTCCACCCACTTCCTGACCTGACTTTCCCAGAGATGAACTCTCGTTAAGATCTCTTTGTCGTGTTTAAAATGAGGCAGTCTGGAGCACCACCCTCCTGGGACTGAGCTTTGTATTGCCTACAGGGATGGGGCAGAGCAGATGTGAGCAGCCAGGCAGTGGCCCTAGGCAGGGGCTGAGCATTGTCTCACACACAGCACTCTGCAGGACCAGCACACTGATGGGAACTTGACAGAGCATGCACCTGTGCTCTGGAAATACTCTGCCTTTGCCAGGGACCCCAAACTCCCTGAAAGTTTTCTTGTCTTGAATCAATACCTGCAGTTGTGTCAAAATAATCATTGCTAGAAATTACAGAGGACCCACAGGGTTCTGTGGAGGCTGATCTGCTCCCTTTGCTATTCTCCGTGGCGACCTCAAGGGAATATAGAAATTTAGTCTTAATCAGACTGGAGAACACAATAAGGTTTAGAGGAGAAAAGAAAAGCAAGACAGCCTGCAGAGTAGCCTGGGCTCCTTAATAATCTATTTTAGCACACGGAAAGAGAGGATACAGACCAGGATGGACACAGCCTCCTGAAGTAAGGAACTGGAGTAAGAGGATTTATTGGTCCTGTTGGACAAGCAAGTTCACAAGAATAGCCATGGCCAGCCAGTGGCCAGAAGAACTTGGGGTTGACAGGGGGTCAGTGAGAAAGAGCAGAGGTAAATTGTCATCCTGCATGCAGTGGCTGTCACCTGCCTTCATAGCATCACGCCCTGGGGCCCACATTCTTAAGAAAGCTGTTGAAAGGCCACAGAGCATATAAAACATGTCCACAATAACCATGTGAAGACTGGAGGAAACCTATGGCAGGCTCAGGCTGCTGTGACTGTGGTGTGCCACTCACTCCCAGGGAGGCAATATTGGGTGTCAAGCAGCTCTTAAGTTCAACCAAAGGGAAGGCATTGCAATAGCCTACACACAGACATAAAAGCCAGAAAAATTCAAAGGATGCACCTATTTTCATTAGACCACCAAACAACTTCCCGTGAGAAGCAGTGGCTTTGCACCTCTTGGTGCCTACAGCTAAAGAAGGTGTGCCTTTCTTGCGGATGTGCTTCTAGCCAGGAATAAATTGGTGACATACTTCAGTGTGTCACCTCAGTCAGTCTAGAAAATTTCAGATCTATTCCTCTGCAAACATACTGTACATACATGCTGTCCCACAGGTATTTTGCCTCAAGATAGTTTGCTTTACCTAACTACCTCAGTTTGTGTTGTCAAATAAGCAATTTTGCCAGATAAGTGATTTTGCCATATTATTGTTATTATATTAGGAGAAAGGAGAGGAAAAGTAGCAGTAGAAATACTTGAATTCATTATGAAGTCCTAGAAACCCTGGTTTGGAGGAAGGTTGTAAGCATCTAAAGTATCCTTCATCTTAGGCTTTTCAGACCCTAATAAACTAACACACGCAACACCCCAGAGAAGTGGGAGAGTGTTTTGCAGAGGAGAAAACTGCAGCAGGGAGGAGACGCAGGCTCAACTTGATTGCACAGCAAGGCATTAAGTAAGGCAGGAATAGAAACCATAGGTGCTGGCTCCCAGTCCCACATTTTAATCCCTGGACTGTGCTTCCAGATGTTAGCAGCCCACCAGGACCAAAAGAATGAAAAAAAAGAGGTACTTACAGCTTTCCCATTTTCCAGCCAGGTGACAGTGGGGACTGGAAGGCCAGTTGCCGTGCACCGCAGTGTCACCACAGACCCAAAGGTGATATTTTGGGATTCAGGAGCCTTCAGGATTCTGGCAAAAACTGCAGGAGAAAACAAAGGTGCCAGTTGAATGGTGATGTAAAGCTGAGGGGGATGGTTCCTCCCTGACAGGTCTTGAAACAAGCCACGACCCCATGAACAAAAGAAGAGCATAGCAGGAGCTTCCCAGTGAGTGACAGCCTTGGTGGAGGGACAAGAAGGAGAAAGAAAGTGATTGGCGTGGTTATTTTCTGCACCTTACAGTCCGAAATTTTACCTCTGGAAATTTCTACATCATCTGAGTTCGACACCTCAGAGGACATAGCATGCAAAAAAACAACAGCGAAATCATCTGTAGTGTGCAGATGGGAGACCTTACAGCAAATACGCAGCAAATTACCATGCTGCCTTGCTAAGGGTGCCCTCATGCGAAACTTAGAATCATAGAATCATAGAATGGTTAGAGTTGGAAGGGACCTTCAAAGGTCATCTAGTCCAACCCCCCTGCAAGAAGCAGGGACATCCCTGACTAGATCAGGTTGCTCAGAGCCTCATCCAGCCTGGCCTTGAACCTTTCCAGGGATGGGGCATCCACCACCTCTCTGGGCAACCTGTTCCAGTTTTTACAACTCTCATTGTAAAAAATTTTTTTCTTTTTTTTTTTTTTTTTCTTAACCATCAATGAGAAGCACCAGCGCAGTCACACACTGTGAAGATTAAGGGTCAGACAAGTTCCTTCGTGTCATGGCAGTGATTAGGATTTACCATGGAGAGCCACAAACTCTAGCATTTTCCATGCCATGACAATCTGCCCTAACGGGAGAGCATCTAACATCAAGTTATGGGGGAATGGCTGGCAAAGACTTTAGGAAGCTGAGATTGCAGGAGGAAAGTAGGTTTTTAAAGTCACTTTTCATCTCTTCTGCTCTTGCTTATTTTGTGGCAATATGTTTACTGTGAAGTTTGAAGACAAGCAAGACAAGCATCTCCCTGCCCCAAGAAATTATTTTCTTCTGGTGAAAAGAAGAACTGAAGTTTTTTTTCTGAAATTTGAATATTTGCTGAAAACTTATTTTAATCCAGAAATACAACTCTGACGACCTTCACAAGCCGTATTTCAGTGGCTGTACTTGGAACACATAGAGGAAAGCAGAGAAGGGAGACATTTCCCATGTGGAACGTTTGAGTTTTCACCCAAAATTTTTAATTGAGATGCCTGAATGTCTGTGCAGAAGCAGGATGAATAGCTCTGTGCCATTTCTTAGTCCAGTTTCTCACGCTTAGTGAGTAATGCTCACTCTCTACCTTCTGGGCTGCACAGCAATGACTAAAAGTCTCCATCAGAAATTTTAGTGAGCAGGGGAGTTTCTCTTGGACAAAAAAAAAGTCTCTTCTCCGACAAGCCTGATATCTTATTTGCCACTTTTACTATCTGCATGTTTCTCCTTACCAACATATCTGATCATGTCACAGTCTTCTGTGTCTCTGTTTGCCCAATGCACCTCTTGGCACTGGTAACTGGTTGCTCCCAGATGGAGACCTCCAACACAGAGCAATTAGGAGACCTGTGAGGATTCCTTCAGAAACTGAACATCTGTCCCTGCCATTTGAGATGGGAAGGCTTTGTCTGCGAAATTTCAGTTGGACTAAAAAAAGTATATGCTTCCCATGTAGTCCTTCCACCTACCCCTGGCCTGGTAAGGGACTGAGATTCATGTTAACAAAGAGTCTAAAACCATTTTTTGCTCATGGATAAGTAACACTAGAAGTATATTTCAGCATAGAAATATTTTGGTTTAGGAGCACAGCCATTCAATAGGCTCCTGAGCTGGGGTTTTTAGGAAGATTAAACTTAATGTCAGTGAAATGAAGAGAGTGGGAGGATATGTATTATATTCAGTTTCCTAATTCCTCTATGGTCTCCAAGCAGTCCCTCACTGTCGATGCTTGGTGCTACTTTGACTCAAGTCAAAGTCAAAGCAGAGTAGCACTGGGGCTGCTGCATCTCCCCTGCCCCTCAGCAAGGCAGCGGGTACGAAGCTCCACCACTAACAAGGAAAGCTGCAGTTGCTGGCCAGGGACTTTCCTAACAAATCATAAGCAAAATGAAACCTTTGCCTGAAGTTTCACTTCAGGCCATTAACACCAGATGGTTAAGAATTCAGCCCCGAGTGCACTGGGCCAAGCTCATAATTACTTTTATACTTCGTTCGGAGAAATACTAAACTTTTGGGCCTGTCCCCTGGCAGCAGTTTTGCGCACATGGCTCCTGCTGAAGACGGCACATTAGTTCCCAGAGCCGGAATACGTCCCTCAGTGCTTTTCTCATGCTGCTGTTGATTTCTTATTGTGCTGCTGGGACCCTGCTCGTCTAACAAATCTGCTGCTTGCATTCTGCCCAGCTTAATTAATACCTAAGTGACAAATAAACAGCACCCCTTTAGCCAGTGCCAAATGCGGGCACATATGCCCTCTTCTGTACCGGCTGCTCTCCCAAAATCTGCAAGGATCTTTCAGCCAGGAGAAAAAAAGACACGCTTCGAAAATGATGGCAGTTGCATGGATGTGAAGCAAAGCCACGGCGAGCATGGCAGCTGGTCTAGCTCATGGGCAGTGCCTGCAGGGAGGCCAGAAAGCTGCATCCTGCTCCCTGGGGTCCCCCCACCAACACTGATCACAGCACTTGCTTTAGTAGCCCCACACACTGCTGGCACGAGCGCTTGTCCACCAGCACAGGAAAGGCAAAGGATCAGGCCATTCAAGCCTAAAACATCACATACAGGGATAAAAAATCCAGCCACAGCTGCTAAGCATTCACATTTTTCTTGTGGAAAGTACTGCAGTGTATTATCTAGTACAGGGAGGGATGGCTAAGTTAAAGTGGTCCTATAAGGAAATAAGCTGATTTCCAAAGTGTGGAAGAATGGAAGCTCCTTCTACCTCCAGTGCCACTATGTGCATTTTTAGGACTTTCAAAATTGAAGTTACAGACTTAATACTTTAACATTTGAAGTACTTACATTTGCATGCTTTTTAAAAGTATTTTACCTAAAGTTTAGCTATTTAATTTAAGTGCTTTTCTCTACATACTCTGAACGGAATACCCTGGGCTTTTTTACATTATTTTATTTTTAAGTGAGAAATTCTCTGGAGCAAGGGATGGACTCCCCAGGTCCCGATGGGCTTTGGAACGCTGCTGACTGGCATTCTGAGGGACCCAATTTCCACAGGACTCTTCATTGCTTTGGGAAATAGCGTTAAAAAAAACCCATTATCAGCTATTTCTCAGCCCCATCATCTATGGGAAGATACTGACTCAATGCCATTGCTGGCAGATGTGGGTGCTGTGGGAAAGCCAGGACAGGTTGTGTGAAAGCAGCCAGTGTCACTTTCCACCAGTGCAAAGTGGAGTAAGACCATCAGGAAGAGCTCGAGGTCGATTTTGGCAACTGCATCAACAAGGAAATTTGTCCTGTAGCTAAATGGAGAAACCCAGCCCCCAAAACTGTGACTTTTTTTTTTCCCCCACCATATTACACAAAGGAAGAAAAAAGGAAAGGGCAAGGAAGAAATGGCAAGCCCGATGGTGCCAACCTAAGCAACTGGTGGGAACAAGCAGGTGAAAGGCAGGAAGAGGAAGGAACAGCAGATGGTCATAAATGTTTGTAAAATTCACATTATTTGCTGGGCTCGGGACATGAGTTTGTTTTCATTTTGCCTCAGAGTGAATATTCCCAACAATCAGGTGATTTTTAACACCTCCATTACTTGCCCTCCTTTTCCAGATCTTCCCAAAAGTGGATTTTGCCAGGACTTTTGCTTGTTTGGCTACATCACCACAAGGTTAACAACATTCACATCAGGACCCGCCAGGCTCTCAGCACAGGATTTATCCAAAAGCATGATAAAAAGCAGTTAGAGATGGAGGGCAAAGAGGTCTTTATTTATTTATTTATGTATTTATTTAAGTGGAAAATAAAACAGAGGAGCTGGAAATGAAATCTAGCCAGCTAAAAGCCAAGCCAGCACGTTACGTTTCACTCCCAAGCCCCCTAATAAATGTCCTTTCTTTTACAGCCCTGCTAAATGATGTGCTGTGCATTGCAGGGCTTACTAGGAAGTATCTGCACCCTGGCCAGCTGCTCTCATTTCTGAGAATTAGGTAACATCATCCAGTCCAAACAGTAGGGCTTTAACTCAGTCACGAAATTTTTATACTATAAAAAGATTAAAGCGAGGCCTCCCTCCAGCCCCGAGTTTGAATGGCTAACTCTTTCCAGGTGACTTTGTTTTCCCATTGCCTTTGACTGGGCTGTGCTTCATTTCCAGGATTTGGGGCCCGATCCTGCAGTCCTCGCGGCTGCCTGCCCCCTGACTGGGTAATGCCTGGGTTTTTTTGTTAAATCAGGCTGGATTGGACCCGTCACATCCAGGCAGCAGCCTGGGTGGCCTGGGGCCACTCTGCTGCTTTCTAGAAAGGACAAAGCAATACCCAGAGCTCGTGGGAAACCTTCGTGTGCACAGCCCCACTGCAGGAGGATGCTCCTTTTAGCCAGAGTTTCATGAGCCTTAACACTGGCTTTTACACACTAGGCCCAGTAAAGCACTGGTTTTGGGGTGTGTAGTGGCTTTTTTTCCAGAGCCTCCACTGGCTTTGGTGAACCTTGATTTTCAAAGAACACAGGCAACATTTGCCAATGTACATGAATTAACCCAGCTTGTAAACATCCGCAAGTGTTCATGTCCAAGAATTTGTTGCTAGTTCTGGCATATTGTAAAGCGTATCTGATAGTTCAAACTGAGATAAGGCCATTGAGAGCTAAACCTGTCTTAGCAACCACTTAGCGACAGTCTGAGCTAGTCTAACATGTGAGCCAAACCTGGTGTGTCCATACTGCCAGATCTGAAATCTCAATCTGCTCCACTTACCCTGATTGTTTTGCTTTTATCACCAAAAAATGGCCTTTTACATGAATACAGCTAGATGTTACACTGAATTTTTTTTCCAGCTAAGCTGCAAAACGTGGTGGGGAAAGGCAAAGGCAACTCCTATGTGCAAAAGGCATTTTCCTGTGTTACAGCTGGTGCTGTGTTCAGAGAACCAACGTGTCTGCATTGCTGGTGGAATTGGTAAGCTCCGCATAGCCTCAGAAACTATCCTGATATAAATACCCTGGCAAAGCCTTTGTGCTGCATACTATTCATGTGCAAGCATTTAGGAGCTAAACTGCAAGCATTTTTTTGTTCGCGTTCACCGATGTTCCCATAGCTCTTTCATACCCAGAGTGTGACAGATTGAAGTTACTCCTTCTCTACACAGGAGTTCTGTGGGCTTGGACTTTGCTTACTAATCCGTAAAAAATCATTTATGCTTGCCACCTATATGCTCCGAAGAACCATAAACTTGTGCCAATGTGTTTGCAGTCCTGCCAGTGAGAAGTCCGGTCATCTAAATCCCCATTCAGATTAATTCATCTCACATCCATTCACTCTTCCTGACAAGGCTAAACCAGACAATCAAGGAGAAGTAACAAGCTGAGGGGCTACCATTTCCTTCCTGCTGGTGAGAGATAAGGGGAGGTCTGACAAATATGTTTATAACACATAAAAAGATGCAGCATTTGCATTTTCTGACATTTCAAATTAATTAGTTCAAAATCTCAACAATTCTTGACATACCAGGGTTGAGAACAGGCCACACATCATGCTTGTGGATCAGTGGTCGCAGAGACAGCCACACAAAGCTGTATGGAGCAGCAAATCACATGCTAAGAGCCAGGCTGAACAAGTGATGCACAGTCTCCACAGCTGACACAATAGGACCACATCCCAGATCAGAGAACAAACAAATTCTTTTTTGATCAGCAGCTCCTCTCGCAGTATCAGTGATGGGCTCTGCATATGGCTCACCACACACCTCGGATGGGAATGGCTCACATTGTACCTTTGCCACCCTCCCACCCCCTTCCGAAACTGCTGGGTTAATAATTAAATCCTGAGATAACTGCAAGGTCAGTTTTTCTTTGATCTCTGAGTATTTCTTATCAAAACTGCAATATTTATCTTTTTACATGCCTACCAAGTAATCACAAAGAGGAGCAAAATGCCACAGGCAAAGCTGATATGAAACACTTCCACTTATCTCTATCAAATTGCTTACCTATTTTTATTTAATCTTCATCCAAACATTCTTATTGTCACAGAACCACGTGTATACAGATTATCCAAAGAAAAAAAAAAAGTACAAATTCAGTAGGAAACGCACACAACCACTGTATTATTTCTCAATTACCATTGAGATGGTACCATTAGGTGTGGGCCCCAGAAAAGCAAGTTGCAGAAGTGCTGTAAGCAAGCAGTAGTTCATCATCCGTCTTCCTCTTCCCTGGTTATTGTGGTAATCTGGGAGGAGAACTCCCCAATGCATTTGAAATATCAATGTTTCGTACAAAATCTCAAAATCTCCAAGCTCTTCTGGCTCCTGATACATTATTTGGGAGGTTCGGGATTTGCAGTAGTTCTAACACCTCATGCAGCACAGGCCAGACAGCACAGCAATACATAGACACTCAATCTGGAGCCTGAGGCTGTGAGATGGACGGCAGGGACAATTCAATATCTCTGCGGAAGCGAGATGCAGGAAATCACACTTCCATCCTGAAGTGTATGCCTTCAGATTCTAAGCTCTGGTGTCTGATATCAAAGGAAGTTTTTCTTAGCAAGGCAATAGCTTTTCAAGGTAACTTTATTCTAGGGTGAGCTCCAAGATTTACGGATGGTAGGACAATTCGCACTAGCAGAAGGACTCATATAATGTTAAAGGCACCAGCCAACATAGGATCTTCTCAACTGTGAAAGACTTTGCATCATATGTAGATGTCTCTGGAATCCTAAAAGCAGACCCTGCAAATATGCAAAGCTATAATAACCAGGAGTAAAACGTAAATAGATAGCTTATATCCTGTGTAACTATATAAAACCTGTTCTGTACAAGTGTTCACTTCTATATACAGAGCAAACACCAGATTCAAGGACAAGCGAGGATAACATGTTCAGATTACTTCCCAAGGAAATGAATAAGAAAATTCTTTTCATGTCAGTACTGGTTATATATGTGTTTGGTTTCTTTGAAGGAAAGACCCTTCTAAGCCTCCCCATGCTCTGGCTTTTCTACAATATGGAGAGACACCATATGCCATTTAACTCTGCCATTACCCATTGCTGCATGTGAAACTGGAAAAGTTGTTCTCAGACTCCTGCAAAAGAGCAGCTCTTTTGCTTGTTTCAGTCATGATCACGACCCATAACAACCGCTGCCAAGGCTACCAGTCTGCCTGCATGTACTGAAATCTCCATAGCTGCACACAAGTCTGCCTCTCTCCCACTCTCAGGAATGGAACAGGCAATTACGGGAATCACTGGGATGCCCAAAACTGAGATAAGCCCTTCAGCATCCTGACATCCGGTCTCCACCAAGGGGTAACAGCAGTGCCATGAATGTCATTACACGCCATGTGAAAAACACTTCCTTTCATCTATTTTAAAGTGCTGCTAGCAGTAGCTGCTAGGATATTTCCTGGTTTGGGGTGACAGCAAGTAGCCTGTTCCCTGATCACCTTATCCACCATGTGTGATTGGTTTTTAACACTGAAAACTCTGCCAGTCCCTCCTAACACAGAGATCTATCTTCCTTCCCTATTCTCAAGTTTGAGATGCCTTTTTTTTTGGGAGAGAATCATGGGGCTGCATTCAATTTCATATTCCTACATAGAGCAGCACAACAGTAGGCAATTGCTGTTCAATAGTATAGGCACACACACCCTAGAAATACTGTGTGACACTAGAACTGGCATTAGCATTAGAAGCAAAATCTAGAGTTGTGCAGTCTGGAAGAGTCAGTTACAGTGTAAAATAAGAGCAGGGCTTTCACCTCCACCAAGGCTACCTGAACGAGAAAGATGGAAGAGGTCCTTGGAAGACAGGCATCAGCCTCGCAAAAATGGTATTGGTCCACAGACAACTTACCAAAACTAGACTTTTAAATAGATTCTACAAAATTTCCAGATTGCCTTGAAAACCCTCCTTTCTGTATCTTCAGCCTTAGCTCTGTCTCGGTTTCTCGGTGTGAAAAGGCAGTCACTTCAGGATAGTTGTCTCAGTTTGTTCTGGCCCCCTTTACCTGATAGCGATGGATATTCTCTATCCTTGACTCTGTTGTTGTGCAGGAAGCACATTCTTCCTAGCTACCCAACACAGTTTACAAGCCAGAGGAATTTTGTCTGCAATATCTTTTTTTTTTTTTCTTAAAACCACAATTCATGCAATGATGAGAGAAATTAATATATATTTTTAAGTGCCCTTCCAAACTCTTTGTTAGGAGAAAGAGGGGTTTTTTTTTGCAAAAGGAAAAAGCAGGCCCAAATGCCCATTAAAGAAGAATTGCCTTGTCAGAAATCTCATGCTCCCAGGAAGTTGGCTTTGCAGCTCCTCAGTGCCGGAGGCCACCCCACAAGAATTACTTGAAGGCACTGTGCACCTCATGTCTGTGTCACAGCAAAGCAAGAGCAAGCTCAGGAATAAATTGAATAGCTCGCACTTGTTTTCTTATTTGCTGAAAGTCTGGGGCTGTTTTCTTTCTCCTGTGACTTGCCCAGTTACCCTGTAATTACGGCTACGGTCATATCTGCAGCATCTGAGAACGTTGGGATGACTATGTTGAATGCAGTAAGTAGGAGGAGATTTAATGAGATATTCTGGGCTTTCAGTTACACCCATGCCACCCTGCTGAAGCCAGTCAATTACTTTGGTGTAATTACAGGCAAGCTTGGTACTATTTTCTTTCCCTGTAATGCTCCCTCCCCCCAAAATCCTTTGCAATTTTTAACAGCAAACTGCAGTATTCACCATTTATTGCCACAGGAGATTGCCTGCAGGTACGTACACCAGCATCACCACAAACAAGGAAGGCAATCCTTTCCCTGGCTTTGTGCCTCTGCTCTTGGCAGAGCCAAACACTTTTCCTTAGTGTTGGTATCAGAATTTCCCTAAGGAAATTTTGCTCAGCACTTAAATGGAAAACTGCAAATTTCCTTCTCAGTCTGCTATTTGGCAATCCATCTCACCCAAAATATCCTACCTCAGAAGATGGCACCAATAAAAATTCAGATTTTACAACGATAGCTGATCTATGGGCAATGGGCAAGAGTCAGGGTAACCGTCCTGACTGACTGCTTTGGTGGTCTCTTGGTATTTCTGTTTCCTATTTTGTCTTTGCCAAGTACAGATGTATTGACATAAAACTGCAGAAAACTTTCTGGATGGCACATCTGAAGTCAGTTTTCATTTGAAATAGGGCTCATCTCTGGAATGTGG
This sequence comes from Tetrax tetrax, assembly GCA_009806455.1. Taxonomy (NCBI): domain Eukaryota; kingdom Metazoa; phylum Chordata; class Aves; order Otidiformes; family Otididae; genus Tetrax; species Tetrax tetrax. The sequence continues at coordinate 265,335 of WHYT01016697.1, forward strand.
TCCATCCAAATTGATAGATCAGCTCGCTCATACAAACTTTCATTCTTGTTACTTGAATTATGGTGTGACTTTTTGGACTTTTGACTTATCAGTAATGCAAATTTGTCCCAAGATTATGTAAGAGGACACAAAACAGCTGAAGGAAGCTAGTGCTTTACACTTTGTGAGCATAGTCTGTTAACTAAATAGCCAAGGCACTGCTTTCTATTGTCATCTAGCCTGCTGTCCCCTCACTGCCTCCAAGAATTAGACAAAACAATAAAAAAAAAAATCTAGACTGAATCTACCCATGTCCTGGCAGATCCTTCTCTCTGAAGGGACCGTTCTCCAAGGAAAACCTTCCTATTTTTAAGGCTGAGGCGGTTCTTGCAAGTGGCTTATAAGGGAACGTTTTTGTGGCCTGTGGCAGGGTATTATTTTAGTAGCTAGTAATAAGCAACAAACTGTGGGCAAGAAAAGACTTCTATCTACCAGGGTTGGAATGCAAAAACAGGAGATGTCTAAGTCAGGGAAGTGTGAGGAGCATTACTTCTAGCCTTGTTTTGATTTATTTGCTCTTTGTATTGTCACACAGTAGCACAGGAGGAAGTGGAACAGCAACACTTCGACAGAGGGATGAATGAAGCTTCCTGGATAAAGAAAGGATCACTAGCCCTCAACAAATGCCCTGTTCAACCGGTTGGAAACTACAGAGAAGATTTGAAGTAAAAATGTTATTAAATCCACGGAGAATCCAGTTAGTTTCTTGATGAGCACAGGGGATCTTCAAGCACTTGCCCTAGCTAATTTATTTGTTTGTTTCCTGACAGATTTATGATTGATAATTTCTAGACATGCCTTTGTACTGTGATGACTTCAAAACTAAACCTTATCACACAGTATACTCAAAAACTCCCAAATTCCACAACTCTCTGGTGCCACAGACTGGAGATTGGGCTCAACTTCATGTAAATCACAAGATGGAGGTGCATCTAACTCAATACACAGCCAAAAGGACATCTTTCCTTTCCTTTTACATTACTGTCCTTGTATTTATGGCCATTTTCTTTCTTGTTCAATGTTAAAAATACATCACTGGGCAAACTGGGAACATGGGAGGTTTCCCTGGCTGGGTAAAACACCTAGAAAGGCACAACAAGAAGGTTGTTCTTCATATTCAGGGGAAGAAAAAACTTTTTTTTTTTTCAGGATTTCTGCACACAAAATCACATTATTCAATGTAAATTGAATAAAGTGGGTAAAAAGCACAGTAAACAATTCAGATTGTCTTTCTACAGCAGAGGACTTCCATGCATATGTTTCTGTTGGAATGGAAGAATACCCCTCAGAAGAATGTTCTACCTTCAGTTATGTTAGTGCATAATCCACCACAACCCTACATATATTTTAATGGTAATAGCTCAATTCATTTCCAGGTAATGCTTTTTCCGTATCTGAAGCTAAAAGCTAGGCTAATAACGAAACATACATTTTATAGCTTTATGCCTTATCTATAAATACCCGTTGCTTCTACACTGTAAACAAATAACAATCAACTTTTCAATTTCTTTTGTGACATTTTTGTTTTGAAAAATGAAGAATGTATAGGATAGGAGCCCATTCTACCAGTTCGTAAAATGGCATTTTCCTTCATCCAAGGAGAGAAGGAAATATTCTCCAAAACAGAGAAAAAAAACTCTCCCAGAACACAAAGCCCAGGTCAGGCAATCAAGCCTATATGTCATAGAATCATAGAATGGTTAGAGTTGGAAGGGACCTTCAAAGGTCATCTAGTCCAGATTCACTTTGGGGATCAGTACAGCAATCAACAGGAAATCTGTATAAATGCTTTGGCAAGGTACTATTTGACTGAGTATATAAATACTCTTCTCTTCTAGGGTTAGCAGAAGTCTTCGTTACCAAAATTGATAATGTAGCAATTGAACAGCTAGTTACCAAAATGCTTAAGATGATAGAAAAAGAATACAAAACTGCTGGTCAGAAATGTTGACTCCAGGAAATTAAAAATACATTTCTGGGCAAATAGTCAAGATTATAACACTGTTCCTTTACCTGAATGCACATGTTACCTCCTGTAACCATCTCTGGACCCACATGGGCAACAGGAAGTCATCCTCACATGCTATTTTTAACAGAACCAGCAAACTGATCAGTAGTTTTGCTTTGCAGAGCAGTGTGGAGAAGCCTTGTTTCTGCTGATTGCACTTCTGCCTCACACCAGTACTTCTACTAGTCCTTTTTTCCACAGGTTTTGGGGGCTGTAATAATTTGACAAAGGAACTGGACAGGGGAAAGCCAATTCACTACATCCATGCAGTTTCTGCACAGCTGGAAACCAGCACGCTGGGGGAGAACCACTTCCTATTGACCCCAACGCACGTTGAAAACCTCTGCTCCTTTAAGGTGTCCCCTCAGAGCTAAATCAGAGGCGTGTGTCATTTTATTGCTATGGGACATGCCAAAGTTGTAATAATACCATGCAACTCTCCTTCAGCAGAAGGGCTGCCTACCTTGCATGGCCACTTACTTGGCTCTCTTGGCCAACACTTGCCTCTTGTGTCCCTTGCCCTCTCCCTGGTATCAAGGGGATGTCCCATGCTGTGATTCTTCATCTAATATCCTCCAGTCACCCCAGGCAGCTTTTTGGTGATGTCAGTGCTGTCCATGAGCTCAGTAGGGCTCCCAGTGAAGAGCCTGGCTCTTCCCAGAGACCCAGCGTCAGGTCTGTTGTGATTGTGTTTCTGTCCCTGATGGATTATGCCTTTTAAGGAAACAATCTCTTTCACCATCACCCACCAAACTCATGTGGGTTTGCCCTGAACTTAGTAAAAACACAGTCCAAAAGGACAGGCTTTTTTCAACCCTTTCAACTAAAATCTTGACCCGGTTCTGGACCTTAAAGCTCATTAAATTATTAGAGTTCACTAGTTCATCATCTGAACTCTGGTGCCTGAAATGTGCCCCAGGAGAGAAAGCAGGCTGCGCTGGCTAGGGACCAGTTTGTGCAGAGGGCAGCACCTGGAGGATCCTTATCTCCTTCCCCCCATTCACTGAAAAATACAGGAACAACTGAAATATAAGTTCCACTAAGAAAGGCCTTCACTGCTTTCTTTTTCCTGAAGAGAACTGCACCTGAATATGTGCCTAAAATCATTACTCAAATTATTTTGACTTTACTTTAAAAATACTAAAGCTATACTTTAAAAGTAATAAATAGAGGCCAGTATTATAAATGTTGAGTGAAGCCAACAAGGAATGGAGAAAAAAATATTTGGAAGATCAAAATAGAAGCATTTTTCAAACTGTTTTACCCTGGACTGCTGAAACCAGACAAGAAGTAGGACTGTAAGGTTCCTCAGTGGTGTAAAGGCTTCAGCCAAGATTATCATCAGTTTCAATGACTAGATCCAGCATAGATAATAATACATATTTGAGACTTGCAGTAGTTTCTGAACCCAGCTTCAGCAGATGTTTAAGCATGTGCCTGACCCTACATGAGTTAAGGTGCCTGACCATATGTAGGAGGCAGAGGGTCAAGCTTTCCAGAAGTTAGACAACTCTGCACTATAAACAATGCTAAAAACTAACTGCAGGACTAATGTTAAACCCATTAAAATGCATGCTCATAACAGAGAATTAGAAACCTCTTTCAGAAATCAGGACCCACCTGATCTAGATTTAGCTAGGCATAAATATTTGCACTGCTCTTTGAATGGGCATTTGCTTCAGGATTAAATATTCATAGTTAACCAGCCATGCTTACGCATTTTATTTTAATATTAAGCCACACTACACAGGGTGGTAACTCTAGCAAATGGTAGCACCAAGATTTAAGAAAAAAATATTACAGTGTTATTACAGAAAAGCAACAAACAGCGTATTTTCGTAAGTTTTCTGAACATAGTGAATGCTCAGAGAAAACTGACTGAAGTGTGATTTTCCTGCATCAAGTAATTTTAGATTATTATTTACTTGGAGTTATTTAAAAATGCTGATACTAAGGGAGTAGGAGAGGTAGGAGGGGAGGGATACTAAAACTAAATGTAATTATAAAAGAGGTGCACGAGGAGGATGTATCTGTGTGTACCTGCATATGTACATATGACAAATATCCATGAGAATTAATCTAAAATACTGTGAGAGAAAGGGATCTGTATACACAGCAAGCTGCAGCCAGGATTATTACCTTTGGATTTTGGAAGCCAAAAAAGTAAAACAAACATGCATCAGTCTAGTTTGGGTGGCAGCCTGAAACGAGGTATATTATATGGGTACCCTACCAGAGAAACCAAGGCGAGCCTGGAGAACAGCATTGCTTTGTCCACCCAACACATGAATGGAACATGAGGTGATAGTTTGTGTGGGAGGACTGAGCTCCCATTGATTAATTAAGAACTAATCTTCCTCGTTTTAAAAAGAGGACACACAGGCTCTCCTTTGCAACTAGGATATTTGTGGATTTGCCGTTCCTTCAATTATAGGCAGCTGCATAATTCTGGAGACAGGGACAAAACAAGATATCTACCTTAGCAGCCTGGATTTTGGTGCAATTTTAGCTTGTTTTTAGATTCCTCAGCTGGCTCTGGTAGATCCAGAGAAAAAAAAAATCCCAGTGCCTGAGGCCCTTCAGCATAGAGGGGCAGTTTGTGTGCATGGCACCAAGTATTTGCCATTCACAGCTAATTCTTGACAAACCTTTGGCCACTTTCTCAATGATTTGGCCAAACCAACATCCACAAGCCAAGCTGTTGACAGCCAGATCCAAGTGTCTTCAGTTTGCTCCATTGCTTTTAGCTTGGGAGAAACACAGCTTTGAATCTAGATTAGGAATAGCTGCCTTCCTGTTTTAAAGCTATTTAAAGAATTTCTAACATACTTGAAATCTGTATGTGCAAATATTTAAAAAAAAAAAAAGAAAAACAATTTTTAAGGAAACAGTAGGCCTACAGTAATTTGTAGCTGGGTGTAATACATCTGATCCTGCTCCCAGAAGAAAGCCAATGGTCATCCCAGAAATGGGATTGTACCCTAAGTAACCTCTGATAGTCCCAGGCCAAATGTAACCTACAACAATACTTTGAAGCTTACTAGGCAAATGGAGACCCTTCTCCACTTCCTACAGTACAGTCATTCTAAATAAGAAATAAAAATTAGTTCATCTACTCAGTCATTCATCCCTCCTCCCCCTCCACAAATTCTTGCTTAACCTAACTTCTCTTGTAGGATTCAGAAACATTGAATGCTTCATTGCCTACGTTTGGGCTCCCCTGCAGAACACTGGTCTCAGCACTCTGAAACTGGTGATGATTTATACCACAAAGCAAACACCTTCTGTAAATAAGAGAGGGACACTGAGCGCATAAAGACCAGAAACTGAAAAATCAATCCGGTGTTTGGTTTAGCAGACAGAAAATGTTCAAGTCCTCAAAGAGAAAAGCTCTGTTTACCTGAAGAATCCACTAATTCAGATAGAAAATCAGAAGAAAAGGAGAGGGACATACACATAATGCTGAGAAATGGTTCATTGTTTGCAGCTGCAGCTCTAACTGATCAGGCTCTTCACAGTGAATTTCTAATGCCAACAGCTTTCTACTTGTCTATCGCCACAAGCCATAGTGTATAAACCACAGTGTTTCTTCTTTTCGAAGAAGAAACAAATTGGCATCTTGGAAACCATCAGTCAGAAGGAAAAACATATTTGGGATTCCTTTCTCAGACAAATATCCCACCAGAGCCACACAGCCATGGACAAGGACTATCTGCAGATCTTCCTTTTCACCATCAGCCAACAATGGGAGCAAGTGTGGACAAATTTGTCTGTTTCTCACTCTGCTTTCCTTTCCCTTCTGTCTTTTGAGTCACTCTCTAGGATGTTCTTGCCAACATCAATGTGATACTTCAGGTTAATTAAAGTTAACCAGGTATGCACGAATAGCTGGCACGTGGGGCTGGATCCCAGTGCAAGGGTTACTCACCTTCCACCACCACTGTTGCAGGTTTCGAATAGGCTGTGCCCAGGCTATTCTTGGCTACACATCGATATTGTCCTGCATCTTCTCTCTGAACGTTGTGGATCCTTAAATTCCCTGAATCAAGGACAGCAATGCGAGCATTCTCCTGCCGGAGGAAGGAGGGATCAAGGTGAGCTGTACATGCACGCTACACACAAGCAGCACCAAATGTCCGCTTGCAAAGATTGGGCTTAGATACATGAAAATTATTTGTGTTGTCCTACAGCTGAAGGATTTGGGGCCAGCTCTTCCTGCCCAGCTTTGTCACGACACCCACCCATCTCTGTTTTTCCAGATCAATTAATTATAGCTTAAAAGAGCCCTGAATCTTAGCTAAGTGGCTCAGTAGCTCTTATTTACGAGAACACTCACAAGTGCATTCAGTAGCATTTGGCCACACTTACTAGCAATAAATATATAGAATATAAAATATAGATATGCTGAAAATGTTTGGTTTATAGGCAGAATTACTGCAGGTGCAGACATTTATGAGATGAGCTCTGGATTTTCCAAATGCCTGCTTCCTGGTAACTAGAATTTACAAATTCTGCAGTTGATGCTAATATTTTAACATGGTACCTTTAGCAAATAGTTATCATTACTTAAATTTAATTCTCTGCTCACCTTTACAACTGTTTCTCCTTTGATCCATGAAACAGAAGGTTTTGGATTCCCCATTGTAGTGCAAGGAAGAACAGCCTTTAACCCTTCTATTATTTCCACATTTATAGGCGGTCGAGTTATTTTGGGTCCTAAAATTTTAAAAGTCAAAAATTAAAGCTGAACTGAAGCTAAGAGATACTAAAACAGGACAAATTCAAATACGATCACAAAATCTCTGGTGCTTTTTCTGTACATTGCTGAAAGACAGAGTAGTCTTAGTAGGTCATGAGCTGCCTTGGAAAGAGTTTATGGATGCAAAAGCAGCTAACATGCATGGGTTATTTGTTTTCAGGAGTGGAGTTTGATAGTCATTTGAATTAGGGCCTGGGCTAAAATCCAAATCCAGATAAGAGTATTTCCAATATTGAAGAATGTTTGCATTCCAGATTTTTACATTCTTCACTGCATAAACAGTGTCTTGTGTGAAAGCTCAGATTTGGAGCGAATTGGTTTTGAAATAGCTTTAGTTCAGGCATGTCTCTAGCTCAACAAGAAGGGCATGCAAACTCAATGTCCCTAATTGTAGGATTTATAACTATACTTAATTATGTACTTAGTAAAAAGGAGAGATGATCCTTAGGGAAAAAAAAATCAAACTCCCTTGAAGTTAATATGGGAGAAATTTAAATTCATAAATTCAAAGAAAAACATAGCTTAGCTTACTCTGAGCCAACAGTAAAAAAGATCTTCATCTCGGTGTCTTGGGAGACCTGAAGTTTTGCCTCCCTTACGTAATACTTAACCAGCATAAAAATGACCTTCAGAGAGCATCTTCTCCTGGCCCCCACCTGCAGGTGACTGGAGTGTTGGAGAGCCCCAGAATTACCAAACCTGCTCATTAACTCAAATAAATCCTTTCCTACAAACAGATGCTTTAGCCAGGATATATTTCAGCTACTCTTTTAAGTCTTTGTGTAAATAACTAGAGTCATGTGAGTTCAGCTTCACCAAGCTCAGCACATATATAGACCTTTGCAAGAACCAGTCCTCTGCCTTCCACATGGGATGATGAGATACATACCGCCATGCTCTAGACTTTTCAAGACTGATATTAAGAACATCTGAACCACATTTACTGGCTTTTGCCATCCTCAGACATGAATCTGATTAGTGAACTCTTATGTTTAAAATTCACAAGGGATTTATGTAGCATTTCTACTGAGGTCTAGTCTATCAAACTGTGCTGTTTTTACAAAGTTTTGTAGAAAGGCTGTTCTTCAAAGTGTATTTTTTATTCTCTGCTAGGCAAACAGTTCCTCTGATCCTAGCACAATTGTATGTCATTCAAAGTGAATAATCACAACTGCATGTAGTTAAGATATGATCCAATATGCCATGTTTCTGCCTCAAGGGACTGCACCCAGCCCCACAAGAACATGGGTCTGCCCTGAAAATGGACCCCCAAGGGCCATACCTGGGGGTCTGCTCAGGCTCTCAATTACACGCTTACATGGTGTCAGGAAGAAATTACTTTCCCACTTACGCATTTTCACTTGGAGAGCCCCACAGCTCTGCGCAGCCGCTCCAACCCCATTATCTGCCGTGCAGCAGTACACCCCATCATCACTGTCCTCCACGCTCAAAATGGTCAGCAGCTGCCCGTTCCTCTGTATGCTGTACCGAGTGTCAAACAGCCTGCAGTGCACAGCACAGATTGTCAGAGGAGATGGGACAGCCGGGAACAAAGAAGGGAAATTGCATTTGTATCTGCAGAACACTGACAAGACAACAAATAGCAATATGTTTTACTTTCTATTTTCAACCTGCAAAGAGAAGGGAAGGCACTGAAAACATTGAGCTGGCCCTCAAGATTCGGTTTGGTCCTCACTAAACGATGCAGTTCCTAACTGATACCAACATGGTGGCAATTCTTCCTCCAGTCAGGTACTGGTCAAGTAAGTAGGTATCACAGCTAGGTTTCTACCTGGCCAAGGACAAGCATGAGCACAAGTAATCTTATCCAGATGGCTCCCGGTTTAGCTGTAATCATTCAGTGTACTGGAAGGACTGCCTATACAGGAACTGGAACTGGCTGAAGTTATTTAAGAAATCTTAGAATCATAGAATCACATGGTTGGATGGGACCTATAAGATCATCTAGTCCAACCGTCTTCCCACTACCATTGCTGCCACAGCTACTAAACCATAAAAAATCTTCTACAGAGATTTTTTTTTTTAAATGTTGTTTTCACTAAACAGATAATGTTATGGAAAGATTTTTACTGTTGTGAAAAAAAGACGCAAACCAAAAACCAAGTATTTTTGGAGTCATTTTGTCTCCTTTTTGGAAAACAAAGCAAACCAAGAAACAAGCAAAGAAATGTGCTGAAGAAAAGAAACCATCTAAATATTAGAGGATGCAAGGTTAGCTATAGTTTAATGACAGCAGGATTTAACCTGGAGACTTCAGAGACATCATGAAAAGCCCTGAAGCTGGAGTAACAAAGGTACAGGATGTTGTAACACAGTCTGCAGAGCAAAGACCAATTCTATATGTAAGCATAGGGTGTGGGTTTGTGTGTGTGTGTGTGTGTACACGTGCAAGAGCAAGGGAGAGACAGAAAGGAACATAGTGAGAAAGCAGAGAGTTGTTCTCTGATTTTCACTGCAAAACTGGAAAAAATAGTAAAACTTCAGCGGAACAAGTAATCTGAATGTACCATTTATGGTGTTACAGACACATATTTCCTCTCAACAGCCTTTCACTTTTCAATCCTGTATCTCCCTCCTCATTTTCACCCTGGGAAGAAAGAGGACAATAAACTCATCCATCATGTAAAAGATGTGCAGGCTCCATTCCCTTCTTTCCCTGAGGAAGGCTCAACCCAGGCAGCCCTGTCCAGGGAGATGGGGCAGGTAACCATTTTGCTTGGCACCTGCCAGTCTACTTGCACAAGTAGGTGCTTCCAGAAGATTAATGCTGACAAGAGCCTCTGTTCTGGCACTATTCCCACTGAAGATGAATGTTTCCATATTGTTTTGTTTTGGAGGTTAGCTTAGTTGTCTGTTCAGGGTGCTGGGATCTTGGCAAGAGAAGAAAATTTTGAAAATAAAATAACTGACATTTATTGCTTGCAATAACTAGCCCCTTTGAAGTTTGATATATACACACAAAGAGGCACATAAATATATTTATATGGGTTTTTCAGAAAAAAAATTCCACTGATCTGATCCCTTTCCATTGTGCAAATACTTCAATCCATGTCCTTGGAAAGTAACAGAAATATTTGCAGCTTATCTATTTCCCTGTCTTTGGTCTGAGCACTGACTATTAAGGCCAACACAGCTTTGGGAAAATGAAATAGTTGCTGCTATAAATGTTGCTCTGGAAGCCTCAGTCAAGGAACAAAGCACCTGAGCTCTCCAGCCTCACCAGCAGAGCTTTTATGATCAGTATTTTCCTTTTTGCTCAATGTTGTGAAAAAGGCATTGTGTCTCAGAGAGAATGGGATGGCTTTAAGAAAGGTGTGTTGGGTTTCTGGAAGTGGGGACAAATTATCTGGGCTTCATATTACCTTAGAACATAGAGAGAGTGAACTTTTAAAGACTATGGGAAGAGAAAGGCATGTAATCTTTGTGGTCCTGCATAAATGGTTTCCTCTCCCAGCTTTGATTTTTAGGCATGGTGTCACTGATGGGGAACGAATTAAGAGAACGGTGACTTGATCTGGAAACAGCATCTGTGGAAATTCAGACCTCCATCCTGCAACAAGACCAGGGTTAGAGGGTTAGGATAGGGGTTTTGCTGAGGTTCTGTTGCAGGCAATTTTAAAAAAAAGCTTTCTGAAGGTGAGTGTGCATATGCGTAGTGTTTTGCTTTTCTCCTATTCTAAAATGGTCTTCCTAACAGTAAGACCTCCTTCTACTGACTTATTTGTAGTCTCCCAAGCCAATGGTTAAAGGGCTTTTTGGATGCTTGATCTCAATAGCAGGAACCGTGCTTCAGGTGACTGACATGGACATGCTTCTGCCTAACATGGACAACTTTTGTGGAGAACAGGCCTTAACTGTGTTGCGCAAAGATTGTTCTGTAATTTTCCCTTACAGAGGGAGTCACTAACAGCAATCTAGAGTGGAAAACTGATGTGAAGCCCTGTGGCAGATGTAATGTGATTTCAGACTTGGAAGATTAGGTAGTTTACTTTGCAAGAGCCTGTCTACAGCAGTAGAGCCAAAGCAATGATAGCAACTACCAAAACAGGTTTCCAAGGCTGCCTTTTTTGGTGGCACCTTGACGTCTGGTGGTTAATGTCTGACAGTGCGTGACAATGAGAAGCCAGTTTCCTATGGTCAGATCCAGAACTAGAAGCAAAAAAGAACGGCATGATATGATCCTTTCTATGCAAAGTTTTCAAGCACATTGCATACATTCTGGCAGTGCCCCTTTTAAATATTATACAGTATCCTCCTCCTTCATAAATGTGTAAATTGAGGAGCAGAGCAGGTTTGTTGTCTGAAGCTGGAAAGCAAACTCCTTGCAGTGCTTGCAGCAGAAACCAACTGTCTTCAAGCTCAAGTGTGTGAATCTGCAAGAGTACCACCCAGGTGCTCCTATCACTCCCTAAAGAACACTGATTCATATATAGTTACAGCCACTCACCCTCTTCCCTGTCACAGACCCATTTTGATGTTTCCAGATATCGCCTTTATCACAAAGGCAAGCACTGATGGTTTTGACAGGAGATGCTGGAGAGGGTTCGGATCACTCCCTACCTGATGGGAACACTATTGCGTGTCCATGTAATCTCCGGCTCAGGGTACGACTCCACCACGCAGATAAATTTGGCGACATCCTCTACCAGTGCATCCACAGTTTCCAGAGGAGTGCTGATCAAGGGAGCTGTGCAAAGATAGAGAAAATGATAAAAAATCTCCCAGTGCCTCCTGGAGAGAGTCACAAAGCCTGCCAGACCCATTTGGAGGCAGCTGTGTCCCTGCAGAGACACTCCATGGCTTTTTCCCCAGCACAGAGGTGCTTTGCAGACCCGTCATGCATTTGCTCTAACACAGTCCCTCCACATTTGTAACTGCAGCCTTCTGGTTTTGCTGCAGGTTTTGCATTTTCCCTTGTGCTCTCTCTGTAGGGTGCAAAACAGAGTGACCCAAGCTTGGGGCAGCTTCAGCAAGCCCAGTATGTCCCTTGTTTCTAACCTTCCTCTCCCTAAGACGCACAGCACCAGGTGACATACTGTGAGGACACAGGTGAGGCTGTCTCTCTGCTGCAGCAGTGGCACTGCATGGGCTGGAAGTGCAAGGAACAGCACACAAATTGAAGCCAAGCTGACCTGCCCCTGGAGTGAGCACAGTACCCCCCTATTTACACATAATGCATGAGATTTGGGCTTCTCTATCATTAATACAGGATGTGTTCCACTCAACTATTTATCTTTTTTAAATTAAAAAAAAAAAAAAAACTGTTATATGGCACTATATTTTTCAAAGCCAGGCTCATAAAGCCCCTTCAGGTCTTCCAGATTTGTGCCATGACTAGCACACACTTTTTTTCTCACCTTTTCTAATCAAGTAACATCAGGATTAGAAGTCTACTAGCTGTGTCTCGTGCTTATTATCACAGATCTGTCGTCACACATTATTTTAATGTATCCTTAGAAACGTTTTCCGTCACCCTGGTAAAAGACTTGAAGCATGGCTGGAAGAGATCGAAGGATATTAATCGCTTTCCCTCCGCACGGTATGCATTGCAGGCATTGCCTCCAAAGGCACTTGAATGATTTTTAATCTATGGCTGCAAGGGACACACATCCAATATTTATTGGACTGAATTTCATTGACATTTGCGCTGAGATGAAGTAGGTTCATACCACGTTCCTGAAACACCACCTTGAAAATGTACAGCGGATGCAGGCATCTTCCTGTTCCTGGCTGACTGTAGCAGTATCTGGCACACTGTGTGGCTTTTCACAGGACAATCCCATCCACACTGTATATGGTGTCCCTCCTCAATTTAATTAATTTAAATTCAAGCAAAAAATAAACTACATCAATTTTACTCCTCCCTCCTAAAAAAAAAAAAAGGGCTAAATACAAGATGCTCCAATTTAAGTGACTGAGAATAATAGAAAGCCTTTACCTTAATGCTTTTTAAATTTACATGGGAGTAAAAATCAAAATGTCATCGAATGACTGGAATGAAGCTCAAGGAAGAAAAGATCGTCTTCTACTATAGAGTTTATGTAAAAGTCCTAACACTTTTGAAATGTCTTTATCACAAATCTGTCTCAATAATATTTTTAGATTATATGACTTCATATTGCATATTTGGTACTGACTATACTTCTAGTGTATCTAAGGTACACTAAAGATTACATTAACTAAGCATTAGTTAAAACACATCTGTGTCAAATTCATTGTTCAAGATCACTGCTTCAAATTGTATCAGGCTTCAATTTATTGGGTCATTTTGGGTCACACTAGATAGAAGTAATTATCTGTGTTGCACCCCAGATGAATCCCACACCAGTGAAACCAAATGGAAAATTTTCAGAAAGCCTAGATTTCCCTGCTACTGAAGGTTGTCTTAGGAGAATAACCTCCACCGATGGCTATCCTGTCTACTTCTAAGGGGACATTGCTCTTTCGTGACAGGGTTTATTTGGTTTAGATGGCATTAAGCCTAGCTGAAATGGAGTTTTACAATCTGATCTTATGTAGTATGTTCTTATTGCTGTTGTCCACATGCCTTGATCTCTGGATGGATGCTTTTTTAACCCTGAGAAATGTAAATTTTTTAAGTAACCAAAATTCAAAGCAACCAGTTTTATAACTGTGTTGTCACGATAAGCATGGCCATTCTCAGGAAGAATAAAGTTAAGATTCGTACCAAGAGCCAGTATGCATGACAATAGTATTTTATTATTTGGGCAAACAAGGGCTGTCAGTTTTATACATTAAATAAATTCACTAGGAACAGTTAAGTACTTTCATGATATCTCTTGAATTCAACATATAACAGAATTATCCATAGCAATATTGCCTACATTCAGTCTGATCCGATGTCTCCTGAAAGCCAGCATGCAGCTTTTAGAGTAAAATCAAGCCCATACTCATAGAAAATACTGTCCAAACCAATAGTGCTTTACCTATGGAAAAAGCATAGGGAATTTTTTTTTTTTTAACAAACGCTTCCCAAATCCTCAAAGAGCAACCATGACAATAACAGCAATGTGTAATTTTCTCGTATGCTCTTTTTCACCTTTACGATATTAAAACTGAATGCTGGGCCAGCAGGGAGGTGGAGGCCGTGCTCCCACAGCCGTGATGAGGGGGCAGAGGGCATGAGGCCGGAGCACACATGGTGTGTCTGCAGGGGACAGACAGCAAGCAGGGGAGTGCGCCGCCATTTTGTCTTGAGGCGGCATGAGAGCCCCAAAATGGCTGCCATGGTGCCTGCTTCTAAAAGCCATCCAAAAAGCTCAGGTTTTGGTGTCAGTCTATGTTTCTCAAGAAAGTGATCAAAACTTATGATGCCTTCATTGCCAGATTTTAATGTGGGAAAATAAAAGGCAAACAATGTATAATGTACTATTAGCATGCAGAAATGGCCTCAGACCTCTCCATACACCTCCATTGGGGCTCTCTGATATTTTGTAGGTAGCCTTGTGGCTTTAAATACCATGGAAAATCAATGCACTTGTATATCTGTAAAGCCCCCCAGGTGCCATTTTTCTGGCTGTCAGCTGTAGTTTCCTGAGGTAGGAAAATGACCCAAGGGCGATCATGAGGCCCATGAGAAAGCCGAATCCCCTTCTATTCCCAGCCCACCAGAAGCCCCCATATTGCTTGGCTTTGGTTTTGGATTCACACTTTCGAAACAAGCCAGGCAAATGAAACAAAGTGGAAAACAGAGCCAGTCTCCACTGCAGCATTGCAGACACCTGGAGACATTGCAGTTCTTCTAGTCAAAAATTACTCAATTGTGTTTCCAGCTAATGCTCCAAAACCTCTGTTTTGGGCACTGCTGGGCTGTAGTGTTTCAGTTCTCAGGGAAAAAGGTAAGTCAGCTACCCATGACATTTTAAGAAAGGATGCATAGCTCTTCATCACACTGTGCCACCAGGAAAAAACACAATCCCTTTCCTCTTTGCTTTTCTTGTCTCTCCAATCCCATTTTACCAGAACTTTCAAAAAGACCAGAGTTCACCTTACTTTAGTGTCTTAGAAAAATTTTAACATTTATATTTTTAAGGTTTTTCTAGACAGAATAATTTTTTTTTTCCATTTTGAGGCCAACCTGACTAGCAATTGTAACAGTACATCCCTGTAAAAGCAGTGATGTGGGCCTAACGGGTGACTACTGGCATCCTCCTTAAGGTTTTTTGGTTTTTTTCCTGAAGCCGCAAGTTTCTTATATGCTTTGGATGGTGTCTGGCAATCACGGTGCAGCAAAACCCTCCACAGGGTTGCCAGACAGTACATCCAGAAGGCTACTGTTGCACTTTGTACCTCAAAGACTTTTCTAAACAGTATTTTTCAGTTCTTATGTTGGCTGAACATGTGTGTGTGTCTGTGTGCATGTGTGCACACAAGAGAGGAAGAACGTATAACAACTTCTATGTTACATGCAATAGAAACCATGTATATTTGTATCTCTGTAAAGATATTATAGCTGTTTACTTCTTTGAGCTTTATATATTTATAAGCATACACAGGCATGCAGAACACCACAAATCTTGGGTTTTACAGCAACAGGTAGTACCAGTGATTAAAAGTGAGCTTCCTTTGGTATGAGAAAAGTCCATCCCACCCGGACTGAATCCAAAGGTTTCCCCATTACAATGGGACTATGTGCTCTTCCTAGACAAAGAATCTTCAATTCCAGACACAAATATGATATTATTTTCACTTCTATCCTTCTAAAAGCAGTGAAGTGACCACAAAAAGCAGCATGTTTTTGACCCTTTTGGGAACGCCACCCACCCCACTGTTACCAGAGACGCCTTCCCCTTTGCAAAATCTCCTTTGGTAAGTGGCAGAAGCAAAGCATGGCAAAAGCCCCTCCAAGCAAACCTTTTGGGAGTGTCTCGGCCAAGCTGAGGGCTGCCAGGGTGAGGACGTGCACCAGCGGCACCTTCAGCGGGTTGTTCATGTTTGATCCAGAAGGCATCCAGCTCCTTCAGACGAGGCGTGCGGAGCTTTCAGTCAGCTGCTTTTCAGATGGTGGTGTGCAAGCAGAGTTTCTTCACTAATGACGGAGCGGGGTGTGCGGGATCTAAGTATAATCAGGAATTTTCCCACCCGGCAGCTGTGATGGACACGACCAGCTGGTGCGTATCCACTTCGGTCAGTGTGAAAGTGTTGGGCTCGTGAAACAAGAGAAAGCAAATCCCTTCTGAATTCCTTCTAAGCAAACAGAGAGGAGTACAATGGGCAAATGCATTTCCAGGGCAGTACCCTACCTCAGTGCTGCAAAGTCACCAGGCCTTTATTTCAGCACCGTGTAAGTGCAGTAGTGGAAAAAAATGCTTGCCACTGGATTTTCCTTCAGCTTAGTCCCCCTCTTTTTCATTTTTTCCCTCTCTCTCTCACATAAACGCTCCCCCTGTCTTATTATAACTTTTAATGATTGGCTGCAATATGCCACCTGTTGCCCTGCTAATAGCATTTCTTTTCTTAACAGATGTATTTACTGGAGCAGGAAAGGCTGGCACTGGGAGCTAAAAGTACCCTTCTTTGCCAAGCAGGTTGTCGGTATTTCAGAACCGCTGCAGTGCGCTGGAAAAGCAGAGCCTTGTCCTGGAAACTGTCCCCTGAAAAAGTTAATAACCACAGCAGGAGTGAAATTTATACCTGGGAGAAAAGGAGCATTTCATTTCAAAAGCAGCAGCAGCAGCAGCCCAGGGGACTTGGGCATAGGTATTGTCCCCGTTGCTGTGGGGAAATATGGCTGTTGGGTACTGACATTACTAATCGCTCAGAAATATCTTATTATCCACCAGTTCTCTACCTAAAGTGAATGACTGAAAAACAGAGCTCATTTTCTAAAAAGCATCAGACTTGAGGTGACCCCCTGACTAACTCAGTCTTGCCCCATCCTAGCACAGCAGTTTACATCACATAATCTTTTGCAAAAATGTCAAGACATTTGTACTCCCTGCTTTTTGAGCATAAATATTTATATGAAGAGCATTTGCAATCACTCTTACCACCATGGAAAGGCTTATATCGGGGCAACATCTGCATAAGCAGAAGAGAAAAAGATTAATAATCAGGCTGAGGAGAATCTAATTAATGATTATGCCCTGGGAACATGACTCCAGATATTTTTCATCATGTTATCAGCAGAGCGGATGTGAGCTGTGCACTAAAAGGCATGGTTTGAGGAAAGGGAATGTGCAATCATAACAGATCACTGTAAAAGGTACTTTGAGATCTCTGGAATTTCCTTTATTTGCTGAACCTCTTGGTTTCAACCACTTCTTAACAATCATTTCTGCGGTGAACTTACATAGTTCGGCAGTGCTTCCTCTGAGGAGCAAGTAAAGTAAAGCTGACCAGAGCTATGAGTGTGTGAATCCAAATGGTTTGGCATGGCGTGATAATGGCAATGTTACTTTGGGGACACACAATGGCTGATTAGGAGCAAAGATCTGTAGACAAGTGCTCTTCTGAACACAAATAAAAGCAGAAGCACTCCTGAACACGTGTTTAAGATCTTCCAGGAATTCTGGAGCTAGCAACAACAACAAAGCAAAACAACAAGACAACAATGAAAACAACAATAATCCTACCAGGGGACAGAGAAATCCTGACTTATGGCTGAACTTACAAATATTTATTTTGTTTTGTTTAAGTCCAATCATGTCAAATTAATCTGCTCCATAGAAATGTAACTTGGTCTTTTAGAATAAAATTCTCTCCATGGAGGAAATGGACCAAAGACCTCTACATCACTGGATTCCTGTCTGGGCTGTGTCAAGAGGACTTTGAAACTGCATTATCCAATATAAATCCAAAAATTAATCTCTCCCTTTTACTTGTTAATTACAGCATTTAGACATGACATTGAGAGTGATGGCTGTTAGACATTAATAATGCCTTTGCATTTTTGGTATTACTAAACTACTCCTAACCTCTCATTTCCTTTCTTTATAAGTTTTTATTAAGGACCACAGTGAGCTACGCTGCTCTAAACTGAAAGGATGTAAATTTACATTTTAAATGGGAGTAGAGAGGGTATACATGCAAAAGGTGAAGTTATTTTGTTCTCCAGCTACACATGCCATACAGCTAACAAACAATACATATGGGAAGCTGGAGATCATCTGTGCCCATCATGGAACTTTGGATACATGCCCACTGGATACTTTGAAAACTGTCTTTTGTTCCACATGACCATCTGGGATGTCTTCTCACTCAGTAGTCCCAGACATTGATCCAAGTATACAGGTTACGGCACGTATTTCCAGCAGAAAATGTCTGGGCAGGGAACAAATTCCTATGGAGAGAATCAATGAAGGTTCTTTGGCAATGGCCCCAGTCACCCAGCACCTAGTGATTCACACAGATATATCCAAGTCAGTACTAACCCAGCCTGAGTAGTGTCCATTTTACTACAATGTTGTAAATGTCAATGCTAGCAACCTACCTGAGCAGATACAGGGGCCACCGGCCTTCAGCTTTGGTGCTACTGGGCCTGCAGCCACCCTTTTCAATGCAACGCAGACAGTCTCTGAAGCATGAGACCAGATCTGAGGCCTTGTACAAGAAGCCAGGCTATTTTAACTTGTTTTTCAGGAGAAAGAAGAATCTCTAAAAATGACTTCTTTAGGTATGTTGGGGATAAAGGGAAGACTAGGGAGAATGTGGGTCCTCTCCAAGAGGAAACAGGAGACCTGGTTACCTGGGACTTGGAGAAGGCTGAGGTACTTAATGACTTTTTTGCCTCAGTCTTCACCAGTTAGAGCTCTAGCCACATCGCTCAAGTCACAGAAGGCAAAAGCAGGGACTGGGAGAATGAAGAAATGTCCGCTGTAGCAGAAGAGCAGGCTTGAAACCATCTATGGAAGCTGAAGGTGCACAAGTCCATGGGATAAGATGCATCCCCAGGTCCTGAGGGAACTCGCGGATGAAGTAGCCAAGCCACTGTCCATCATATTTCAGAAGTTGTGGCAGTCTGGTGATGTTCCCACTGACTGGAAAAGGGGAAACATAACCCCCATTTTTAAAAAGGAACAAAAGGAAGACCTAGAGAACTACAGGCTGATCAGTCTCACCTCTCTGCCTGACAAGGTCATAGAGCAGGTCCTCCTGGAAATCATACTAAGGCAGATGGAAAATAAGGAGGTGATCGGTTGATCGGTGACAGCCAGCATGGCTTCACTAAGGGCAGATCATGCCTGACCAATTTGGTGGCCTTCTGTAACGGGGTTACAGCATTGATGGACAAAGGATGACCAACTGATGTAATCCACCTGGATTTGTGCAAAGCATTTGGCACTGTCCCACACCACATCATTCTCTCTAAACTGGAGAGACATGAATTTGATGGACCGACTACTTGGTGATAAGCAATTGACTGGATGGCCGCACTCAGAGTTGTGGTCAACAGCTCCATGTCCAGGTGGAGACTGGATATTCCTCAGGGGTCGGTACTGGGCCCAGACCTGTTCAACATCTGCCTCTTGAGAGGCTGGAGAGGTGGGCCCATGAGAACCTCATGAAGTTCAACAATGTAAAGTGCAAGGTCCTGTACATGGATTGGGGCAACCCCAATCGGGACACACATCCAGGCTGGGCAGAGAATGGATTGCGAGCAGCCCTGAGGAGAAGGGCTTGAGAAGCTGGTGGACAAGAAGCTCGACACGAGCCAGTAACATGCGTTTGCAGCCCAGAAAGACAACTGCATCCTGGGCTGCATCAAAAGAGGCGTGGCCAGCAGGTCGAGGGAGGTGATTCTGCCCCTCTATTCCCCTCTATTCTGCCCCTCAGGAGACCCCACCTGGAATACTGCATTCAGCTCTGGAGCCCCCAACATAAGAAGGATATGGACCTGTTGGAGTGAGTCCAGAGGAGGGCCACAAAGATGATCAGAGGGCTGGACTACCTCTGCTATGAGGACAGGCTGAGAGAGTTGGGGCTGTTCAGCCTGGAGAAGAGAAGGCTCCGGGGAGACCTTATAGCGGCCTTCCAGTACCTAAAGCAGGTTTATAAGACAGGCAGAAACTCTTTAGCAGGGCCTGTTGCAATAGGATGAGGGGTACTGGTTTTAAAATAGAGGGAGGTAGATTCAGACTGGACATAAGGAAGAAATCTTTTGCAATGAGGGTGATGCGCACTGGAGCAGGTTGTCCAGAGAGGTGGTTGATGCCCTATCCCTGGAAACATTCAAGGTCAGGTTGGACGGGGTCATTACATGATATAGTTGAAGGTGTCCCTGCTCTTTGCAGGGGATTGGACTAGATGACAATTAAAGTTCCCTTCCAATCCAAACCATCCTGTGATTCTATAACTAGGTCACTATTATTCATCTCAATTTATACATGTAAAGATCAAACTAGAAAAAGAGCAAGCCCTAACCTGCCAAGATAACGGATGAGTAGAGGCACAAAAGACAAGTGGTCTTCAAACCCCAAGTTCCCAGGTCGTGGTTCCAAGCCTCTTCCAGTCAACCCAGAGCCCAGAAGGACGTATACTGTGTGATCTTTCCCTGAGATGCATGTGTACACATGTCCCTGCACACACTGACCCTGTGCCTGGTGTGCCCTTGCTGCTTCTCTCCTCAAAGCTGCTGGCCTTTCAGATGCAGGCATCCTCACAAAACGTTTGATAGTGAAACCTGCCTAAGGGCCTACACATGTGCCTTCCTACACAGAAATGAGTCAAGGTCAGATATGGTTACGGGCACACCAGTCCTCCCAGTCCACTCTGTCCATGCTGCCAACAGTGCATAAACACAGCATATACTCCTAGGTGTATGGTATGGAAAGGGCATCTCTGACAACGCATGCCAGCATTTGGGGAGGAAATAAGCATCGCTTTAGTTCTTTTATCACGCATTGCAACTCACTTCTTTACAGTGATCTTGAATGGAAGCAGCTGTTACAGCCGTCAGCTCTTGGGATTTAACCCAACCCACCACACACATATGGCCGGTAAGGCCTGTGTCAGTAATAGCAAGTGCTGTGTTCAGTGTAATGTGTGAGGGAATAAGCTACACTGCTGCCGTTTTTCATTCTGCACTTGTGGGGTTTTTTTTGCTTGGCGTTTGTTGTTTTTTTTTAACTGACAAAATGAAGGAAAGGCTTTTCTCTGAAATCCTTTGGGAGACACAGACCCATCCCAAAGCCCCACTTATTGTGTTTAAGTTGCAGGGTTTCAGGTGCACTTGGCTTGGCCTCTGCCCCCAGCCATCTGGACCAATCTCTGATCTCCTAATAATGTTTCAACACTAACAGAGCTCTGATGTCTGAACCTGAAATGGACCCCTTTTCTTGTCTTCAGATTTTGTGGTAATATAGGTATTGGGAAACCTATGATCTGCATTAATAATTTGCTATTGTCTTGCTACAAACTTTCCTGTAATTTTTCAACTCACAGGATTTGCCAGTACTGACTAAGGCAAATCTATCCTGCTGTCCTATGTTTTGTGATAGGGCAAAATTATGTAGTGTAACTACTGTTGTGAAATAGTGTAAATGCTGTAAAGAAAGAGAAAGATCCCTTGTCATGCAGCTAAGTGTGCACTGGTGTATATAGCACAGAGAGTGAGATGAATGCAGGTTATTCATAACATGTGAAATTAATTTCTCTGCTGGGAGACTTGCCCACTATTTCACCTCATTGTCCATAGCAGCCAGCCTCACACCATAACATGGGGAAAGCTCCCACCCTCGATAACCCTCTCCTCTCTGTGAGGGTAATGCTGTCACTGGGCCGAGCTGGACATGTCTGTGCTTCTCCAAACAGGCATGCCACAGACAAGCACACCTCTTGTTTCCCAGCCTCTGATTTCAGTACTTCATCCTCCAGCTACTATCAAAAAAGGGCAGTCTGCGAGGCCAACACAAAACCTGCTCTCCATCACATGGTACTACAATCCAGCATGCAAGAAACAAGACCTGTGTTTAAAAACAGTTATAGCAGAGCCCTGAGTGAAACACCCAAGGAAGCAGGGGAAGTGTCATAGTTCAGCCCCGATCCAGACCAGACTACACAGTCTCTCTCTCACTCCCCCACCCTCCGAGAGAACAGGGAGAGATAATATAAGAAAAAAAGGCTCGAGGAACTTGAGATAAGTATTTAAGAATTCTAATTAAAATACACACACATCAACGGAAAAAAAAAAAAAAAGAAGAACTATTCCCCACACCAAAATCAAAATAATACACTATTCGCCACTTATCCCTTCACCACAATTAGAACATAAAATTCCCCTAATCATTTTGCTCATTTGTCAAGTTCAATCCCTGTTTTGCCCGTTACCGCTCCCAATTAAACTCAATCCTTATCTCAAATTCCTCGAGCCCCACGTTGGGCGCCAAAATAACTGTCGTAGTTCAGCCCCGATCCGGACCAGACTACGCAGTCTCTCTCTCACTCCCCCCACCCTCCAGGAGAATAGGGAGAGATAATTTAAGAAAAACGGCTTTCAGAAGGATTTGGATTATTTTCTCCCCTTTTTCAAAAACTTCTGCTGCTGTGTTGCCCCATACAATGATGTCATCAATGTATTGCAGGTGTTCTGGAGCTCCACCCTTTTCTAGTACAGTCTGGATCAGTCCATGGCAAACGGCGGGGCTGTGTTTCCACCCCTGGAGCAATCGATTCCAGGTGTACTGGACACCCCTCCAAGTGAAAGCAAATTGTGGCCTACATTCTGGTGCCAAAGGGATGGAGAAGAACGCATTGGCAGTATCGATGGAGGCATACCACTTGGCCGCTTTTGACTCCAGAATCAGATCAGAGATCATGATGTGGATTTCCAGGCCACGAGGACCATGCAAAGGAGAACATGTCCCTACAGAATCCCTTCTTACAGAAATGAGGAGGTGCTTCAGGACAAGAATGCTAAGGGATATATCATGTTGACTTTGATCCCAGAATCCTGCATCTTGTAAAATCTCACTCTCACCAAGAAGTAAATTCAACCTCAGCTTGATACAATGGTAATATTAGCAGTTACTGCATGAACACAGGCACTATGAAATAGAATCTGACTATTTTATATCAGAACTTCTGTAAGTAATATTTCAATTATTGTCAGCATCTCTTTAAAACAATCAAAATAAAATGAATGAAAAGCACAATGAAATAAATCTATGTACTGTGATGCCTCATGTGTCTGATTGAAACATGTTTGATTTTCAATTTTTGGCTCTTATTATTTGTTGTTCTTGATTGCTGTTTTAGAGTGTGGACAAGTAAAAGCCAAG
This sequence comes from Tetrax tetrax, assembly GCA_009806455.1. NCBI lineage: Eukaryota > Metazoa > Chordata > Aves > Otidiformes > Otididae > Tetrax > Tetrax tetrax. Next base: position 288,400 of record WHYT01016697.1, read on the forward strand.
AAGCAGGTGTCACAAGCATATAACCAGTTCAGCTTCAAATATACAGCCTCTAGCACAACTAGCTTCGAGCAGAAGGCTGTGGCCCTGTACACAGTGCAGCTTTCCTAAGTGATTTGTATTCATAGGCCTGTAAATACCTTCCCCATCCATCACTATGCCATCCATCACTGCAGCATCTCTCTGGAGCCAAATGGGTCTGGGAGGTGTTACAACATATAGGCATGATACGAGGAAATGCTCAAGTTTCAAAAGCACCTGCACCCATGCAGTAGTGTGTCTGCCAGTGGAACAGGACACCTGAAACGGAGCTGCCACGTCCTCCAGCTGATGGCAGGTTGCCATGGCTGATTGCAGGAGGTGTGCAACACACAAGTCCCAGGGGCATCCTATCCCCTTTCATTTCACTGAACCGTGCGCAGCGTGCCGCAACATGCGAAACAGCTCCATGAGCTTTTTCTGTATGAGAGACCTTTTTTTCTGCTGCTGTGATAGGAAGAAAAACTCTGCAGCACGTGTAGCCCAGGAGTAACTGGTGACATTTTTAGACACTGTACCATATGCTGAAAAACATTTTGGGGGGCTTCCACTGCATGCATTAAAACAAGGAACTAAATTCTACTCTGAGTTAACCCCAGGCAACCCACTGACGTCAATGGAGTGTAACTGAGAGCAGAAGGTTGCCTGTGATCTTTATTTCTTAAGAGTTCACCTGCTGCTCATTTGAAGCCATAATCCTTGGTGACATCCCAGTCATTTCTATGGGAGAGAGCATTGCACTGCAGAGATCAGGTCCCAGTGTGAACTTCACTCAATGCAGCATTCTTGGCGACAGTGTTTTGGACCATTACAATATCTACCTGCTACAGCAGTCTTACTGGTTGCTATTTAAAGACTGATGCCTATTATTTGGAAGCACCACGATTAGCATGGCAATATGTGTGGATATGTCTCCTTAGTTAAACGGCATGTCTTTATCTGAAAGGCGCATCCAACACATTCATTTAACAGTAAACACTGTGATAGTGAAATGCCCTCAGATGACTGATGTGAGGCAAGAAATGAGAGCAGAATCAAACACCCAAGCTTCAGGACAATGTCCTTAGCCATGCACAGCTCCCCGTAGATGATGGGCCCCTGCATGAGCTGCGGGAGAACTGCAGCTGTGGCACTGCTTTCTGCAGGAGCCACAGTGGGGTTCTGTGGCCCAGCAGCACAACCGTGCTCACACACCCCTGTGCAGCTTTTGCAGCCCTGAAAAAAAAGCCTTTGGGCACACAGGATGTTGAGAGAAAGGAGTCTAGGAGCCCCTAGGACTCTACAAAAGAGGGATAGGTATGGAATTTTGCACATGTGTGATAAGCCTAGAGAAGAAGACTAGACAGTGAGAAGAAACTTCTACAGGCTCTGCATAGCAGGTGACATTTATGACCATCCATGATGTATTATGCTTTCCTGCCCCATATTTAAAAACACTGTCCAGTATTTTTCATCAGGAGTAGGTTTAATCCTGAAAAGGAGCTAGAGCCTGTTGTTGACATAGCATTATTAAACCTTTGAAGCAAAGGCAATGTCCACAGTCTGTGGAGCCTGTGAGCCTGGCCCTGCAGCCCAAGTGTCTGGCCACACAATATGCTTCTGTCAGTTAAGATATTGTGAATCATTAATGAATGGTGGATCAGCAGCACAGCTGGTCACAGTATAATATAGATGGGTGTCAAGGGGTTACACCAAAACCTAAACTGTAATTGCCTTGTGGTTAACTGCTTCACCATTCAATATCCGTCTGTTGGGAAGGGAGTGGCAAAGGACGGAATTCACCTTATGGCCTGAAAAGACAGTCATAAAGCAAAAAATATTTGAGTCAAAAATCGTACAGGGCAGAAGCCACCCTGGCTAACTCTGCAGGAAGCTGAGACTCAGAAGATGTGCTTAGAGTGCTTCCTAAGAGCCACAGCTGCTGCTGCAGAGGGGCGAGTGACTTCTCCTGCATACACTTGCCCTGACGCGCAGTCCCTAGAGGGCCATTAGAGGGGGACATTTGCCCAGGTGAGGGTCCTTTCTCCCGTCCACCTCCTCCACCCTACCTTAGATGGAGAGAGGGCTTCTGGTCACTGCTTCAGCACATTTCCACCTTGGACCTTCTTCCCCCATCAGTGGCAGATTTGCTGCAGGCAAATGGTCTCTGAGAGAGAAGGCCACATTAGCAAAACCCATATGGTTTTAGGGATGCAAATGTTCCCCAGGAGTAGTAAGATACCTGAGAATCTTTGCAGTGGTGGTCCATGCTTCACTCTGTCCCAGGCATTATACTTGGCAAGTGGCATCAGGCTTCAGTTCCCAGAACAGCTTACAATTGGTTGTTTTTAAGTGTCAGTGCTTCCATGGAAAGCTTTTGTCTGGGTCATTTTCATAGTAGGTATCAATGTAGGTATCAGTGGCAGCTCTGGAACATCTAGATGAATAAAAAATGCACTGGGCCAAATTCGTCTCCAAGATATCTCCTCTGACCACAGCAGGCATGCAGCAGGGCTGGATTTCCCCCTCCCCAGCACTGCTCTTAATATGCCGCAGCTGCCAAGTAGTGCCTGCCAGCACGTCTGGAGCGGGCAGGGGCTTTCCCATGGTGGGCTCCTCAATTCCATGCAGACCAAGTCCACTGAACAGCACTCCCATCCACGTGAGCTCGGACAGGCCACCCAGCTCCACAGGGTGCCATCAGCTGTGGTCTGGGGCCCTCCCTTACACTAAGGGACAGATCCTCGCATCCCAAATCCATGACTTTTCCTTGACTGTCTGTGGATGCAGGAGATGATCCATGAGGGATGCATAAAGACCAACTCCTCAGCAGGGCCTGGAAATCCCGCTTTTGCTGATGCCAGGGGACCAATTCCTACTAGTGTTGATAAGACAGTTGAAGATGTAAGACAGAAAAAGCAGGATGGACTTGAATTTCCACAAAACATCTGCAGACTTCCAGCTGGTGTAAATTGTTATAGTTTCCTTGGCAATAGTGGAGATATGCCACTTTACCCTTGCTGAAGAACTGGGTCTGTACTTTGTATTTTATTAACATCACTGAGACTTCAGCTATTTCTTTTATCTGCACATCAGAGGTTCCCTGTGCAGCTGCTATGCTCCGTAAACCCCTCTGCTCTCCCACACCCTTATCTGCAGCTGAAAAATAAGTATTTTAGGCCATGGAGACATTTTAAATTAAGCTTCTGTGAAGACTTGAGCCACGGACACTGGAGAGCATCTAAACTATAACTTCAGTGGATATATCTTCCTACTTTAACCAACTCATACCAGAAGCCAGATTCTGCATTTTGAGAGTGAAGTTTCCGTTAAAAGTCTGAATCTTTTGTAATATGATAATCCCATGTATGAGGCAAAATGCAGTTTCTCTTCACCAGGCCTAGAAGTAAGAAGGCTCTGTTTACAACAGCAACCACCACCCACCAGCCTACATCCAGGCTGTTGAACCACACAACCTGCTCCCAACCACCTGCTGGCAAGGGCCCATCCTAAAAACCGAGTCACCCAGAGAATTTTTTTACTATGGCCCAAAACCATGCCAAAGAGCTTGTAAACCACTGAATAGGACAGACCTTGAGCTTCCAGTGCTGGAAGCATTTCCCACTGCTGTGCAATCTACAGTTACAGATAGGACTACAACATCCAACTGAAGTCAGGAAGTCCCTTTTAGTGCAGCAGGAAAAGCCCAGCATTTTAGTCCAGGCAGAAAAAATGTCTTTGGATTGTCTGGGTGTCTGACTCTTCCTCAGCATACATGGACCCCAGAGATGCTCTCCACACTCGTGCCAGTGCTTTTCAGACCAGCAGGACCAATCTGGACAGTCTGTCATAAAAGCCAGTCACTTTCCTTTCTACGCCCAAGTGAGCTGGGTACTTATTACACAACTGTCTACAGTTCTTTGTGGAGAGCCTAGCCCTAGCTCTGGGGGCTGTCGTCACTGGTGCCAGCTGGCGATGCCTGTCCCATGCCATGCGCTCGTCCTAATAAACCCCTCCCAAACACTGCTGCCTATGCCCTTTGGCCCGAGCTGTAGCACAGTAATTCGTGGTGTCACACTTCGATGGAGGCATTGTCTCCTTCCCACCCAGTTCTCTCCTTTGCCTCCTACGAGCAGGGAAAAGCATTGCACAGTCCATCAGTGACTGCAAGTGGCAACACCACTCTCCAGCATTGTCAGCAGTCAGACAACAGAGGATGCTTTTTCTTCCAGGGCAAGGAGGACATGCTCCTGGGGTAACAGACAACTTAATCTCCCCAGATATTGGGCCAGCAAAAGGAGGAAAGAATTGCACCTGTGAAGTCACATGGGGTGACTGCTCACACAGTCAAGGTGCACACATAGGTATTTCACAGCAGTTGTGTCTATGCTTTCAGACACTGGAAAAAGAAAGATCCCTGCTATCCTTGATGGAATTTGTGTCCTGAAGAAAGTTTCCCAATGGAAATGGTGACAAAAGTGATATATCTATCCATCACTTTTTTTCTGCAGACAAGCATGATTTTGAAACTGTAAACATGCTGCGGGACATTTGTTAAGGCACCTCCAACGACAGATACACGACAGAGGCTCCTGAGGGCTTGCTTTTGGAATGTCAAAAATGCATTACAGAGCTACAGCACTCAAAACATTCAGAGAAAAAAAAAATCCCTGAATTAGGCAATGCTGTCAGGCTGAGGAAATAAGAAATCAAGCTGAAAAGCCAAAAAAATAGTTGTATTTTTGAAAATGCACTAGTCTCCCTCAGGCATTCAAAAATCATGAGTCAGGTCTTAAAAAAAATCATAGTTGGCTTAAATGTAATAGTTGGAGGTGGTTTGTAACCTTGCATTGTCTGCACTATTAAGGGTCACATTTCTAAGTTCTTCTGGAAAAAAAAATAGAAAATTAATTTTATTTTGCAATAAAAGCAGAGATCCTTACATAATCTTATAGCCCTAGGGGCTGAGGCATCAAGCAGAACATCAGATAATGTGATAAAATCCCAACGGCTGGAAACACTAGAGCAAAACTAACTTGCATAGCCCTGGTGATAGGTTTGGGACCTGGTTCAAGAGCCACATCCACAGGAGAAGTGTGCTCTGGTACAGTGATTCACAGCCATAATTCTTCCAGGCTGCACTTTTCGGATGGTGGCTGTCAGAAATTACTTGATAGCCTTGGTCCAGTCAATGGAAAAAGTCTCTCTCAAAAGAAGAAAAGAAAAGCCCCTGAGGGAAACATTTCTGCAGTGACAAATTAACTAGCACAACAAAGTGTAGAGTTTCAAATGACCCTCTGAGGTTTTAGGGGCTTTATTCCAGGAGAATGAGTCCCATTGTATTTCAATAGATGCACTGGGTTCCTCTAAAACTTGTCCCCTGTGTATCACATTGTGGTGACATTCATGTGTAGCATGAGGTTTGGCTAAAATACATTTATTTATTTGCTAACAACTTGGCTTTTAAAGGGACATAAGTTTGATTCAAAGCAAGAAAAAGTCTCAGCATCTGACACATCCACAAGTCCTAGCAGATGCCTGGCCTCTCCTAGCATAGATCAGAGCTCTTCCCATCAACCAGCCCTTCATGCTGGGAGATGGCCTGGGAGCCCTGGGTCTCCATCACCACACCAAGGATGGACCCGAGATGAGTTCCCTGCTCACGCAGGGGGGTTGAACTAGATGACCTTTAAAGGTCCCTTCCAATCCAAATAAATCTATGATTCTATAATTCTTTAAGGATGTCACAATGCACCTTGCACAGGGCAAAACAATTCCCATGTTTGACTAGAGACAATTCCATATTTAGAAACAATTCCAGAAGCACAGACTTAACCTGAATGTCCCCCGTTTTTTTTTTTTTTTCCTGGAACATAGGTGACTATAATCTGCCAGACATTTCATTCACCTCCTCAGATCCACCCACCCTCAGTCTGGTACCATACGTCACACAGTGACCAAATGTACAGCATATTTTTTCAGAAAGTGTGTATCAACATTTCCAGCAAGTGCACTTCATTACAAGTTCTTTGCCATGTGATGCTGCATCTGGCCATGGCTGTTATGAAAGATGGAGTTCTATATTAACTTGCTAAGAAAAGGGATGTGGCTCTTCCTCATCAAACTTTGCACTTAAAAGCCAAGGTGCTGCCATTATAGCACTCTGTGGTCAAGTCATACCCATCTGCTGCTCCCTGCCTGTCAGAAGCACAAATTTACACAATCCTTTCTGTGCAGCTGGTATTTGAGCAACTGTGGTAATGTCTAGACTTTCTTCTCTCTTATGTGAGCTCAGAGGCATCACAGACACAGGCTTTTCCCCAACCCAAGCTGCTACAAGGCTTGGTAAAATATCTATGGCCTTTCTTGTGTGCCAGTCAAGAACTAACATCCATCAATCCTATTCTCCAACATGGCAGGATTTAGGCTGTCACATATGGTACCTCAGTTAGGTAAAAGAAGTTGGTGTGAGGGCTAATGAAGACCTGCTGTGTTGTGGTAATGACCCTGCTGCTCTTGCTGAGGCTGTAGTACCTATCTGTAACAATGCACAGCCTTCACTGATGGCCAGGTGGGATGGGAAACGTTCCCTTGCCTCCATCCTGCAACTACTTGACCTCAACATCAGTGTTGGAGGAAAGGAATAGGAACGAGTCACCAGAGATGAAGTTGGGTATGATAGTAGCTACTGCTACTGCTAATGGCATAGCACAGGTTTTATGTGGCAAGGGAAGAGTTAACATAGGCATCAGTAAAGAAAGCAAGTAAGAAACAATCCCAGCCGCAGCAAAGAGGGAAGGAGACATGATGGATCCTAAAAGATATGGAGTTGGCGAGGGGTGTGGGGAGAAATAGAGGTTGGTCTTGAGACATGAAGGCACTTGATGGTCTGGGAGGCGGTCTCATAGACCAAGGATTGTGCTAGTAGAGAGGATAAGTGCTTGGTGATGTCTGGCTGCATGAGACTTCGTGTGGTTACCCTGACCTCACCAGTGCATGCAACCTGCCTGTTCTGTTCTGAAATGGCATCCCTGCAACGCAAGCAGGCTCACCTAGACTTTCCCACCAACTGGTTACACATTGCACATTTCCAATACTGCCTATTCTAGGAGAGGTCAGAAACCCACACTAAACACCACTGCAAAAAGAGCAAATAGATTTCTTCTTAGCAAAAGTTCAGAGGGAGACTTCCTTTGTTTCCTGCACATGAGCTAAAAGCATAACCTGAGGATCTCGAATTAACGACCAATCAAGGGTGCTTGAAGTCAGTAGAAAGTCCGTTAGAGCACAAACTACAACACACCTTCTGCCTTTCTCATCGTCCTTGTGCCAGCAGTCTAAGCCTGCTTCCAGCCTGCTGGGTTAGTAATGCTCTTTAAACCCTTGTTCCAGTACAGCTTCATTAATCTATAAGTATCCACCTCAACCACTGGGCACCAGCAGCAGGCAAGTGACTGTGCAACCAGTCAAAGAGGCAGTAATTAAATCTTGCCAGAATAATTGCTTCTCCATTTATTGGCTGCTGTCCTGTAAGTTACCTTGTAAGCAGACATTTTAGTACTAGACAGAGAATACAGAATAAGAAATCTAGCTAGAAAATCCCTGACTGCTGTGGCCTCAGATGTGAGAGTGTTTCCTTAGTCGTACCCAGCATGGTGAGACAGCAGAAAGACAGGGCACAGAGTGTTGAGTGGGAGGAGACAGCATCACACAATGTTGAGTGGGAGGAGACAGCGGCAATTAACAGGTCCAACAGATTTTAACCCTGTTGGAGTTAACTGGTGACCTGGGAACCAGCATGAGTGGCTTGTGTAGGATTGTCAGAGGACACCTGGCAATTTTGCAGGATTTTCCAGGGCACACCCTTTCCCCCAGGTAGTGTGGCCACAAGGGTATGAAGCCCTGCAGCGCTACCCAGCATGGGAGGAGCTACATCACATGCAAAGCACTCATAGTGAGCAAACCCCAACAACTGGACAAAGGGATAGTCCTAAAATGGGTGCCAAGGTGACAAAAAAAAATTGTTCTAATGATGCACCCTAATTTTGATGTCTTTATTCATTATGAGCATATAGAAAAAGTTAAGTAAAAACTGTAATTATATAAAAAAAAAAAGATAGGCTGTTGTTCAGAAGTGGATTACAAAGATCTGTTCTATTTCTTTCACAGAGATATGCATTAATATCAAAAGGCTTTGAAATAGAACTGAGACTCATCTAGAGAAGGTTTTCCTACAAAAGTTTTTCTGTGCATTGAATATTGGTCCTAGAGATCCTCATATAAAGAACTGGCAATGAATGAAAAGGTAGGGAAAGTCTCCTGATTTTTAGTTGGCTTCTTCAGATAATCGTTCTTTAATACTGTGTCTGATTATATCTAAAAGCCATTACTTTTTCCAAGGCAGTTAATAAGGATCACTGAACATTGCCAAGTTAAACTCTCCCAAACACTAGGAAAAATAAGTGAGGCCTTAAAAAGAAAAATGCAGTCTGGGACTAATTCCCAGGAAATCTTTGGCATACAAAGCCTCTATTAGAGTCAAAGTACTGATAATTCACAGGAATACGCCATGGATAATCTTCCTTTGATTTAACTACAGCCTGATTCACCATAGTTTAAATTTGAGTTTGGACTACTGAAACATCTGCAGAGGGGTTTCAGGTTTGATGAAAGGCAATATGAATGGGATTCTGTGGCACAGTATCCATTTGCTGATATGAATAACACCCTCACTTGGTACAAAATACAAAATTCAACATCCCTTGTGGTTTGGTTTTAAAACCTAGTCCCTGGCAAAGGCAACTGCAAAGACTGAAGTGACTCACTCTGTGCACCACAATGAGGCAGCACTTCAGGCACACATCTGAAATTGTGAACTTTATTTACCTCCAGTAAGCTTGCTTTTTCAGCAAGAAACTTCTGTGGTTCATAGTATCTGAATTTCCAGGGACAGAGGATCATTAAGAGCAGTATTTGGGGGATGTGCAAGTTATAGAACTGAAGACCATTTTAAGAAACGTTGGAGATGAGCTTGGGAGGTTACTACCAAGTTAAAAGCAAATGAGAAATTCAATTGTGTGACAAGGTCATTTTGGAAGGAAAATTCTATCAATATCCAAAAACATCCTTTGCTGTGTGAGTTCCCTGCTGTGCCTTTGTGTTGGCTAAAGACACAGATGCAGAAAAATTTGCTTCCTTTGCACATGCCCTTCACCAAAAGGACAAGAACAGGCCTTGGATGTTATTTAATATTCATTGAACTCCCAGAGAGCAAGACATATGCTTCCAAAAGCATGAAGCTTGAGCTGGTTGAAGACATTTCATGAAGAACACTCAGGCTTGGTCACGTTTTTGCGCTGTGTTGAGGATCACAGTCCTTAAGAAATACTGTTCTGTGATGTGAAATTACATAGTCTGATGGGTGTTATAAATCTATGTTTTGAACATTCAGTCTTAAGACCCTCCAGTAGTCCTAAAAAACAGCATCTGGCAACTGAATAATATTGAACGTCCACAATACAAGGATCAAATTGAAACTATTAAGACAATTGGTTTGGGGTCTTTTTATCTCAGAATTGGTCATTATTATGAAACTTCATGAAGAAAGTGTGTTTTCCTATGACAATTTCTTTGTCAGGTCATGTTCAATTAAATTTCTTGCTGGATGATCCTGAATACTCTAGTATGAAACTACAAGGAAATCCATCCTCAGGCTACGGCAGACAATGCTGTTCCTCACAGCTGAAGAGCCAGGGCACCAATAGCACACAAAACTGTGAGAAATTAACACAATTTGACATGTCTAGTAGGAGAAACAAAATCTTGACTGCTGGCACATCAGCTCCTCCCAGTCTGCCATTACAACAACACACAGGAAAAACTGTAGAGTTGACTTGGACTGGATGGGACTTTGTTTAGGTCCTACTCCTACAGCTTCCATCTGCAGTGTGCCTGGCAAAACAAGATCATGGCCTTTCTGACAGTGAATATAATGCTGCTGAAAACCTTGTGCAAGTCCTTACTGGGATTTTTCATGAGCTGCTTTCATGCTTCTTTCTCTGATTTCCTTCACAAGGCATGAGTCTGTCATGGGCACAGATGGGGAAAAAGTCCATTCTTTCAAAAGCGGAAAATCTGGTTTATTTCTATATTACTGTTTATTTTATGACAATGTAACAAAGCCTGTAAATGTTGTTAAGCCAGAGTCAGTATTAGCAATGGAAATAATTACTACCGCTTTAACTGACGTTTTGTTAATGTTACTGTAGTGTTGTCTCATGAGTCATGACAGGATGGAAATTAATTTGTCACTGCTGTAGGTCTCTCTCTTTACTATAAAGCCAGTTTCTCCTCTTACATTCATTTGCTCGAGTGTCTGTAATAGAACTAATAAACCAAAAACATGCTTGAATATCCTTGTACGTGCTGCCTTCTCTGTGGCCAAGGCATTTTAAAAGTCGTTTTGCTTAGGTAATGGAACAGTCATGTGAAAACTGAGGCCTTTGAGAAGGCACCTCTGAAATTCACAGAAAGGCTCTGGACTCCTTCAGCTTTTGAAAATGTATATTTTTACAGTCTTTGCAAAGAAATTTGCTTCTGATATAAAAGTTGTGCCTTCACAAAAGTGGAACTCATTTTTCATCAATTCACAGCAAATTCAGCTGTCCCCTGCCCAAACTCACTTGCCAGCAGGCAGTCACGGAGCCCACGTGGTCCCCTCGGCAGCCGGCAGCGGTTCTTCATTCTTTCACATCCTTTCCAGCATGATGCCTTCTTGTGATTCAAAGGCTTCTTGATGATAAACTAAAACACAGTGAGACTATGTAAAGAATAAGGAAGAAGCAAGAAGATGCATATTCTACCAGGTGACCACAGGAGGTGCTTGCAACAGCTGGGGCTGGAGCATAGGGTATACACAAGAAGGCAGAGCGTGCTGGGCTGCTTCAGCCTCAAGAAGAGGAGGGCAAGGGCAGACTTCATGTCCAGTCAAGGTGCACAAGAGGCAAGAGGGCACAATTTGCAAAAAGGATCATTCTGGTTTACCTATAAAGGAAAGTTTTTTACCATGAAGGTTATCAGTCACTAGAAGAGGGGCTTGGAGATGTTGTGGAATCTCCAGCCTTGGAGATACTTGAATTTTTACTGCACAAGGCACACAGCAACCTGCTGAAATAGGGCCTGCTTCATTCAGGGGATTGGACAGCCAGAGTCCCTTCCTACTTCAGTTATTTGATGAGTTAATTAAGTTTTTGGCAGGTTTGTTGGTTTGTTTGTTTGAAGATCTAGCTTCTGATCCCTGTTTAGTCTGCTTGCCTTGGATTTAGCAAACTCACAATGTTGCAAACAAAGTTTTTTACCAGTTTTCCACATAAGGGTTTTTCATTCTAAAAAATCCAATATGAGAAAATAGGTAGATTCCTAAACAAAAATATTTAAAAAGAAAATTCCTCTTCACTTTTTCTTTGCCTGTTGAAAAAGGAATTTGTTCTACTTGTGCATCCATTTTGTCATTATCTGTGGATATGTTCAGCCCTTTCTGCAATATAACCAGACTTCAGCAGCCTGTTCAGTCTTTTGTTAGTGGCATAACCTACATTTCCCAGTGTGGATTATGATCGAGCCAGCTGCAAACTTAGTTGACTTTGTCTGGCACTCTCCAGATCTGCTTCCAAAGTCTTTCTGAAGAGTGAATAAGTAGGAGTACTAATGCTAAACTCTTTCTACTGAGGAGCTTTTTCTTATTTTCAGAGCTCAAAGAAGACTTTCTCTGTTGTTAAGTGGTTTTATTTTATATATTAAATTTAGCCTTTACTGAAACTTGAATTTGTTTCAAGTTCGAGGAGCCTACTTTGGGGGGTTTTGTGATGTTTTTTAGTTCTGAAAGTGACGCAGTCAGAAAAGCTGGAAGAAATTAGGCTTATGATGAAAAACGACTTTTTTTTTTTTTAAAACAGACTCCAGCAGTGAGGTCTGAGGAAGCCTGAGGCTCTCATTCACATGTGCAAGAATCCAGCTTTGTCCCTCGGAAAGTATGTCTACATTCTATGACGGACAATGAATCATAGCCAATACCTTCTCTGCCTTGTACTTCAAGGGTAAGACCTGAGTCCACAGCACACCTCCATCTGCTCCCTGCACCCAGCTGGTGCACTGCTCCATGGCCTGAGCATCCTTGGGAAGGTGATAGTTCACTTTCAGCACCATGCTATACTCTCCCAGCAGCTTGCACATAGGGCATATGCATCCACCCATGAAAGGACCTGTGGACACAGGAAATGTCAGACTTCTTTTCTTTGCTTCAAACATGTAGTTTAACACTTAAATGTTTCATTATCCCAGGATGTGCTTTGACAATACACAGAGGAAATAACAGTGGGCTTTCCATCTGCAAATTCCATTTTTCAGGTGAAACTTCAGCTCTTGAAACCAGATCCTATTGTGAAATTCCTTCCAAAGGCTTTTCTGTGAGCCTGATGTATATTCCATAAGTTCTGAAAAAATACAATATTCCCCTCATGACACAGGTAAACTACACCATTTTCTTCATTTCACCATGGGTGTCTGGTTTTTAGCACTGCAGCAATATAGATGTATATTTAAGACCTGAGAAAAAACAGAACATTGATAGTCAGCATGGTTATATTGGTCAACAACAAGGCTCTCTCTTGCTTCAGGCAAAGCAGTCTTATCAGAGAAGGACCTAGGAGCGGGCAACAGACTTGAACATGTCAAACATGACTGCTCACCTTGGGGGTTAGGAGAGGCTGGTGTGACTTCTTTCTATACCAGTAGCAGTTTCATTTAATTCAGTTCTACTGGAAGATGTTTGGACCTGGAGATTTGTTCCCCAGACTGCACAAAGTTTCTCTAACCACTGTCTGAGAAAAGTATGACCATAATGTCAATATGTATATCCACAGCTTTTGCAGTGCCCACTAATTAAGATCCAAAGGGCATGTTCTCAGATTGACTAAATAAGATGTCAAACAGTTGGTAGCAAACTTGAAAGGGTGTAATTTGCTAGCTATTTCCTATCACTTCCTCCAGACCTTCAGTCTCTTGGTCTGTGACTTTCACAGCATACACACAGATATCTTTTCTAAATGAATGGGTCTCATCACTTGGCAAAACAACACATTGCAGAAGTGGAGGAAAGATACAGATTTATTTCAGTAGATGTCAGATTTTGGTATCTGGACTCATCACAGGTCAAATGCTGTGCTGCATGGAAGCCAACAGGGTGGTTCCATGAACACATGAAGTAAATTTTGCTTAACTAAGTAAAATAAGAAAACTTGTATTCTTCTTGTCAATCACAGATTTCTGTTGACTTGGCATGGAATGCAACAAAGAGCTTTAAAACCAACATAACTTGGTTTTTAATATTCAGGAATATGCAGTACATCATTGTGCCTCCTTCAAACATAGAGAGATTTAGCTGTTCTTACAGAGGTAAGCAGTAAAGCAGAGCACATTCAGCCTAAGATAGTTCCTAAAGCTCTTGAGGTATCTGTTTTTCAGACGTGCTTTACTTTTTCCTGGGTATGTAGATGCTTTCACTGAATGACATATGGAAAGCTGGTCAGTGCATGATTCAAGTCAAGGAGAGCTCTCTTGCATGTTTGTCTAGGCAAACAACTAAGCCCTATTTGTCACCTTCAATCTTATCAACTTAGAAAATGTTCTCCAGAGTGAGACAGAATGGGAGGACTGCCTAAGATATGAATAAGGTCTGTGATTGTCTCTATTGTCTCCTCAAACTGCCTGCAAGGCAGCAGCTTGTTCCTGGTGACTGTCACTCTCAGTCTCTTTGACACACTTGCTTTGGGTGTTGTTAGCAGCACTGATTTATGAGATGGTGGATGTCTGTTCACGAGCAATTGCATGGAGATTATGAAATCAAAGGCACAAAACACCTCTCATATTTTAACAGTATCCAACTAATAAAATCAGAGACAGGTGTGAGTCAGCAACCTACAGTGTTTTCAGAAAAGATCAGCTCTGACTTTCAGCTCTTCTTCTAGTCTCCCTTTACTTGCAGCCCTTTCGTGGACTATGAACTTTGAAGGAGGAACAAACTTGTATTTTAGAATTAGGACAGCTGCTGCATGACCTTGTCCATGAGTAAAACACCGGTGCAGGCCTGCCAGTAGCTTTCCCATGCAAATACTGGACAATATCAATTCTCCAGGAAGAATCTTTCTCCTACACCATGTCATATATAAAAGATATCATCCAAAATATTAACTTATCAAGGGAGACTAAGAGCTTCTCCCGCACGTCTTCAAACCACCCACAGTGGTTTGTTCTTTGTGAGCATACTGACATCTCCTGGTTGCCTCTGAAATTGTGACCAGCTCATGTAGAAAAGATTAGCTTCTGCGAGGGATACTTTTTTTTTTTTTTTTTTTTTTTACATAAATTGCATTGATTTGGCTGATTCCAGAAAGGTCGACCGCTGGGCCAGGGCGACGGGAGGTGGGTGGAAATTAGATGTGAAACTTAAGAAGCAGAAAAAAAATGGCTGTTGTTTGTTGTTTTTTTTTTTAAGCCAGCTGCTTCCAGAGTGCCTGAATTGACTCTGAAACCTGGAGCATTGCAGTCCAGGGATACACAGTTTCTGGCAGGTCCTCCAATGGCAAGACTCAAATCTGTTTCCATCAGCCACTGTGCTGCCTTCAGACGGAGTCAGGTGAAGTGATTGTCTGGGGCATGCTGACTCACTGTGACCCAGCCTTGTCCTCCTCCCCAAACCCCTGCAGGTGCACTTACATGTGCACTGACCCAAACCACTGGTGTGATCACGCCGGAAGATCAGTTCTGTTTAGGATAGAGAGCAATTCCAAAAAGTTGATAAAATCAAGACAAAGGACAGCTGAGTGACACGTGAAATTCAGGCCACAAATTATCCCTTTTGTCACTAAAAATCTCAACTTCTCCAGACAAGGAGCTCTAACAAAGTCTGTGTTTGTTGTGTAGACGCAATTTTTATTGTGGTTTTGATTTCAGGAGTTCCAAGCAAAAACAAAATTCCTGAGCGTGAACATCTCAAATATTTTATCAAAAAATACTGAAAGTAGATTATTTGACTTTTTG
Source organism: Tetrax tetrax (assembly GCA_009806455.1). Classification (NCBI taxonomy): domain Eukaryota; kingdom Metazoa; phylum Chordata; class Aves; order Otidiformes; family Otididae; genus Tetrax; species Tetrax tetrax. The sequence goes on from WHYT01016697.1 coordinate 303,511, forward strand.
TCCTTCTTTTTCTTTCTGCGTTCCTCACAGCAGAGCTCTTACTGGTCTTTAATCGCTTTTCTGATAAGAAAACGTCCAGACTTTTAGACTGCTTTGTTATATTGATTTATTTGACTAGTAAACATATTCAGCTTCTTAGTAAATCATCACTCAGAGATAAATCTTCTAACCATGCTTGACTTGGTTGAATTTTCTGCGATTCTAGTACATGAAATTCTGTAATGCAACAATTACACTGGAAGTAAGCAGGAAGCGAGAAACAGCATTTAAATTAAAAAAAAAAAACTAACTATCTCTCCAGATAGGGGTAAGTCACATTCATGTAGCTAGTTCCCAGCCATTCTGTATAAGATATAAAAAGCCTAGAGCGGGGGCTGAGTCTGAGCTCACCAAGACATATTCACCACCTGCCTGGTGAAGGGCACTGTGGAAAATCTTCTTGCATCTAACTTCAGTTAATTAATCTGTTTCAAGTAAATTTAACCCTGGGAGCTGGTCCCTGAGTATCTCCTGTATATCTGAGGGGGGAGTGTTGTTCCTCTTAGAGTGCCAATTGTGCTGGAGGCTTGTGGAGAATGAGAGAAGACCAAAATGGCCATATATGCTTCCTCCACAAAGCCAGAAACAAGCAGAGGTGGGACACTGCAGAGAGCTGACAAGGACAGTGGAAATTATTTTGAGGTGGTACCGCAGGCAGCTCAGTAGGGGATTTTTCCACCAAAGACCTGAAAAGGAAGGCCTGGCTAAAAGGCTCTGCCAGAAGCAATCCCAGGAGCTGACACGTTCTGCCTTATTGCTGACCCTTCTCTAGACCTAGTGCCGAGAGGGGCATTCCCATGAAGCAGTGATCCTGAGAGGGAGTCCCACAGGGGTGGCCAGGGTTTCCCTTCTTCACTCACAGGAGATGGACTCCCACATTGATCAGAAGAGCCAACACAGCACCAGCATCAGTGGAAGGTGTCATGAAAGGGAACAGACGGGTATGCCAAGAGGAAAGCCAGCAGATACAACGCTTGGCTGTGGCGATTGTTCACACAGTATGGGTTTGTCATGGAGCTGCTCCAGCTCAGCCATGCAAGTAGTCTCTTGTGGGCTTCAGGGGAAAACACTTTTTTTCCCCATGAGTGTGGTATGTACAGGGAGTGGGGGAAACAAGAAACAGGGATGCTCCAAACACAAGCAAAGACTATGTGACCAATTTCTAGCTGTGTCAAGCAGTGAAAAGTGGATCAGGTGTTCACAAAACAATCACACAACATGCATGCAAGCATCATATAAAAACAGCTGCTGTGTCCGCATATGGAATTTGTGGATGAACAGCAGGATTTGGCAAAAGCCAAGCCCGGAGAGCCCACAGCCGCTCACCATGGAGCACAACGCCTCCCTTGTGCTTCAGGGTGCCCCATGCACACCCGCAGACTGCTGCATAGGCAGCTGCCCTGCCCTTTCCCAGGCTGGCCTCCATCATTGGTCCCAGGGAAGTAGCATCCAAAAGACATAAGGCCAAAAAGAGCTTATCTAGAATTGGACTGACATTTCTAAGCCCTCTCTCTGCTTGAGTCAGGAGGAAGGTAACCTAGAGGCACTGGAACTGGTGAGTATACTGGGGAGCACGCCCAATATTCATCCGTGTTCACCAAAACATGCAGGAATGTCTTGCCTAATGCCAAGCCAGCCTTTATAGATAGCCGGGGGTGAGGATAAGCCTGGGACTCAGGCTGCAACTGTAATCCAGGTCCCTGTAGTGATGCCTGTTACATTGCAACCTAAATTCGCTCAAAGAGGTCCTTCTTACTGTAGGGCACATGGTGTAGAAGGCAAACTGCATGAGCCAGAGGTGTTGTACAGTGTGGCACAACAGGGGAAGAACTGTTGCTTGCTCAGTGCCTCCTGAAAAGGAAAAAAAAAAAAAAACCAAGCAGAGATCTTGTGAAGGAGACTACTCCAGTTTTCAGGTGAGCTGACAGGCTGACAGATGATGCTGCATTAGTTAGATCTTTCATTAGCCAGTGGACATTGCTTGCTTCCCCAGAAAAGTGTATCCAGCTGGGCAGAGGTAAAATTAAGTATTCATGGCTGGAAAGCTCAAAGAATTCATCCCAGAGGAAAAGGCTGGACACTGCACCTCTGATAATTCATATTAATGCTTAAGGTGTATTGCTCTCAACCCCAGCCTTTCAGAAGTTGGGAAGAATGTCTTACTCCAAGGAAGAACATGCTGCAGTCCTCACTAAGATCTGCACAGTGCCTTAGCTCACATCAGGTCTGCTGCATGTTAATTCTTTTGTGATGGGTTTTCCTAAGAGCACAAGAACTTGAAGGCTTGGAAAGATGCGAGCAGCCTTTAGAGGACGGGGAAGTTTCCCTCAAAAATATACGAAACTTCACTGCTTAAAATTTGTGTTTATAATGTATCATAAAATCCGTGCCAGCCCCTCCTCCTGGCTTTCCTTCCCAGCTTGGCTGAACCTTAATGATGCCTACACAGGAGAAACTCTGGCAGGCTGCACGGCCACCCACAGCAGAGGTTGCCATGTGTGGGCTCTTTTGATCTGGATGGCGGGCAGACTTTATGACAGAGGGAGCAACAAGCAAATGTCAAGCTGTCAGCTCCGGCCAGAAATAAGCCTTGCGGGGAGTGGATCATGTAGCCGCATGGAGAGCCTACCCAGCAGGTTTGGCCTCTCTAAGATCACTGAGGTGCTCTTCCCAGGTCTGTAATGTAGTTTCACACCCTTCCCTCGGCAATCACAAAGGCCTGGGGAGGAAGAGATCAATGTAAAATCACTACAAAATGTTGTTTCAACTCATAAAGTCCCTGACAAGGGGAACATAAAAGCAGCAAACAGAAGTCACACAAAAATTGGGACTAGGAAAAGATCTTATCTGCTTCAATGAATTTTGGATCAGCCCTTCAAAGCCCTTCATAACTAGATTTTGCCCTCATCGCTTCCAACACCCTTGTCTGTCCCTTCACCTAAAATGTTGTGACACCAGTATTTGTGATGGATATCTGCCTGTGCATCAACTGCATGGCCACGTCCTCTGTTGGGATGCAAGTGATCACGGATGCTGCAACCAGGCAGGCAGAAGAGGGGATGAGAAAAGAGAGGGACAAAATATTACTTTCCTGCCTCTTCAGCTGACAAGATGGTTTATTCTTCTAACATACTGAAATGGAGAGGAAAAGATCTCAAACTTCTGAAAAACAGCACTATTGGGCTGAAAGAGAAACAAAATCTTATTGATCTTTAAATGAAACTGAGTCTTTATGGAGTCAGATTCCCTTTAGATAAACATAATTTTAAAAGTGTTGAAATGGCACAGTTTGACATTTCAAATAACATGCATTTTTTAGGAAGTTGCTTTAAACCATCTTTTTTCTTGCAGTCTCAAAACAGACTAATCTTTCTGGAAAAGAGTTCATCAGGAAACTGCCACTTACTGTTGCATATTCTGCAGCGCAGGCCCTTTCCTTGCCTCCCAAACTTGAGGAAACATGAGATTATGCCTGCAGGAAGAAGTGACTGGCTGCTTGGTTTACTGACTTTCTTTTCCTCATTTATGCTGCTTATTTCAAATCACTTGTGGGTAGAACAAAAATGCTTGAAAATCTCAGTAACTGGTGGCTGATCAGATTCTGCTCAGGCCCCTTGGGCACTTAGAGCAGTTTCAAATGTCATTATGTCTATAGTATGCAAATATTTGTAGCCTGCATAACTTTAAGCCTTTCTTGTGTCCATCTACACACCTTGAGTCCCGGATATGCAAAAAGATCATATACTATGCAGCCACATCTTAAAAATGCCTTTTTTTTTTTTTTTGTCTTCTTTTTCAGGCATATTGCAAAGCACAGCTCTTACACTCCTTAGTTTTAATCAGTCTTCACCAGTAGTTTCAATTATACTGTGTTCAACAGAACCAGATGTGCAATCACGGAAAATGGTCTTTTTCAGGTTTGGGTGACTTTTTAAAAGAGCAATTGTGTTGTTTAAAAAAGCATCTGTGCGTGTCCAAGAAACTGCTGTTGCTTGTGAGCTGTCTGCAGTTTCACCAGAGCATCACCAGAGGGTAGCAGGACGCTTCGTTGCAGCCGGTGTTCCTGGGGTTCGATGCAGTCTTTGTAGTGCTGAGCTGCTGCAGACTCCCCTTGCCCTGCATTTGTTCTCTTGATTCATAAGATATTTTAATTTCCTGAAACCGTAAACATAATTTACCGTCTTCATTCTTTTGAAAGACAGCATGGAAAACTGGGAATAAAATCCCCACAGAAAGAGCCTTAGCTCTTGCTCTTGCATGGCAGTTGTGCAATGGTGTTCTGATTTAGTGGGAAGACTAGACTCACTCTTCTCATGCACTAGCAACAGCAATTACTGTTCTCCAACTTTCTAGCTTCAAGTACAAAGTCACGGAAATAGGACCCTGTCTTCTACACATTTCAGTCTTGCCTTTTTGGAAAGCAGTTGCTAAAATGCTAGTTAGCGGGATACAGTTTGCCACAATTTTGTACAGCCACTGCCTAGGACCCAAGGTGCATGTTTCTACACAACAGTGCAGACTTGTTTTCTTCTTGGCATTGATGGTCTTTGGAGGCTTCCCAGCTAGCACCAAAGTGGTTCTTTCCAAGAGAGTAAGAAAGCAAGCAAAAGAGAAAGTCATGTATGGCCCCAAGAACCTCAATGCATTCAAAACACTTTCCAGTCATCGGCACAGAGATAGTGAATCACAGTTCATAGGTGTACTGGCATGGTTTTCTTCACTCCTGCCTTTTCAGGCTTAATTTGTTAGTATTCAGGCACAGCTCTGCAGAAGGAGAGGACCAGCCTGGGTGGAGATACTTAGCCAGTCTAGCAGCTACTACACCAGGCTGTGTCTGGCTTGGCTGGACCAAGTTCTTGGTCCTGCTTTTCTTTCTAGGTAAGCTTTTCACCCTGGAGGAAAGGGGATAATATTTTCTGCCCCATGTAAAAAATTATATGGGCATGAATTGGTGTTTGACAGCTGGATCATAGAACCATGACTTGGATCATTTTGGTCAATTTCCACTAGATGATGCTGTCGCCACTCCAGGGAACATTGACTGTTGCTCTTAGTAGGGAAAAAAAAATACATTCTTAACTACAGATTTAGTGAAGCACTGTTTCTGCTCATCAGTTCACACCCAAACCCTACTCTTTGATCTTATCCTCAGGGTACTCTAAGTGAGGTATTTTGCATATATGACAACAGAAGTTGCAGCCCAGATGACCACCCAGCTACTTAACACTAAGGATAATCAAGCCTGGGTGGCAGCAGACTTCCAGTGCTAGTCTGCAGTTCCAGCTCTCTCTCTCTCTCTCTCTCCTCCTTTCTTCTGCATGGGACGTTATCTAGGGTATCCTAACATCAGAGTCTGGTGGTCTATTTCCAGCATATGTCTGCAGCAGCCAAGCAGGGCAGATGTCCAAAAATCCCGCCTCATTTAGCTGGAAGCTGAAACAATTCTTCTGGTAAATCTGTGATGTGGTAGCAATGGGGATCATAATTTTAGGAAAACAAACCCAAATTGTCATCTTTCATGTTGTAGTGGTTGGGAGAAAAATGAGGGAGGGAAGTTGTGCACACATCCTCTGTGGAGTGACTTTCTTAATGACACTCTCATTAAGAGTGACTTCTGCCAAATGCTGTTTACTTTCTGCTGTCAAATCTGTCTGAATTAATCACAAGCAACTCGACTTAAAAGTGAGACTTGTTCTCCTTTGCTTGCTGAGTGACACACAGACCCAGTGTGAGAAATAGCCTGCCAATGACTCCATCAGGCAGCCTGCTTCAGTACAACATCTGAAAAATAAAAGATATCTTGCCAAGTCTCCATCTTAGTCCATGGTCTCTCCTACTGCCCTCCAATGGATGCAGTTACACAGCCATGGTGTGCAAAAGGCTTTGCTCTATGGACCTCTAATTTGTGGAGTTGGTCTTGCACTGATAGCAGGTTTGAAAGAGAAATAAGGCAAAAACCTTACTTCAGCCCAGACTGGCCACACACAGCTTAGAACCGAGAAAATCAAGCCCAGATGGCAATAGATACGAATTTGGGAGGGCACGCAAAGCCAGCCTGGTGAACTAGAAAAATATGAGGGAGTGGTACACCAGATTAACTCAACTGTGCTCATTTCCAGCACCATGAGAACCGTTACAAGCTTTAATGTAGTATATTCATGGGGTAGCTGGACTCTTGAAGAAGCAGTCCTCTGTCTCTCATCCTGTGGTCATCTCCTTTTTCTACAGTGATCTGTTCTGTATGCATTGGTTGTATTTACTCTTCCTTTACAGATTAATTAAGGAATTCTTACCACACTTACTTACACTTACGTCACAAAATGCAACTGCCCTCTGAAACACAGGTTGTGGCTTTTTTTTCCTCTTCTTTTCTCAAGACATCTGAGCCTAAGTCAAATGTGTTTACAACAAAGGTAATATGTCTGATCTGTCCTTGGTCTTCCAGGTACTTCAGAGGAAGTAGTTAGATCTGTATTTGGCCAAGGCACGTGGTTGGTACTGTAACTTTCAGGGTCTGGTTAGAGCTGTGAAGATCTTGGCTGACATTCCTTGATGGTACACAAACTATTTGCGATCTTGGCCAAAATACATGACTTCTTGGTGCTCCACTTCCCACAGCTACAAACAGTGAAGAACTCCAGTGAAAGTGAACCACCTTCTTTGAGCTACCCATTCCTGGATAAACTGTTGACAAACAGGAAGGAAAAATAGCATTTTAAAACTGTGAGTATAACAGGAGAAGATTAGCATGTTCAAGCAATCTCAAATGCTTCCACATGAACAGCCAGAGCAGTGCTCAGGAAGCCCTTGGTCTCCCCTGTGGGTTACACATGTCCTAGTCAACCACCGTCGCTTTTTTATCCCCCCACACACTTTCTATAGGATAGAGGTCTGTGGCTGGTTGGAGACAAACAGCTTTGTGCCAGCCTCTCTCCATTTGATCCCCATGGGGAGGACATTACTATCTGTGCTGTCCCTTCCCTGCCTGCCTGACTCCTTTCTTTAAGAGAGAAGAACAAGGAAATTTCATAAACTGACACACTAAGCCAGAAACATTGCCTCTCCATCATGTTTGTCCTCACAGTGAGCAAGATCATGCACACCTGTAAAAAAGGCTCCTGAGTATCTGGTCAAAAAGGAATTCCTATGAGACAGAGGAAACAGAAAGGAAATATCAGTGTGTGCCTGCCCACAATGAATTAAATCACACCCTTTATGCTATTGCTTTTACAGATCAGGGATTTAGCGGTAGCAGTCTTGCAACAGTGCACATAAGAAGTTGATCCGTGAGCTCTAGAACAACTATCCTCATGCTCTGTGTCCTCTAGACAGAATCACCAGCACCTAAGAAATGCCCTCTGCAGACACCATGTGGTCTATGTTTTCAGGGGTTCCCTCTGTGCAATTTGGCTTCCCTGATGTCTAGTAAAGGTTAAGCTCATACAAATGTCTTTCCTTCTTAAGGTGTCTCTCTTCCTAATGCCTGGTTGTTCCCATGCACCTTACAGTAACTCAGTATCTGTTAGTGTCTTTGACAGTCTCTAATCCTCTGTCATGAAGGGTTGTCCTCAGGTTCAAAGACTATGTGGGATGCACATATTATGTATTCACCTGCACTTAGTTTCCTTATGCTGAAAAGGTGATAAACAAGAATTAGTAACTTGTTTATAACCACAGTGCTTGCAGTTCAGTTCCCAAATCTGTAAGCTGTAAATATGTGAAAACAAAAACCTGATCTTCAAAGCTGGTTATAATATATGAAGCCAATTGGGAGACCTGATTATCACTGTGGCGGCCCAGGGTAGAATATGCAATCTACACACACACATGTGGGGAAGGCAAATCAAATGACTACTACTGAGTTCTTTTAACATAAGTCCCTGATTTTAGGTTTGCAACCACACTACATCTGAAGTTTCACTGTCTGAAGTTGATAAAAATGGGTGTGATTCAAGCAGAGGTTTGTGATAGATGCTGCATCATTTTTACAGTCAAAGAAACTGGCCCACCAGCTCCCTCACTTTGGTTGCAAATGAACCGGGCTGAATAGATTGCAGTATGGAAGCCCTTGATTCTCATAATCAGGATTAACTTTATGACTGTCTTAAAAATCTAGAGGATTTTGCACAGCCATCCTCTGCCTTAGCACTGCTAATGCTTTGTCTAAAAAATCCTTGTCAGTTTGACAGAAAGAGCTAATTCCATGCAAAGATACTTTACAATTCAATTGACATTAGTATGGGGAAAATCTGTTCTCTGGCATCTCAAAATCTCTAAGATAAGTATCGTGGCTGTAATCTAGCCAAGCCTTCAGTATGAATGTGCACTCTAAACCCATGCATTGACTTATCAGACGCAAGCACTAGCACAACTAAGAGCCATCATAACAGAAATGTTCTCTGGATCATATATATACGAATTTGTCTCTTCAAAATAGATGTTGAATATCCTCTTTGTGTGTACTTGTAATTTAATTGTTCCTCGTCTACAACAGAAAGGTTCTTTAAGAATTCTTTTGCAATCAAGGAAGTGGGAGCAAAGAGAAACAGATCAAGAAATGCCCCTGCAAACATGAAAAAAAAGACAGTTTCAAGTTACCATGAACTTGTATACAGTCTGTACAAATTCTTCATAAGTTTGCATAGTGAGGCTTGTTCTGCATTATTTTTGGAAGTTGGGTGGGGTTCCTCCTCTGTCAGACATTTCCAAATCTGTTCTGCCCTCCGTATGGGCCTCTCAGGCTATCCCATCACTTGGGTGGTATCCCTGCTGTTCCAAGGCTCTGACCTAACAATTGTTATGTTTACTACACTCTGGGAGTAAGCTTTCCCTCTCTGTCTGTCTTTAAGATGGGTGGGAAACATACTTTCAGCTCTCAGACATGCTCTGTGCTCTGTTCTTGCTGACTCTGTCCAGGTTAGCAGGACACACAAACACACTCAAGAACACAACTCCTGCGGTGACAAGCTAGATACGGCTTACAGCAGAACATGTCCTGCTGCACTAGTAAGGGGCTTGTTCTCTGATAAACTGTTATCCCACTCTATCACATGTTTGTTGTACTTTGAGGTACCTGAAGGAAACGAGATTTTCCATCTTGGCACTGTTGAACAGCCATGATAAAAGTATTGACCTGCTTACAAGTGGGAAAACATTCCAGTTATGTAAACAGCAAAGGTTGTTTTTTTTCTCTCTGCATTCCTACAGTAAGCTGGCTTTAGCTTAGTCCATAACTTAACTTCTGTCTTCCCTCTGCTGCCTTCACACACATGAATTGATTTCTTTACAACCACAGGCTCTTGGCCACTGCAACAAGGGCTTTCAATGCAGTCTTGTACAAGTCAGTGAAAGATTTTGAAAAGTCATTGAGTGACTAGCTCTAAAATACATTTCCAAAAGATGTAAAAATTGTCATGCTGAGTAAGGCCAAATTCTGCTTTGAGCAGCATTCATTTCCAACAGTGGCCACTAATGACAGCCTAATAAAAACATACAACAGGACAAGTTAAGACCTCTTCTTTTTCATCCTCTTCTTGTAAAAAGTCTCGGCTACCAGTGTCTAACACTATCAGAACTTTCTGGCATGGAAGCTACTGAGTTTAGATTTAGGAAGTACTGAGTTGAATAGACTTTAATAGCCTTGCATAGTTCTCTTCCTTGAATCTATTGAATCTATTTTAAGCAATTAATGTTACTGTCCTTCACAATACTCCATTCTAGGTGAGTTTCAGAGTCTAACTTGTGCAGTGTGTATAGTGTAGAAGAGGTCAAAAAAAGGGGAAAGAACTTACTTATGTTGGTTTACATTGGTTGCCTCACATTTCAAGTCTGTTGCCTTTAGCCCCTGAATTACTAACAGCAGTCATTCTCAATCCTCTACACTTATGTTATGTACAGTTGCATTCTCAACCATCACATTCCCAGGAGCAAGAGTTATTTCACACATTTGATGATTTTTCTGTTCTTTTGTTTAGTTTGACTTTGAGATAGGCAAGAGAATAGGCATATAATAACACCGATGTGGCTCCATGACAGGTTTATATAGGGATGCAATGTTTTTTATTCTGTTCTATCTCTTTAAAGCTGAAAGAATTCCTCTTTTTTTTTTCCCCAATATATACAGAGACTACTCCATCTGGATCACAACAGCAGAAGGCAGTAAGAAATTACGCTTGAAGTAAATCTATAAATCTGTGAGTCATCTGGATTTTCATTTCTTTTGCAACTCAGGTTCATTTCTTCTCTTACCCACTCAGGAACACTGCCTTTAACGTACATTGCAGCCAATCCAATTCTATGTCCATCCTACTAAACTGACTGCACCCTGTTAACAAAGATGTCATAAATTTGCTAGTTCATTATCTTTTGAAACTCAGGTTTTATGAATAACTGCTGGACTTCTAGCCAGGAGGGCAACTGCTTCACCTTCTCTTGATTCTTTCAGCTGTATTTCAGGCAAAAGAGAGAGAGCAGAACAGATAGCTTAATTCACCTATTTGCTAACTAGCGTCAGCACAGTCCTCAAAGCAAGGCTGCTCTGGAATGCCAGAGATAGTGAAAGCCCCACATAAGTAAACAAACAGCTCAGAATAATAAAATGATCCACACAATTTCCTGCATTGTTTCTTTGGAGTCAGTAGGCTCATGAGGCTCCTAAGTGAGCAGAAAAGAGACAACCAGCTCAGCCAAAAAAAAAAAAAAAAGAGGTACTGCCATAAACCAGACACTCTACAAGAGCCATGTCAGATGCAGTGGGTGTTATTTCACCTTTTCAATCTGCAATCAAATCGAGATTATCAAGAAAAACTAGCAGTCCGGGACGTTTTATGAATGTGGGTGTCAGATCATGCTCAGAAGTAGCAGTTCTACTTTGGCCCCAGAATTAGCCTTACGTCTGTAAGTAAATTTCATAACACATTATGAAAACCTACTTTCCAGGTGCACACCAGAGTTTTATTTGGCATAAACATATGGAAGTGACAGCCATGTTCTCAGAAGTTGAATCCTGACCTCTTTCTACTGAAGGTAGGGAGAACTGCAATGATGTGTGCCTTACTTTGTGTGATGAAGCTCATCTGAGTAGCGCGTAGTATTATATATGCACCTGTTTGCACTAATATTGCAAAATTAATGGATTTCTGGAATGGCAATGAGCTACTTCCTCCCTACATCTCTTCTATTCCTGTTGAATTTTCTTTTCAAAACAATTGCATGACAAAAAAAAAAAAAAAAGCTGTTTCTTTTCCCAATTTGGAGCTGAAGTCTGACGCTTTTTTAGACTAATAGTAAATGCTCACTTACTACAGTGTGTTTGGCATTTGGGTGTAAGACAGGAAACCTAATGTTCAGCTTAAGCTGACTTTAAAGGACTCTGGACATCCACATAATGCTGAACCTTCACTAAGCATAAGTTTATAAACAAAGTCAGAAGAACAACACAAAGCCAACAGACCTGCAAGCTCCTTGATCCTGTTTCTATCAATGCTTGTTAAGCATTTAGTAAGCTACTACAAACAGTTGTTGGTTCATTTAAAGAATCCAGCAATACTTGCATGGAGTAGTTGGCCATGTGAGCCTTCATCCGGGTGTGTGCATGCTTGGAGCAAGACTAATTATGTCAGCACTCCTTATTAATGATACTGCTGCCTTGCTCAGTGCAAGCAGTTCTGTCCAAAGGGTCAAAAAGACAGCCTAGCTGTGTTATTTCCCAGCCTCAGAGTAACCACCTTTGCAAACTGAATGTGTCTCTCAAACTTTTCAAGTGGTTTTAAACATAGGATTAAGGTAGCAGACAGAGATTGCATGTTTCCCATGGCTCTCTGGAAAAACGGTGTGCTAGACACAATATAAATTTTAAAATATTTGGAAGGCAAAAGTAGCAGAGCTTGCCAGAGGATGACTGTTTCACAACAGCTCTCAAAGTTTCAAAACTTGTTTTCAATATGTGCTAGAGAAAAAACAAAGATCTTCCAATGCTTTCAGGAAGCGGAATCTTAACAAAATGGCTCTTTGTAGATACAGAAGTCCAGAGCACACACTTTCCACCTCTCAGCAGCAAATCTGTCATGTTCGATTCAAGAATCTTCTTGAATTGTATGTAAGACTCTATAAAAATTAGATTTTGTTAAATAAGGACTGTATTTTTCATATTTTGAAAGCCTTTGGGTAAACCTAGTGGGTCTATCAGCTCGAAACCAAGTGTCATCTTGTAGATCAGAAGAGAATGCTCCACCATCCAAGCCCCAACCAGGAGGCTAAGGTGACAGTAGAAACACTCATAGTAACTTTTCTAGGCTATTACATATTTTAATTATATTACTTTCTTAGTCCTACATTTATTGCCCAAATACAATTCTTCCTGTTTCTCGTGCCAAAAAACCAAACAAAATCCCATGGTGAGGAGAGCATGTAGAAAAATCATGTCAGAAGGCCGAAAGACACATGCTCTTCATGCTGCTTTTTCGTGTTCTCAAAGTGTAGGAGTGCAGTGAATAACACATGCATTTTGTATGTTCTGTATGTTCATCCATGCTATGCCAGAACATTTACTGGTGAACTAAATGCATCTTGCCATTTAACCTTTTCCCACAACTATGCAGACTATTTAACAACCCAGGCCACAGAAGTTAAAGTTTCTAGGCATACTTGTGCAATGACCTTAGCATTTTAATGTGTACGTGGTCAAATCTTTCTATATCCAAAGCCCAGAAAAAATAAATGAACTTTCCCATTTTGCTTCATGTAATTGTTCAAGATTGTTTTATGAAACAATAACCAATGTGACTTTCCAAGGTCATGTGCATGCTTGTGACAGAATTCAAATATAAAATGTCAATGCACTCTTAATTAGGTCAAGATGTCTGAACAAAATTCCTTCTGTCCAATGCATCCTTCTTTTCCATCTGTAGAATAATTAAAATAAATGATGCCCATGAGAAAAGCCATGCTCTATCATCAAAATCCCATTTATCTAGATAAGCTTCAAATCCCTCCTTGTTCTGCTCAGATAATGTTCATCTGTCTTTATTTGCAATTGATCTGGCTTTACTTAAGCTTAGTGCAGTGGGTTGGGGTTTTTTTGCCTCTGTAGCCTCCTTAGCCCCTTCTGTTTTCCAGCTGCCCTCATGCTCTTTATCTTAACCTTTATTACTGACCTTGTAGGCCTTGTATTTGGTCCTCCTTAAGAAGCAGCAATCCAAAGAGCCATCAACAGGTCCTTCTTCACCCTGAGGTTACAGACAATGGTTAGACGGCAGGGAAATACCACACTTTTCCCATCTGTATAGCAGTGGACTTCACTCCACTTCACTCCAGCTGTGCACTGGGGAGATGAATTGAGACAGGCAGCCGTGCCAAAGATACAGGAAGAGGATGAAACGTTCCGGTATTTATTTTTGTAATAGATGCTTCAGTTCATGTTCTTCCTTTCCAGTATTTACATTAGAAAGTACCTCCAGCCCCACTGCTTTCTCCGGGATAGTTCATAAGTAGTAACCATATCCACACATAATGGTATATTGCACACTAAAAAGGATGGTTGGCCCCAGCATTTAAAACTGGGAAAGCAGCCTCCCTTCTTCCATATCATCTGGAGTAAGAAAACTAACCTCCACACCTAAGGGCAACTTACCCCCAACAGCTTCGCAAGAGTTCACCACCCTTCTTCTACTCTGCATCTTTCTGCACTGTTCTCTGTGGGGTTTTTTCCCTAAGTTTTAGCACTCCAGAGAGATGCTCCCTTACTATAAACTTTTAAATGTGCTTGCAGAAGAAAGAAACAGAAGTAAATAATGAAGGGGAAAGGATGAAACAAAGAAGGAAAGACATTTTCTTCTTTCTATTTAGTGGAGTGGGAAAAGAACCATAATGTGCAACTAGGTCCTAGCTATATTTATTTTAAAAGGTTCTCGCTAATCTGTAACTTATGCAGCTGGTAATAAATTAATAAAATTTAGTACATGAAATTAGCAAATTTTAAACCTCACAGTACTATTTTGTGGAAACATTTTTGTATTACTTTACCCTTTCTCTATGGACAGAAAGCGATTTCCATTACTACCTCCTTTTCAGTTCTGCAAGCTTTACTTTGGGAGTTGAAACTTTTGACTCCTTTTCCAAATCCAACTATTTATTGACTTCAGTGTGAATTTGAACTTGGCTTTCATTTTGAACTCTTTATCAGCATGTCTTTCCTGACTAGGGTTACATACCTGAACTGGAGGATTACATGTGTGTATGCGTAACAATTTCTTTATGAATTTCTGTAGGCATGCTAGCAACTCCTGCAGCTGCAAACTCAAGATTGCATAGGATAGAAAAAAGGAAAGAAGCTAAATTGATAGTTTTAGTGCTCACAAATTTATGGGAGTTCAAGAAACATATGCAATACTATAGCTAATGATGTTTTTAAGAACAGCACTGCAGCAAAACTCTTAGAGTTTATGCAGCATTAGGCTTCCTCTTCCCTCTTGTCTAGATAGTTTTTTTTTCAATGTTTGACAAATTCAAGGAACTTTAAAAAAAAAGCATGTGAATGCACTTTACACTTCATTTTTTAACATTAAAACTTTCTCAAGCTGTAATAAATAATGTAGATTTGTGATCTACTGTATTCCTTTTTCTTATATTTATTTAAATGCAGTAACAGTATGCTACTAATCAGTTTATTTCTGCAAGTAGAACACGAAAACCTGCAAAAGTTTCCGGTCATGGAAACCGGAAAATTCTTTGAGGCAACAAAATACTTCAACTTTTTATAGTTCTTCAAGGGCTTATCACCTAATGAGAGGACATCTCCAGGGAAAGATTGATTTTTTTTCAGGGATTGTGGTAAGAGGTCTGGAAATATGTTTGGCACCCAACTGCCATTTCTTTGTTCCTCTAATTTTAAGTAAGTGTGAACTGTTCTGATTTTTTTTTTTTTTATCCAAATCACCATGTCTCCTTAGAAGCAAAAATTCTCATCAAGAGTGATGAGAGAGGGGAAGAGAGAGAAAGTAAATTTCTGCTAGCATGGCTCTAGCTCTAAAAGTTGAGGAAAAAAGCTACCTTACCATCAGCAAAAAGCACCGTTTTGTGGCTGGCTCCTAGAGAAACTGGTGTGCTTTAAGGAAATTCGTTTACATAAATGGCTAGCTGCTATGGGTACCAGCTCTGTGAATTGTCTTTAAAGAGTTTGCATGTACTGTGTTAACTTGGAAGGGCAGGGATAGTCACTGCTGGGAGGCCGTCCATTCTTGAAGCTAGTGACATTGAAGACTGTGAGTTCCCCCATTACTTTTATTAAGTAATAAAATAATTGTTTCTGAATATCTCACTCTTCCTTTTTGAAATGTTGTGATGTGATAAAATCTGTAAACACCTCAGGTGTTTACAATAATTACCCAATCAAACAATAATGACCCATGAGGTGGCACTTTCACATGCACAAACTAAACAATGTACCGACAAAAAGGGAAGCAATTATTGTACTTCTGGAGAAAAAAAAAAAAGTGTTCCTTGTGGAATAATTTTGCAAATATATGCAATTAATTTTAAACAAATAGACAAACTTAGTTCTTATAAACAAGAAGCTTTGAGAATAAAAGATAGTTTAAATTGGGGTTAAATAAGCTACTCCTTTCATTCATAAAAAGAGGCTTCAAACCAATTACCTTCTCTTATGACACTTCTGACAAAGTCAAGGAAGATATTTTATTAAAGATTGTATCTAGCAAGGAATTCTGTCATTTTTTTGGCTCTTTCTGTGAATAATGATGTCTTAAAGCTGCAAACAGAAATTGTGCACATTTGCTTGGTATATACATGAGAGTAGTCTGGGTCAATTCTGAATAGAAGCCTGCACAGATGCCATCTGGTATCTGGAGACCTGAAGGAGCTCTTTGAAAGATCAGCATGCACATGCAATCTGGTTATTGAATACTGATATCAGGGTATTGCACTGGTAGGTTCAAAAGAAGGGGCAAAATCAAGAGCATATGTTTAGTGTGTACATACACACAATGAAGAGAGGAAATGCAAACATTAAGTTTGGAAGGAGAACTGAAACCACCAAATAGCGGGAAAGAAATCAACAAAAGAGAGCCGATTACCTCTTTACACACACTGCATGATCCAGGACCTTCAGTTCCTACTTAATGGCTACTAACAAGCCCTGGCATTTCCCTCCCAGCATGTCAGCAGGTATGTATAAAGGCTATTTATATCCTGTTGGATATAGACAACTTCTCCATACTGCCCTAAGTGAGTCCATGCCATGTTTCTAGTAAAAACATGTGCTTAAAGCTTCACTCCTATGATTTTAAGAGACTTAATCTAAGCCAACTTGAAGTTGATTGATTCTCTTAGAAGTCCATAAGCCATGAGACTTCTATCAGGATCTGCCGGGCTACTATAACTCATCTAGGAAATGGGTCTGGAACATCCCTGATGATGAAGACTGCAAAGATGCAAACAGCAGTAGGTGCTAGTTGAAGTACAGCTTGGTCATGCAGTGGTATTTAGTGCATGGCCCTAATAACAGCTCTGAAATCTGGTATGTCTGAGAATAAGACACTGCTCAAGCAGAATTAAGTTTTGCTCTGCTGCCTACCCTCGGCCAAACCTCTTCCCTCCCTAAGCCTCTCTTTCTTTCCTCACAGCACTTGATACAGAGAAGGCCTTTGTCTTCACCAATGACAAAGATGACATCACAGCAGGAGAATGGAGATCCTCGGAGCAAATCTACCCAAAAACCTGGTGTCTACTGCAAAGTAAATCAGAGGTTGAAGTCACATAAACTTCAGTGGGCACAGACCAAAGGCTAAAATGAAACCATAATTTTTTAAAACATAGCTTCAGCTAAGTGTGCCTAGAACAAGAACTGAGCATCCAGGTACACCTAAGTAGAACAGCTTTATAAAATGGAACAGTACTAGTGCTGAGTTGACTAGACATGACTCTCCAACATGACTTAATTCTTGCACGTCTAGTAATTTCAGTGAGACAAAAATAATTTATTCCCGTTCATGACAAAAATAGGCTTTGTACAATGTACAGTAAAACACACCCACCTAATTTATTCCACGTCTTTTTCCCAAGATTTTTCTATGAGTAGTGATAGTGCTGAAGTATATAGCTATTTTTGCAAAGTAACATCTAAGCTTTTAGTACAATTTGTCCATTGACAAAAACTGCACAACTCCTCTTCCATCATACACTCTGGAAAGAGGTAGTAATTAACTTCATTGCTTGTTTTTCTGTTTCATAATTATCCTTGCTTCATTCCCTATGATGAGAAAGGATGAAGTCTAGTTCTTGGATTAGGAAAAGTTAAAGTTATGAAGGAAAAGAAAGACCTGAATGCCTTTCAACGGAAATTAGGAGAAGCAGAGGTAGGCTTACTAACCACAATATTCGTTAACATACTTCTCTGAAGACTGGGAATACAGACAAAGTGTGAGAAACTCACTGTGCAACCCTATAGAAGACAATTTCCCCTTATGCTTTTATTAAACTGTTAAAATAATAAAATCTTAGAAATTAATTTCCAAGTTACACAAGAATTTATTAAAAAGGAGTAGGTAATAAAATCTAAAAAAAAAATCCCAGGTATTCATAACAGAATATAAAAACATAGAAACAAAATTTTAAAATGTTTGGTTTCTTCTTTTATTTCAGTTGAACATCATCCTTTATTTCTTAAGAAAGTTCCTCAAATGGCAAATATCAATAGAAATGAGAGTGTATGTCTATTGAACTAGGTTCATTTAACTCCCTCTTTCTTTGTGGTCATGCAATACTGGTCTGCTGACACAGGCACAAGCAAATCTTTGTGACATGTAGACAAAATACAAGACCACAGAAAAGGTAAATATCAAGATATAGGGCCAGACACGATTACTGTAGAAAGTCCAGACAATGACAGAGGCGAGTACAGAAAGCACACAGTTAATCATAGTGCCAATGTGTCTTCATGCACTGAGTGGACAATCTTAGGCCCATCACTTACATGGACATGTCTAAGTGAAGACAGAAAGACAATTATTTCCTCTGTACAACAGAACACAGGTACAACATTTAGGCTATTTGCTTCAGACTCAAATCTGGGATTCCAAAATAGTGTCAACTGCCATGGCTCCATTGGCTTTCCAGTTAAGCCAAATTTTGGGGTCTTTCTTAGCCCTTACTCTGGCAAAATTTCCATCAGTAATAAATGGAAATTATGCCTAAATATACATGGAAGGATTAGGTCCAGAACATTCAGTCTCAGTTTGAGTTCCCTGATGTTTCTGTTTTGCTGAAATTTTACTATTATCTAGCTTTTGTTAACTAGACAGGAATGGAGACACTTTGGACTTTGGTTAACAATAAGAGGACATAACCTGAATGTCATTTCAACCAGAAGAAAAAAAAAAGTCACATCAACCAAATGGGTCAGACTGCTAAAAGAAGTACTAAGTTTACTCCGAACACTTACTTGGTTTAGCTGCTGCAAACACATACACTTTTAGTGTGATTTCAAGTGGGCGAGGGCGCCAAACGCAAAACACCGCACGTCCTCCTTTCTGTTTGCCTTAACTTCTGATAGGCTGCCAAAGTGGACGTGGCAGGGTTGCGTGTGTGACTTCAAACAAGGGTCTGTATGCTCGTGAGGTGCTGAGTGTACCTGCTGTTAGGACAGAAAAGATGTAGCAGACATCTAGAAAAGGAGGGGAAGGAGACTGACATTTTTCCAGCTATTCCAGTATTGTGACATGACTGTCGGCTGGGATGTCCAAATGCTGTCCTCATTAATGTGTAAAGGAAGAAGTAACTGGAGCTTCCTACCACTCTAGTTCTCATTTCAATTTTTCCCTACTCCCATTTAATTCCTGCTGTCCCTGAAGTTACTGACAGAACTCGTACTTTTTTCAGTAGGAGGAAAGAGAGCACATTCTCTCTCCAGCCTTGCGTATCTTCCTTTTCTTGGCACTGTGTTTTTAAGAGCTCTTTGTCCTAGATGTGTATCACAGTAATTCTGAAAGTGTTTTTATTTCTCATGTCTTCAGCCCTGTGTTGGCTCAATTTCAAAATAATATTTTAAGTAATGTGCGTATGAACTCTCATACAGAGGGAGAGAGAGGTTATATGAATATAATGAGCCATGTCAGACTGGACTAAGGATCTGTCATGTTTGAATCTTCTTTTTAACTCCCACATTTTAGGGAACAGTTTAAAGCTAGGCAAGTGTAGTTAATACTCTGAAAATCTGGTATATGCAACCCCAAGTTTTCAGAGATGGAAGAGATACCTTTGTACTGTGTTAAAATATTGGATGGATTTTTATTCCACAGTTTTCCTGCACACAAACTTTTGGTATCCACTGCATCATTATACGGCTTGGAGTTCAACTGCTTACATACATACTGTTATGTGAAGCATGAAGCATCTCCTTTTGAAAGAGGTCCCTGCTATTTTCACTTAATGACATGTAATCTTTTCATTAGGAACAACAGCCTCTGTTCTTCCTCATGACTTACTATCTATCATATTCTTTTGACTATCACATCTCTTTTCAGTTATCTCTCTTCCAGGCTGAAAACAATTTCTTGTCTGAGAGCAGTATTTTCATCATAGTATCCTAAATGCATATCTAACGTATTTGATACTCATGGGCGATACCAGAAGTTGTGTGAATTTTAATGAGGAAGCTAAATCCCTTGAGACTGGAGTCCTTTCTTATCACACTAGAAATGTCACACTACTCCTGCTTGTGAGTTTCAATTGCAATAGGGAAGAAGCGCTCCACACGCCTGAAACCTTCTCTCTTTAACTCCTTAAGCTTAAGCTCCTCTGTAAATGACAGAACTAAAGTCAGAAAAGCACTTTCCAAATATGCTTTCAAGATGATTTATTAGGTTCTTTGGGGGCTTTTTGATAAAGGGAAGAGAGGTTAGAAATTTACTCTCATTCTTCCAGAGTATCATCCTACTTTCCTGCGTGAGTGCAGAACATGCGATAAAGCCGATATTCACAATGGGCCGTACCTGTGCACTGTAAGCAAGCAGAATCAAAGATCATCAGTGCTTTTGTGTTGCAAGGCTACAATAAACAGCAAATTTTGAAAAAGCAACATGGAATAGCCTGTCTACCAAACCCATTTTTTAAATTGTGTCAGCCTATTCAGGAATAAAAAATGCCCTAAACAGGCTTCACCCTACAGACCTCGCCTGTATCTTCTGTTCTGCCGCACCAGAGCTCTGAGTCTTCAGTTTTCCTGTATTTGAACCTGCCTTTCATGATCAAAAAAGCCTTTCACAATTTTCTCACATTTAATGTCTATGTAAATCTTTACAAACATCATACAGCACGTACTTTGGTGTGTAGAATATGGCAAAATGTACTCACTTTAGCATGAATGTACTAGGCAAATAACAGACTGACTTTGTGCTTAAGAAGCATGTTTCATGAATTCTCATGAGCTTAACTTAAAAGTATATTCAACATCTGCCGTGCAGACAGAGACCAGCAGATGTTTTGATTTTACCTACCTTTTTTTTTATCTTGGAAGCTAGCCATGTGATATTCTTAGTGTGTACTGGGCTTGTCCACAAGTGAAGATGAAATTCCAACGACTAAACTTTGTCATTGTCTGAATACTGCAGAGCAATATGAACCTTGTTTTTCTTTTTTGTATCTTGAACTAATAACCCATGGCTTGGATCATTCAAATGCTTGTTTGCTCTGCTGAAGACTAAAACATGCACAGCTCTGCCTGAAAGGAGAAACTTTTGGCAGACTGACTCTTCTCCTCCTACGTAATAATCTTTTTCCAAAGTCATGTGGACAGACATTTTGCCCTCATTTAAGGGCCATGTACTCTCTTTAGTTTGTGTCAGAACTCCCAGAGGTGTCAATGGGATTTGCATGTATAAATCATAACTGACTGCCTTCAACTTGTGTGTGTTTAAACAATTTATGTGGGAAGTCTGAACTGCAAGTTTCTATCCCTCAACAATTTATCTTAAAACAATTAAAGCCAGTGAATTATTGCTATTCAAAAGGATTGTGAAGTATCTATCCTAGCTTTTTAATTATAAAACAAGTGATATTTTAAGATATTTATTATCTTCTTTTTCTCCTTTTTGAGTGTATTCTTATTTTCACAGAAAATTCTTCATTTCCTCCATGCATGTTGTTTCATATTCTGTTTAAGCTGAGGGCTGAGGCCTAAAACGTTCACCAAAACCCCACTCAGTTTTTATGACCAAGATCTTGATTGCCTAGCTTTGGTGCTTCAGTACTAAATACAAAATACATCCTGATCTCTTCTTCATGCTCCATGTTCCTTTCACTACTGCCACAAAAAAAAAATATTGGTCAGAAACTGCTGAGGCAGCATGTTCCAGCAACACATCCTACTGTGGGGAGCTCTCAAGGGCAGACTCTGCTCTGCAGCAAGACAACAGCCCTACCTGGCCTTTGTGATGTTTTGGAGGTGGTGAATTAAAAACATAGCTAGACCTGTAGGCAGGCAAGGCACTGGCAGCACTGGGAGGTGTAGGTTCTCAAGAGTAAGGAGAGAACTTTCATCCCAGGACTCCAGAACTGGACCTATTCTCTCGGCCCTGCCTCCCAAAAGGTACAGGAGGAAAAACAAAGAAGCAACTTCCCAAAGCCCCTTCTTCCTCTTCCTCCTCCTCTGCCAGAATTGCTCTGCTGCTTCATTTAAACCATGAAGTCTTTGGATGTCACCTACCTGGGACTGGCACTTCTCTCCCATCGCTGTATTAATGGCTCCCCCGTGGCAATTTCAGAGGTCATTTTCTGAGAATGCAAGGATTTGCCCTCTCACTCTATAAATACTATTCCTCCAAGCTTTGGCCTCATACAGAGTCTTAAACACCCTCGGTTGAAATACTGTCTGACATCTGAAAAAGGAAGCAGACAGCACAGAGCAAGCTGTACCCTGCCAATGGCTCAAATGGAAGAAAGAATTCTGGCTGTTAGCTCCGTATTGTGTGAGGTTTCCCAAGATGGACACTGTGTGCTTGACCACAGAGGCTTAGAACAAGCTTAAGTAACATCAGATTCTGATTTCTGTTCTTTAGCTGTCATTTTATCTCTAGCTGAGGAAAAATTTAGAATGCTGTGAGATTCCTACAGAAGACTTAACTTTGTTTCAGTTGCGGCTGTGGCACAAAGTTGCTAACAGAACATCTTTACTGTAAAAACAAAAATGACCTGCATTCCTTCAAAAATTGTAGGGTATGTGATACTGCGGCATTGTCTTTGCAGGCACAAATACTGTGTGTGGGTTGAGTACAAGGATGTATTCTGTCCAGCTGTATTTGGGGGAACGTGAAGGGGGAGGAATATAATGCTTTTCTTCTCCATATTTGGAAAGATGCTTGGCCATGTTTCATTGAGTAATTCAACCAAAAAGCTATTTGGCTAAAGGACAGCAATCCTCAGACTGTTTGTTTGCAGAAGGGTTTTTAACCGAGGGTAAAGATTTCCCTTTTGTTTAGTAAGCAGAGTGGTGTTAAATGACCATAGGATCTTGTGGGGAGACAGTAAAGAATTACTGGAATTTATGAAGTCTGTGGATTTTAATAAGACAATTAAAGAGACATAGGAATGTGATTGTAAAAGCAGTTGAAGCGCTGCTCTTAAGCTTTCCTTTTCAGGACCAGTCAGCCCCCTTCTGTCACATGACGAAGGCAGTTTATTCACAAGATCTAGTGGGTTTTGTTACCTGCTGTTTCGTAATGGAATAGTCACGTTCCAGTACCACCTTCTTCTGTACATTGTCATCAGAAGCCACACGAAACCTGCATTTTCTGTACTAGTAGTGAAGCCCAGGGCAGATATTTTGACCTTCAGGGACGCTTAAAGTGGGAAAAACTCCTTCTGCTCTCCACTTCCCCATCTGCTACAGATCACTATGAACCAAAGCACAAATAATATGCATGAATACAACAGGGAAAAGACCATCAAAAGCAGAGGGCTTAAGCGCATCAACATGAAAAGGATTTGTAAAGAGCTGGCAGGCAGGCTTGGAGAAGGCAATTTCATTACAACAGAGATTTCCTCTGGAAGTGGTGATTTCAGAAAGGCTTAGTAAACATACAGTGAACAGAATGCTTGCTGCTTACACATACACAGACACACACAACCTCCTCCATCACCTGCAAGATGACTTCTTCTCTAGCAAGCACAGCCCCATAGATAAAATACCTTCCTGAGGCTTTCATGGGCTGAATTCAAGCTTTTTAAATTTCAGTTTATTTCAGAAATTATAATATAAATATTATATATCACATTGGGATCACACTGAAATATTTCAATGTCCTCACTCTTTCCCTCATATCATTAAATTATTTTTATTACAGATGCTGATGCTAACTTCTCCTAGTATCTTGTAATGCTTTATTTAGTGTTTCCTCTACATACAACTAGGTTGAATGCAAATGATTTTAAAGAGAGTTACCTGTATTATACACAATGGAGAGTATCTGAGGAGAGTTATTCACCACTTACAGGTCACTGATTCTTTCTGAAGTCTTTTGCACACAAATTATCCACAGATTGAAAGGAAATTTCCCCTCAACACTTCAATTTGCCTGGATTTTCTTCACATCAGCACCATCATAGGGTCTCAGTCTTGCATCCACAGCCAGAGCTTAGCTGTTCACCTATTTACTCCTTTTCTACTGCAAACTCCCAGTGTGACAAAAAAAAATTTACATCTTGAATTGATGACTTCACTCTGCTGCCCTTACACAGACAAATACAGCTTTCTGTTGAACCAGTGAGAGCTTCTGCACAGCATGACTACAGGGCCTGTGTGACCTAGAAGAATATGAATTTCACACATCTTTTGTCTAAAGGACTAATTTATAATTGCCCTGTTATTTTTTGCATTCATAATTCTGATGAGACTGCTAAGATTGATATTAAATGCTGTGTTCTCACAGTTAGTCATACCTGATTGCGGTCTCCCACGCTGGCAGTACAGGAGGTACATATGAAAACTGGCCACTGACATAAGCTCTTCCTCCTTTGCTAAAAATGTTTCCAATTCATGCTCCTTTCCTTTGCTTCTGAGTCCTCAAATGTGTAGCATTTATAAATCTAAATCTAGTCTAACAAAAACAGAGGGAAAACAAGGAACTGACAGTTAGCCTTCCAACAAACTAAACCAGCCTAGAGAAAATTACTCACTTAAGAGTAACAGCAGCATGTTGTCACTGCAATGATCCACTTCAGTTAGAAGCACCTTGTAGAAACTAGGTATTTCCTCCATTTCCACCTCCTCCTCTTGGCTATACTTTTATATTCTTTTATTCTGGTCTCTGCAAAGCCTGACATGATCTCTAGCCCAGTACAACACAGATGAAGAGCACTGTAAGGTATAGTAGTTGTGTGACACAGACTACAGTGAGTGCAATTGTGGCATGATTTCTTTACTCCTCCAAAGATGAACAGTACATATCAACTTGCTGAGGATTTCAGTGGTTGTAGCGACTCTGAGCCACCCCTTTCAAGAGGAAAAGGTTGCTTATTACTACAAAGCAAAAGCTGAGTAGCTCAAGCATGATGTTGCAGCCTTTACTTCATTGTCACACGAGCAGAAACAGTGATCTAGCTCATCAGCTACACATCCCTCTACCAAAACTACTTTTCACATATGCCTCTTTAAGAGTGTCTGATTGCTATCTTCTCTTCAAGCACTAAGTGGCAAAAGTATACCTAAGAAACACATTTTTGTGATGTGCCTAGACTAGTACATAAGTGTAAAAATAAGCTGGAACTGTGTATCAAATGCATCCTTTTCCTAATGAAATAATATCCTCCTTCATTTAGTCTCTTATCATATGCAGTGGAATTTGAGTATTGCTGGAAAGTCAAAGGGACAGCATTGGATCAGTTTTCCATCAGTTGACACACCAGTGAAGAAAAAGCAAATAATTCAATTAAATGCAAATGTGATGTTTGACTTGCAAATGAACCAATGTACTCGAGTATTCCATGGCACTGTGAAATCTCAACAAAAGTACGCTAAAGCAGAGAGAAGGACTAGAAAATAAATAAAGGAAAAATACCAGTGAACGGTGAGGAGCTGCAACAGGTATATGGCTAATCTATCCCAAAAGAATTTTTCCGAGACCGAGTTACTCCTGGAAACTGAGTTGATTAGCTAGAGAACTGTTTAACACTCAACTAGTGGCTAAAATGTACCCATTATTGCCTCATAACAGTCTAGAGAATTAAATCTGTACAAAAGTTGGCTGAAGGGGGAATGGGTTCCGAATTTGGGCAGGAGGTCTCTTTGGGAGTGTTTCTCTCTCCCAAAGTGATTCGCAGACAGCAAGACAGCATGGGAACCCTTCCAAGCAACGGCTTGTGATCTTACACTTGGCTACCGGGAATTTTTCATAACAAGCACGGGAGATTATTGCAACTGCCACTACAGCCACGCATATATATATTTACATGCACCTGTAGACGTAGGTATACAGGTGCTGTCCCTGCCTTTCACGCCACACATCCAGACACCTCGCCATCACTTCACTGAGACGCTCCTCACTCAGGTATTGCTGCGTATTCAAAGTTGGAAAACTGAGTCCGCAGGCGGATAAGTCCCCTTGAACAAGAGAGGATACTGTGACGGAGCCAGGAGAGGGGCCAGAGCGTACTCCCGTCAAACCTCCCAGCTGCAAGCGCATCCTCCCCGCAAAACAAAGGGCTAAATTAACCACCATTAATTCGGCACGTGTCAGTGCAAGCCCTCGCCCCGTCCCCGCGAGCACCAGCTCCAGCTCCCGCGCCTGACGAGCGGAAAAGGCGCTCCTCGCTTTTTGGGGGGGGTTTCCGCCGTTCCCCCCTCTCCGGAGCGCGTCACCGCGGCGCTTCGCCTCGGCGCGTTTCCAGCGACCGCCGCTCCCCCGCCCGCCGTGTGGGACCC
>WHYT01016697.1:329701-366299 GCA_009806455.1 Tetrax tetrax
CGGCGGGCGGGCGGGCGGGAGCGTGGTCCCGCCCTGCTGTGGGAAGGGTGTTGAGTGTCAGTCAGGGGGTGCGGGGCTGGAGCGGTGCGGCGCGGCGCGGCGCGGGACGCGGAACGGTCCGGTTGGGGCAACGAGTCACCGTGCTGCCTGCGCCGGCGGCTCCCGGGTTTTCTGCTGCTCTCGTGTGAAATTCGCTCTTGGAGGGAGCGGGGTGCCGGTGTCCCGATTTCAGACGTGACACGTGTGAGTCAAGTCTGGCGTCTGAAACGTCAGCCTGGTTTCTTGGCAGCGGGACTTGGGTGCCCGATAGCTGTCAGCAGGCAGAAATATCCACTTACTCTCGCCAGGTGACTTATTTTAATTGCGGAGGACTGACAAAGGTGCTCTTCGGCTGTGTGTGGCGTACCAGTACACAGCAGCATGTCCAGGAACGTTTCCAGGACACGGTTATCTGTGATGTTAGGTTGTTACACAGCCCCATGGCACTGGTTTGGTCGAGGCAGCTCCTGGGCGTGTGTTGGCTCTTGAGCATGCTGGGGACAGTTGCCAGTGGATGGCTTGTGGACAGCCAGTCCACTCTGCAAGGGTTTTCGCGAGGCTAGACCAAGCTGCTCCTGCCATTTGGCCTCTGTGCGCAGGAGCATTCCCAAAGCAAGTCTGGTTTTCTGTTATTCTTATGTCTAATTTCTGATAGTGTCCTGCAGCTGAGCATTTGGTGTGCTACTATTGAACCATCTTGGACACTCTCGTTAGGAGTTGATGAGTGAGAGACTACTGCAAGAGGTGGATCAGTGCTGGGCATGTGAAGTTGGCAAAGGTTATTCTGTCCTTCACATTTGGCAGGAAAAAAAAAGAAGACCATTTTCTAATGTGCAGAGAGTTGCACAAGGAAAATCTGCTTTAGGAAAACGCATCCCTATGTGTTTCACATCTTCCACTGTGAAGTCAAGTTTCAGTATAGATCATCCCAGGGGTGCTGTGTGAAAAAGTTAATGATACGAGTTAAAAATAACCATTACAAACAAAACATAAGCTTAAGAAATACCATCTGTTTTCTTGATATGGAGTCTTGACTAATCATACCTTTGAAATGGGATAAACAAAAATTCCTTCCAGAAGCCTACAATTTAGTTTTATGAGCCCAGCTAAAACTTGTGGCTACAATAGCATCACTGTCATTTTACACTGTGGTCTCATAAGAATGTGGGAAGAAAAATATTCGCATGGTGTCAGGGAGCATTGCAATAGAATGACAAGGTTAGATTTTGGGCTGCTTGCTGGCTCTTGGTTAAAGATACTGTACTGCGGTTTTGTTCAGTAGATCTTCTTCATGTGAGACAAATTACAGCTTCAGGGAATACTGTCCTTTCTAGGGACTCTTCAGAAAATGACTGTTCTAAGTTTAAAATACTACTATTGGAATAAATCTAGAGAAAGTATTTTAAGTATAACAAAATTGTTGTTCCCTCTGGACTCTTACACTGCTGTCCTTTGTTTTTAACTGTCCTCTGGTACAACCGTGATTGTTTCTTCTTCCAGTTTCCTAAAATGTCTCTCTTTTCTTCTTACACTTTAATGTGGGGTTTCTTCTGCTTTAACGAGAATTTTCTGCTTCTTTTCCACAACCAGAAGTGTATGCAAAGTATAACAAACTCCTGGAAATAGTATCAGTTACGTGTCGTAGTAGTAGAAAATGAAGGAAAGTGCATTGTTAGAATAATCCCAGCACTTAAGCCATCGTGCAGCACTCTTGATGGGTAGGTCTCGAAGTGATTAATTCAAGTCTGTGACAGTTCTACGGAAACTACAGAGGTAGGGAGATAAGTGAATTCCGCAAGGTCATCAGGCCGGTCAGTGACTGACCTGGGAGCGTCAGTGGACAGGAGCAGTTACTGTCTCAGAACCTGTGACAGCAAAACTGTTTATTTAACGTCAACCTAAAGCAGAGCTACTCAGTTTGACAGGCTGGTGCATATCCATGTAATGTCTGTCTATATTGAAAAGACAAGAGACTTCTCCTTGGGACTGCAGTTTTGCATCCTCTCCAAAGGTGCTTCATCAAGAGGTTTATTGCAGAGTTTCTGTATTTTGTCACAGCTGTCCATATTTATTACCTTTGCCATGTGGATCACGCTTTGACATTCCCACCCAGAAGATTAAAGATAAATTCTGTGAGGTACACAGAAATATGAAGGATGTACCACAAGGGACAGCGGCAAGAGAGAATGCTGATGAGGAATGCTGAACTGCTATTAATGTTGGGTTTTGCAACCCTGTTTGGGATTTCATGCCACACTTGAGCTAGTAAGTGCTCATGTTCCATCAGTCTTTCTTTTAAGACATTTGTGAACAGTCTAGGAAAGGGGAAGAAACTAAGCTCAGTCTTCAAAACTCTTTGGCTTCACTTTTTCATATAGTGAGTTGGTGGGACAGCACAAACAATGTTAAGCAGATTGCTTGTGGCATTATGGAAAGCTGCAGCGCTGTTGTGACAGTGAGGATGAGCTGAGACAGAGCTGAGGAAGGTACAAACAGGTTTGAGCAAGCATTGCTGCTGCTGGTTAAGGGGTGCATCTAAAGCCCAAAGAACTCAGTATTGAATTTCCCAGCTGTAGTCACCTGGGTTGGAGCTTCTGAGCCTGAGAGATAACCACTGCTAAACAGCACCCAGTACTTCTTGTGGGAGGGATGTGCGTTTGTTGACAGATCTGTCATGAAATAGAAATGAGAGGTCATCGTACAACGGTGGGAGTTTAGTGGTGTGTTCTTGTCTTAGCACCCAAGAGTCACAGTTACGTGTGTGCCAGCACTGATGTACCATCTTTATTGACAGACAGTTTGAACATCCTGAACCTGCACCGATTGTTCTGAGATAAAAAAGATGAAAATACAAATTATTTAAACTACTCCATGTGGCAGCGTCTTGACAAAATAGTAATAGCTACTTCTAGGAAGACAGCCTTGATTTGGTCTTCCAATGGAAGTAAAATGGGAAGTATTTGTCTTCAAAACTGAACTCGGAAGTTGTAGGTGTGCACTGCTCTTGAGCTGAAGTCAGAGGTAGCGCTCAGCCAGCCTTAAACAGACAAGTAATTCTTCTAAATGACCTCGCAAAGCAGTAGCTGAGGGGGGAGTTGCTTTATCTTATTATAATAATTGTTGCATTAAAAAGGTGGGATTTTTGCTTTTGTAATTCATCTTCACTCCATTGAAGTCAATGGTGTATGTCACAGCACCTACAGAATCAGGTGACACGTTTTCTGAATAATTGGCCTTTAAAATCTGGCTTTTGTATCTAAGCTGATCCTGAGGGAGCATGACGAATGGCCAACCAGCATGTGAAATTCAGTGTTCTGTTGTCATCCAATTAATAAACATGAAAATACTGGCCATCGAAAGAATGTAAGCACATATCAATTAAGGATAAACAGTACTAATGCTTATTTAATGCTTGTTTAAATAAGTAATGATGGCTTTGTTTCTTCTATATGTCAAAAGTATGAAAGTACAAGATGCAGCATTGTTACCGACTAGGATAATTGGCTTTTAATTTCCATACATTTTCAAGATTTGTAATCTCATTTTGAAAATAAAACAAAAAGTAGTTGAAGCAAAGGAAATTGAAAATCTTATCTTACCATGTAAGTGGTTTAAATTCTTTTATTTGAAAAAAAGTAGTACTCTCTCACTGAGAAGATGAGCATTTAGAGTCATGTATGGTGTCTGTTTATCAACAATGTGTTTATGGATTTTTATTCCTATGACCTCTGCAAAATCAGCAGCTAATAATGAGAGCAGCAGATTCTAGCTTGTCTCTGGCATTATACTCTAAATATCTGATGATGGCCTAGGTCAGTTAGAGCTAACTGACTAGTTGACAGCAGTGGACCTCTCTATGTTCTGGTGTGGCCTTGAAGTCTATATTTAACGTTATGGTGAAAAAAAACTGAAGTCAATCTGGTTTACCTCTGTGGTCACCTTTGAAATTGCAGAGCTGGTAGTTAGCGATTACTGAACAAGTTGAGAGTGGAGTTCCTGTCAGCCATCAGCAGCGTCAGCTCTAAATCACCAGTTTTAATCAGTGTAGTGTTTGTGAAAAGTACTTGTCCTGCATACTACGTTCTTGCATAGGGTTTGCTCACAAGATTAATACAGCAGGGTCGGAGGCAAGATACGCATCTGCACATTGTTCGTTGTCTTTAGACCTAGCCTGTAATGGGGCTACCTTAAGAACTTACTAAGTAGCTCATTTTTTCTCTAGCTTTTTGATCAGGACAGGCAAAAAGTGCTCTGTTTAGCATCATATATAGCTAAGCAGGGTTAAGATTTTCTTTGTTTGAAAACCAATTCTTTGGAAATTGGTCTGTTTGTGCTCTCAAAACTGGATCCTATGTTTTGATCTAAGCAGAAGTGTGTAATTTGAAAGTCTGGTATTTAACAGATTAGCCATTTATTATCTGCACTTTAACTTGAGTGTAATTCATTTTTTAAATGCTAAAATGTGTGCCTTACAAGAAGTGCTGAAGGATACTGTTTAACGAGGCAAACCAATTTCATCCGTGTGAGGTACAGAAGAAAGACAGCCTGTCTTCAGGCACAGACTGAAGTGCCTCGTCCTGGGAGTCTGTATCCCAGTAGAGACCAGTAGGGTGGTCCCCATGTGCAGTGCCTCTGTATGGCAGTTCTGCGTCAGCTGTGCTGAAGCCCTTTTGTCCAGTCTCCCTCTCCATTGAGGATGTAAGAAGATACAGATGCATGGATGAGACTGACTCTAGACCCTGTAATGAACAGCTACTTCATCCCCCTTACTGTCCATGTTCTTCCTTCTCCAGTATCCATAGAAGCAATACACTCAGTAGTTCTGATCAGAAAAAGGCAAAAAATACTAGTGAGTATCCGGTTCTTTATTGCTTTTTAAAGATTTGTTTTTCATGGCTTGAAAAAGTCACTTGTCAGTTCTCTTTAACACTTTGGACTGCGTGCCGTCCCAAACCACAGATTTTATGAATATATTTGAATATATTCTGACAATATGTTCATACTATTACTAGGGATAAGTAGCAGCAATGCAAGTTGTTGTATAAAAAGAATTGCTATCGAGTGGAATGGTTTACAATATTTTTGTGCAAAGTTTATGGCTTACTAAAACCTGGCTCAAAGGCATTCATGTTACCATCTATGCTTATACTTTTGCATGACTCGTGGCCAAGTAATTTGCTCAAGCAGCTTGGTGACTCTGAGAACAACAAGTCAGCCCATAAAAAAACTTGAAGTTAAAGTTCTCTTTTTGTTCTTCAATTTTTGAAGTGCTCATTATGGCATATTGGTTATTGCTTGTTGCACTATGAGTTTGATCAGAGGTATTCAAAGATGTTTGAAAGCAGCAGGAAGAACTTTGAAGACCTGCTAGATTTACTCCAAATCATGGTCTCCATGAAAAATCTTGAATTTCTGTGTAAAGTGCATCAGATTTTATTAGTTTCCAGTTGACTATGTTTTCTGAATGTCTGTCATGAAGTTTTAAGGCTAAAATGATCATTATGAGTATACTGTTTGGTGCCTCACATAACTGCATGGAGAGCTTTATGAATTCCACCCATAAAGAGTACCTGTTGGGGATGCTTTGTGGGATACTGCTGAATGATATGGTGACGAGCTGACATTACCTGACTTCCCATCTCGTTTGAATAGGAGATGTCACATGTGCACTTCAGCGTAGTATCACAAAGCCTTTAGCCATTTCCCAGTGTAACATGCAGAGGAAAGGTGAGAAGCGTGAAACGTTGCTGCAGGAATTAATACAAATCTCACTGATACATAGCAGAACTAACAGCACAGTGATTGAAACCTTTGATCACTATGGTATCTGGATGGTGTTTTCATAAACATTTCGGGAATTTCTTTTCCTGAGAAAACTATTTTTCGTCCTCTTGTGTCAGAGCCTTTGCTGGAAGGATTCTGACAGTACGTACCCTCTGATCCCCCGTCCTTCTGCACCTTCACAGAGAAATCAGTCTTACCGTGGGCTTTGCTCCAGAGATACAGAGACAAACCAGAAAAACTGCTGAGTAATTTATTCCCAGAGTAGGAAATAAATTCCAAGCATGAAGATTTTGAAGAAATCAGGACAAATTAAATTTTATTTTAAATTAATTTCCTAGTCTTATGAGAGGCCGTTCCAGCAAAATACATCACATTTAGCAGTATTTCCTGACATGAACCTCAGCATTAATATTCTGTTTGTAATGTATTCTGCATATTCTGTGAGAGATTTTTAGACTTTGCCCTCTAGTTCCACTTGTTACTGGAGTAGATTTTGCAGGAGAGGCAGAATGTTTGTGGCGCTGAGAATTTTCTGAGCATCCTAGGTGCAGAAATTAAAACAGCTGGGCTCTTCGGGTCACCAGGACCCTGCTCAAACCTTTGAGCTACTTACTTCTCTATTACGTTAACACCATTCAAAACAAAAGCCTGTGTTAAAATTGTGATGTTCTCTCTGTTTCATGGTGTCTCTGATAATCTCAACTGGGAGGATGAAGAACCTCCTTGAATCTGACAAGCAGCCTGTAAAAAGCTTTAGCATCCAGAGCTGTGGTGCTCCCTTGGGCATTTGCAGTACAAACAGTGAAGCAGGGAGTCCAGTTGTCTGTGCTGTTTCTCTCCCAAACAATCCCCCACAAATAGCTGGGCTGGAACAGCTCTTATCAGTGATAACTATGTGTCCGTATTGCACAATTCTAGCAGTCCTGGAGCAAAAGGAGATATTCAGAAGATAACTAAGCAGTGACAGCTGGCAGTAGATGGGCCAGGTCATCAATTGTGTTTGTCCTTTTGGAATCAATTATTCTGTTCAACTTTTTTTCCTGCTTTTTTAAAGTAATGAATGTTTAAAACAAACAAAAAATAAACAAATATTTGGCAGATGCACTATTCAATAGTGATGTGAATGCCTAGTCTGAAAATAAATGAAGATTAATTACGTATTCAGTAAAATATTTTTTAATCTCTTTTTTATTACTAGCAAAAGACCAGAGCAGTACTAGAGAAATCAAGTCATGTCTTGGTTACGTTAATGATGGAAATTGCTCACACACGAAGGAAACTAAGAATTTACATCTTTCAAATCAAACTGAGATCTGTTAGCAATACGGTATTTTGAATATAGCACACAGCATAGCAGCATATTAGCCCCCCAGCAATTTTTCCAAGTCCTAATAAACTTGTTAAAAGGTTGTATAGCACCAAGAGTTGAGGAAACATCTACGTACATAACATGCCTTGTCTTTTAATGTCCCATTTGGAAGGCCTCTGAATGACAGAAGATGGAAGACATGTATGTTAATTTTTTCCTGGAAACTATGTGCATTCTGTTAGTTCTAATTCAGAGCTCAGAACTGCAAGCCACCCAATTTCAAGTTATCAGATCTAACTTGTGTAAAACAAGTGTGTACGTCAAAATTCTGTGTAGTAGCTCCTGTAATTGCAAAGGCACTGGTGAGTTCGGGTCAGGGGTTTTTTCGATGATGTGGGGAAGAAACAGTCTTTGTGTAATATGAAGATGATTGTCTTAGACTTAGGCTTCACTCTCTGGGGTAAATGGTTTACTCATTTTTCAAACTGTACCAAATGCGTGAAATGGCACTTTTAAACTGTGCAACGATATGTACAGAATCTATGCTGCCGGAAGAGAGAGAAAGGTCAAGTTAATAATAAATGCTAAGAACTGGAAGTTAAATATGTTCCTCCCATATCACAAAACCACAGAATTAGTGAATTGTTCTGGTCAGAAGGGACCTCTGAAGACCATCTAGTCCAACCCCTGTGCTCAAAGTGAAGTCTACAGGTCAGATTTGTGTCTGACTGGGTTTTGAATATCTCCAGGGATTGAGATCCCACAGCCTCTCTGTGAAATCTGTTTCAATGGTTGATCACCCTTTTAGTAAAAATATTGTTTCCTCTCTTTAAGTGGAATTCCCTGTATTTCAGTTTGTGCCTCTTGCCTCATGCTACCAATTAGGAGAGCCTGGATACATCTTCTTTACTCTCCACCTTATTAAGTATTTATATACACGGATAAGAGCCTCAAGCCTTCTTTTCTCCAGGCTGAACAATACTAGATCTGGCAGTCTTTCCATGTCCCTGCATTTCCTGGCTATGAGCACACCCGTCCTTTTTATCTGTCTGCTTTTATCTATGGAGTGAGGATGTCTGACTCTGTTGCGAGACTTACTCAGGTCATACCTGCCAGTTACTTAGAGAAGCTCAAGAGGCAAGTGTTGTGGCTAAGCCCCGCCCCCCAAAAAAGTTAGCTAGGATCCTTGCACTTTGTTATTGACAAGAGATTGGAAAGTTCGTTCTAAGTTATACACAAAAACACATATGAGTTGGAAAAGGATAAAAGAGAAGTGGAAGATGACTACATGCAGAGGGGGACATTAGAAAGAAAAAGTGAAGGTTGAAGACAGAAGGAGTGAGAAGGATAAGAGGGAAGAAAAGATGTATGTGTAGATTAAGGACATGATTTTGATGACCCACCGATTGTTGCATAAATTAATAATGAGAAAATAATTTGTAGAGCTATTACATTATTTAACTGAAGTGAAAATTGTTGTAATACAAGAGCACAACCCGATCTAGCTGAAGATGTCCTTGCAGGTAGGTTAGACTAGAGGACCTTTAAAGGACCCTTCCAACCCAAAAGATTCTGTGATTCTAAGACTAGAGCAGCATGAAATCCCCGTATTTTTAAAAACCTTGGGTTTTTTCCTTTTTTTCAAAATTTCTTTTTGGTTGTTATCTTCAACAGCATATTATTTGTAGCACTATTTAAATATCCAGATTAATCCTATAGATATGTCCTTTTTTTCTGAATAATAAGTGAAGTTCTTGCTAGGGAAATCTTCAATGAAAGCTTTTGTATGAGTTAATTTCTTCTGTATACGTAACAGCTCATTCTGTGTAGCGCTGCAGAAGAAGGTGATGAAAGGTAACAGTTGGAAACCAAAACCTCTAACTGTGGAATATCTGTTAGTTTCTCTCCTGAAAGGGGCAATAAAACATAAAGAGGGGATAAGTGGAGCACTGAAAGTAGCAGTGTTCAGTGACCAAAAGAAAAAGTAGAGAAATTAGGCCTTTGCTGTTTTAGTGAGGGGGCAGAGGAGGCATAGCCAGCTTTTTTACATAGAGGAATAACAACATTTGTATCATGATTAAGAGGAACAGTATTTGTCACCCTCCAGATTTGCATTATTCTGGTGAGATGACGACCTTCCTTAGGATTGCTCAGAATTCAGTGATAAGATGCCTCAACTCCAGCAAAAGCTGAGTACTGATTTTTTTTTTTTAATTTCCAGAATATTTATTTACATAAAATTTCCTACCAGATTTGGACTTTTTTTTTTTACCTGCAGGAAGAGTGAAAGCAAAGAAACCTTGAGGGTGAGCATCAGAAAAGGATCTAGCATTGCTTTTTCCCTTTGTGAATGATATGCAGATCCACTTCTGAAGCCATCTGTGAGAAATTAAGACATACTGTTTTACTGTTCTGATGAATATATAGGTAAAATCTGTGCAGTATTTTTTGTAATAAGGTATAATGTATTCATTTTAATATAAGTTTAATAGTGATTATGCTGTAATATATATAATTATATTAATTCTCTAATATTATAAATTGGGAATTATTTCTTTTATAGTGAGTAAGTCATCCTCTGGGAAGAAGCATTGTCTCGATTCTGTTCAGAACTCAGCCCATGTTGTGTAGGTTTTATGTAATTTCTAGGATGAAAACAAATTCAGTGTAAGTGGTCTGCTAGTATAGCAGAGCTGAATGGCTCTTTAATAGAGGGCTTTCTGTTTCGCCTCAGAAGTGCAGTGATAGTTCTTCCCAGTCCGTAACAAATAACGTTCCCTTTGTAACCCTTAGGTAGTGTATTCCCTACAAGGTATACAAGGAGCAGTGGATTTATTGTCATGAATGATTGGATAATGTTAATTTGAAGGCTTGTTAATTTTTTGCAAGCTTCTTCTGGTAAGGATCCTGAGGCTGTCTGATATTATCTGAGGCTTAGTTTGTGAAGTGAGACAGATTAACCTATTTCAGTTTGTTTCCCTTCAGACAGATGTATTAATAGCCAATTTGGTATGTTTAAAAATCTTCTTTAAAAGCAAAACACTGAGTAAGGACAAAGATCAGGCCCAAGATTGAATGTTTACAAATTAGGTGCAGAATGCGTAATTGAGGCAGGAACAAAGAACCTTTGGTGACGACATCATTGCTGTGGCTTTCCAATGGCTGAAGAAGTCTTTCGTCTTGGATGCTACTTATCCCCTGATTTTGAATCACAAACTCTGTATTAGTATTAAAAACAGAGAAGTTAGAGGTTTAGCTGGTCTTGTGACTGTAATGATAGGATTTCATTTTGCCTTACAGTAGTGAAGTTCTAGAGGAGGATTTTGTACGACAACATTTTTGTTGCACAAGACTTCATTTTTTAATTGTAAGGACTGTTATTGGCACAAAGAAAATGGCGTCTGCCAGATATTTGTACACACTAAACAGAGACTGAATACAATACAGATGGTAATAACTTTTTGCTAATGCGAAAAGAATGTTTTATTTAAGATCTGGAAGGATTACTGAAACTAACTGGTCTATCATTCCTGTGACAGAAGTGTAGACAAGAAAATAGGTACTAAAATGGTTGAAGATGAGGTGTTTAGGTGGCCACATGCATTTCTTTGCAGTCATCAAAAGCATTAATTGTTTTGTTTTGTTTGTGCTTATCTCTTATTACTAATTTACAGTAGTGACCAAGTGGGCTGTGTTCTCAATTAAACTGGTCATTCAGCACCTTATTTTGAGTTATGGCTGGTGCTCAGTTTCATTTGATGGTAAAATCAGAAGCAGATGTGGATATTCATACCAAAGAAATAGGTTTTCAGCATCCTTTTAACTTCCAAGTGCTGTTTAGTGGGCTTTTAAGCTTCATTTACTGAAGAACCCGTCGATTTATGAAAGGACTGCAAAGCCTTGTAATGAAAAAAAAGTCATCTTTATGTAAATACAGTCCCTGGAGCTGATGGGGACTGATTAAATACATGGAACCACCTCTGTGTGTGCTTATAAGTTCAGGAGTTCAGTGAACAGCCATTTAAAAATATATGAAATTTCTGGTGGGAGAAAAGAACTACTTTCAAAACGGCTTTCTGGAGAGGGAAAGAGACGTGTCTTGGAATAGAGAAATAGTCAGGGTTAAAGGAAACAAAAATTATGTGAAACGCCACACAAATACTGGAGAGAAGAGGCAGAACAACGCAGACAGTTACTTGAATTGTCAGCAGCTCTGGACGGTGGCCTATCCCTTATATCACTGTGCTTTCACAGAGAGAAACTGCACCACTAGACACATACAGGTGATTTAAAAATAGCCTTATGTCTCTTTTTTTTTTCCCCTCCTCAAATCATGAATGTTTCTTTCTTTCCCTTGTTCTTTTCCTCTGCTGTTGTACAGCAGGGATTCTGTGTCTGGAGTTACAGCTGCAAGACACGAGGGCCAAGCTGTTCAGTGGCTTTGTTTTGTTTTGATTTCTAGGGGCAATATGTAGCAATCCTGTCTGTTCATCTGTCTTTTTCTCTGCTCAGATCTGCTGATGCCTGAATATTCAACTCCATCAGGTAGCAGGAAGACAGTTTTGCCGCTTTCCTACCTGTTAGCTGAATTTGTGTCTGTGTGTGACAGAAGTGCTGCCCCAAAGAGGAGGTCGCTGTTTCAGATGGAGACGATGGGAAAGCTCATGGCTGCTTGTCTTATCTCAGGGTCATGTAGCTGAGGAATAGTTGCCCTTCAAAAATGGTCATTCCCTGACACTTGCCACTTACTGTAACAGGCTGAGAGAGTTGGGGCTGTTCAGCCTGGAGAAGAGGAGGCTCCAGGGAGACATTATAGTGGCCGTCCAGTACCTCAAGGGGGCCTACAGGAAAGATGGGGAGAAGCTCTTCAGTAGGGCCTGTTGTGATAGGACAAGGGGTAATGGTTTTAAAATAGAGGTGCGTACATTCAAATTAGATATAAGGAATAAATTTTTTACCATGAGGGTGGTGGAACACTGGCACAGGTTGCCCAGAGAGGTGGTGGATGCCCCATCCCTGGAAACATTGAAGGCCAGGGCTCTGAGCAGCCTGATCTGGTTGAAGGTGTCCCTGCTCCTTGCAGGGGGTTGGACTAGATGACCATTAAAGATCCCTTCCAACCCAAACCTGCATTTTTTAAGAGGGCTTGGTAAGCTATTGCTCATGGGACCTACAGCCAGGGAACATTTCTTGATCACACGGAAAAATGTGGAGGATTTCTGTACTCTGCATGGCAGATTGAGAGGGCATTCATGGCAGTCTAGTTTTTATAAAGCAGAGATCCCTGCTAATTTACTACTCAGAATTAAATAGTCCTTTCTGAGATCCATGCAGTCCTGGCAAGAAGTTAGTTTTTTCATTGGCCATGTAGACATATCCCTGTATTTAGAGAAAATACAGAAGTTTGATTGCTACCAATTATAAGCATCACTTGCGGAAAAATTAGGCCAAGCCTGTGCAGCTTTGTGCTATGCACAGAGGGAAACAGTCCTTAAGGAATGTTTCTGAAATTGTGAAGCCATATCCTGCCAAAATTAAGCTTTGTTCCCCCTTCTGTAAGTGTTATGACATAATCTGGAGTTGAAATCATGTTCTTCTAGAGCAAGCTGTGTGCAGGTGGGATCTTTGGAGATTTATACTGGCAATCTCTATCATGGCTCTTAACACTGTGCAAGTTGTGGTTTCTTCCTCAGTTACACAAGTTCCACAATTTGCCTGTATTTGGGGCCTTTTTTTCCACCTTAATTATAAATGTGATTTGCAGACTGAAAGTTCCTTCTGCAAAGCTCGGATATGCTACAGTTGCAAAAAACGAGTAAGTATGGATGGAACATATATTTTTCCTCATCTTCTTTTTCAAAATAAAAGCCATTTTCACTGAAACAGCTTGAGACAAACATCCTCAGGAAAATTTTAGCCTGAACACTTAAGAAGTTGGATAGAAGTTTAAGTTGCTTGTATTCTATTTTTAAATAGCACGGTTAATGCTAGATATGTTAATGTATGTGTTAATCATAAATAGCATTACCTTGTCTGCCTGCAATGCCACTTGTCTTACAGCATCCATTTCAGAATGCATTTTGAAATAAGGCATTTGTATTTTTGTCCTATTGTCTTTTGCCTTGTCTTTATCTTCCTGATTCTTTTCATTCTAGTTTTCCACTTCATTCTGGTTTTTCACTTCATTCTAGTTTTCCACTTATGACTTAAGCAACATGAGGAACAATAGGTTTGGTTTGTGAAGGATATTTGTGTCTGCAAGAGAATTTGGTTTCACTCCCTTTGGGTTTTGCATACAAATAGGAATAAAATCAAGCCCAATAGCAACACATTGCTTGGCAATCTTTCAGACCATGGTGCCAGTGGTCTGTGCTTTAATTTACGGTGTGTGTGCTTGTTTTCGTTTAGTATCTACCTGAAATCAATGAATTGCCAAATCAATATCAAATTGTCCTGGCTTACTGAGAAAGGCTATAAAATCTCTGCAGGTTCTTTGGACTGCCCTAACTTGTAAGCTTTTGACTGGGCTGAAAGCCACTCAGTTTTACTTTATAAGTCTTACTTAAGATTTTGTAATAAAACTACTCGACTCAGTTCATCTCCGGTTTTGGAATTTGTGTTTGTTAAAGGCAGCTTAAATATATCTACTACTCATCATACAGTGACATGATTTTTGAAGTATCGTTAGAAGGTCTGTCAAATGTGGCTTGTTGTATTGATTGTAGCAATATATTCAATCTATTCTTGAAATAAACATGGTAGTAATTTGCATGCTACCAAGTTGAAAGTCTGCATCTAATTCCTTCTACATAAGTTCACAGAGGAAGTTAGATCTTCACAACCCCCTGCTTTAGGGCCCCAGACAACACCTGGCTTCCAATTGGAGATGGGTGGTGGTCCCATATTTACTCACACTCTGGCAAACTGTGGCTAATTATGAATGGTAACTCCATAGGGTTGTTTCTAATCCACAGCACATAAACATCACATTTCTGCAGATTATCTGCCTGTCATCCAAGAACAATGTACTCAGAGGGTAGTTAGCACTAGTGGACTATCAGATGAGAAGGATGAAATGGGCAGGAATCTGTGGGGCAGATCCTCACTCTGACGCTACTGAGTATTGTTACAAATGTTTTGTGTGAAGTATTAGAAGGAATGATCCTTAAATCTGTAGATAGCAGCAAGGTGGAATGGACTGCAGGCAGTTTTTGAAGCTGTGATGGAGAAGCTAAAGTGATCCTGGCAAACTGTTGCAAGGGAGAAAAGCACAATTCAGCAGGCAGAAATGGGGAATGCTGTGCTGGGGGTAAAAATTACAAACAATCCAAATGCTTGTTGGGAGGAAACTAACAATAAATCAGAAGTGGGCCTTATAATTTAGTGGATCAAAGCACAAGATGACATTAAAATAATGTTAGATCATGTTTATTGCCTCAAGCTTGCAAGAAAAACAAAAATGTATCACCAGCAGAAAAGCAGTTGCCGTGGTGGGAAGATACAGATAGAAGGATTTTTATCTTTTAGCAGCAAGCAGTTTCCTCACAGTAAAGAAAACCTTGTGTGCTTTTAGTCACAGGTTTCTCTTTTTTTCAACTGACTACCTGGTTAAACTTCTTAACCATTGTCTCTGACTTGACAGTCAATCCTTGAGTGCGTCATGCCGTAGGAAACTCTAATGATTGTTGTCACAATCTAGTTTTGGTTTCCATGCATAAAATTACAGTTTTGAGGACTGCTTATTTCTCCAGGTTCCAGCTTCCCAGTCCAGTTGTTGAAGATTCGGTAGCTGATCATAACAGGCATGGTGAGGGTGCATTTAGGAAAGCAAGTCACCCTGTGCATGGTCACTCTTGTTGAAGCTTGTTTAACAGGAGACGTACCCAAATTCTTCGCTTTCTATTTGTAATTTACTACCATGGCAAAAAGCAGGAACTTGTTTCTAACAAATCCCATGTTCTCGTCTGTTTCTAAAACCTGTCCAACTTCCTTTCATAGGAAGAGGCTTATGAAGCCTCACTGGGCACAGCTATGTTTTTGCATTGCTCATCAGGTATCTGAGATGCTTTTCTTGTAAGACTGCTGTTCCTGACAGAATCTCTTCCACCTCACTGCCTTTCCCTTCATACCCGTACACATGTATATACATGGTCTGTGGCATGTTCTGTGTCTGTGCAAACAGTATTAAATTTGTTGTGGGCTCACCAGGTAAATAACTTTTCCGTCTGCCTTGTGTGGGAAGAGAATGACACAGCCATTGTTTTGTTTTCCAGAAGTTCGATAGATTTCACCTTTTAGACAAGGAAATGGTAGAAAGAAGATGCGAAGAAACGTGGAAATATAAAATTTGTGGGCCTGTGCCCAGATAATCACAGTGGAAGTTTTAACCACTCACAGGTTCCTCATATGAAAAGTTGATACTGTGTGTGACAGCTGTTTTCAACCTTTCTATCTGTGGTTTTGACTGATTCTTCACCTTTTGTTCATTTATCAGTCCCAACATTTTTTTCCCATAGTTCTGCAGATTTTTTTGAACAAAATAATCCCTAATAAAATAATCTTGTTCTTAGTTACACCTTGTGAGCTGCAGAGTATTTGTCCATAAATTATATACTGAAAGTCATGATAATGGGAGTGGGTGTGCCACCATTACCAGCACATTTTCGTGATGGGATTTGGTGAATTTTTACCTACCTAAATGGTCAAGCAAGTTTGGAACGAAATGGCATTCCTGTGCTGAATGGAAAAGAAACATGGACCAAACAGGCAGCTGATATGCATCCACGTCACTCTCTTAGCATGGAGACAGTTGGCAACATCTGAACTGTGGTTTCATGGGTCTTTCACTGGATTTTCTATTTTGTATTACCTATTTAAAATGCAGTCTGAACACAGTTGCTAAGCACTGATCAGGGTCATTGCTGACTGATGCATGCATGACTGCAGGAGTCAGTGTGAAGTGTCTCATTTCAGATTGTGTCATGATTTCTGTGATTGTGCAGACTGTGACCATCTGAAGTGTGACTTAGTGGTTGGCCTTGTCTGATCACAGGCTCCACTTGCAGATGGTTGATCTTCATTATAGTGAGTGGTCTTGCAAGGACTTAATCTAGCTGTATAATACAAATAAAAGGATCCACGTCATGGAGGAAGTAGTGTACAGATCAACTGCTGCTAACCCTTTGCTGAGGTGTGCAATTTCATTTTCTCTTCCAGCAAATACTACGGCATGCCCGAGGAAATGCCACAAAGGTGATATTTCTCATTACTGATGGATATTCCAATGGAGGAGACCCAAGACCTATTGCAGCATCCTTGCGTGAATTTGGAGTGGAGATCTTCACCTTCGGGATATGGCAGGGGAATATCCGAGAACTGAACGACATGGCATCCCATCCAAAAGAAGATCACTGTTACCTTCTTCACAGTTTTACTGAGTTTGAAGCTCTGGCACGCAGGGCTCTTCATGAAGGTATTAATGTACTAACCTCAGAAGTCTGCAGAGAGTAGAGAGGTCTGAATAGAAAGATCTCCAGTACTATATTGTAATTACGTTTCATGTAGTGTTGATTCCTTTATTTTTAATTTTTTTTTCCCCTTACTTTCTAGCAGAGGTGTTCAGTCCTCACGTAAAAGCATAATTTTTTTTTTTTGACGAACTCATCATCAACAAAATGTGAGCCAAATTATCCTCCTTGGTATATACATACTCCGTTCCATTCAGTTGTTCATTTTGTCCGTGAAGAACAGACTATGGTCTTGGCCCAGTGTAACTTTTGCTTGAATAGATAAACTTTGTAGTCAGATACATGGTTGTCCAAATGAGGCACCTAGTATACATGTTAGGACTAGCCTTAATACTTGGTATTTTATGCTAGCCCATTCAGAACTAATCCAGATCTCTGTGTATAAGAATAAATAAGATGTATGTTTATGACATTGTACATTCAGTAGAACTGGAAAGAGCAAGGGATATAAAGAGAGTTTGGACTGTTGTTTTATCCTTTTTTAATTTGCTTTGTTCTAAAAAAAGTTCTTCCTGAAAAATTGAATAAGTTTAAACTAGCAAGTGACAACACATGACTAGACCTTCGTTTGTAAGCCGGTGCTGCTCGATTCAGGCTTAGAACACGCGTCAGACTAGCCATTAGCACTTAGTCATTACATTTATTTTTTAAAATAATGCTACTTTTACATAAGTAGTGTGCTTTACTGCCATTCTGTTTGTTATGGGTAAGGTTTAACAGATCTATGTGAATATGCCAAGGGAAAGAATTTTTAATTTTTTTTTTTAATAAGACCAACTGGTTATACATGCTGTGACCAAATGCTGTCCTGATGCCAAAGATGGCATCCACCAAAGCTGGGAAAAGCTGTCTCAGCAGCTTCTGTTGGGAGTGAAGCTATATTCTGGCAGTGTTGCACTCAAATGAAGCCGAGTGAGAAAATGTGAGGATCTTCACACCATGAATTTCAGTGAGCCTTTTTCCAGAATAAGAACACTGATTTTTTTTTTTTCTATGTTTGTAGTGTAGCAAGACTCCATTTCATGCTGCCATCACTACTGCTTAAAACTGAAACCTAGGGTTTTTCAGAAACATTTCGCTAATGGCATAATGTGAGATTGTGGGAGTACTTCTGTTTGTATTTTTTGTTAATAAACTGATACTATTTCAGACTTGCCCTCTGGCAGCTATATCCAAGAAGATATATCGCATTGTTCATATCTCTGTGAGGCAAATGAAAACTGCTGTGACATCATGGCAAGCTGTAAATGCGGCACTCACACTGGCCAGTTTGAGTGCATCTGTGAAAAAGGATACTATGGGAAAGGACTACAACATGAATGCACAGGTAAGTCTCATGTCCCAGTGCTTGAGTTTCTCTGTATGTCCTGAATACATGGCTAATCTAGTTGAGAACTAAAAGCTCTGTTTGGGACTATGGGTGTGAACCTGGATCAGGATGAATTCGGGGCTATTGGGAAAATTCTTTCTGGTTGAAAACATAGAATACCTCTAGCAGTCAAAGTCACCTCATACCTTGTTCTCCAGCAATAGTGCAAAGGAAAGAGGTAAAAATAGGGCAAATGTTCTGACACAGTAAAATTTCACCAAAACGCAGCTCACTAACAATTTGTGACTGGAGTTTACCAACTTTGAGGTAATGTCTTTTGTGTTCAAGTGATCGTAACAAATTTTTCCTTCAGGAATTTCGCTGATCGCTTTTTGAACTTTCATAAACTTTCCTCTTTGGAGAGGGCTGTATATGCAGATCTTCACAGGATAAATCCTTGGTGAAACTTACAGTCAAGTAAATGTTTTTCAATTCTCTCACGTTAACTTTCAGTTACTAAACAGGAAAAATGCATTTGGGTCACTAAACAGAAACTTGTCGTCACATTTTGCTAAGATTGTTGTTAACTGCTTTTTGGACAAGTCATTTTGCTAATGTCCTGGTTTTGGCTGGAATGGAGTTAGTTTTTCTTTGTAGTAGCTGGTGTAGTGCTGTGTTTTGGATTTAGGATGAGAATAAAGTTGATAACACACTGATGTTTTAGTTGTTTCTAAGTGGTGCTTGCACTAAGTCAAGGACTTCTCAGCTTCTCATGTCCTGACAGTTAGCAGGCTGGGGGTGCACAAGAAGTTGGGAGGGGGCACAGCCAGGACAGCTGGCCCAAAGTGGCCAAAGGGACATTCCATATGATGTCATGCTCAGCATGCAAACTGAAGGGAGTTTACTGCTGCTCCAGGATAGACTGGGCATCCGTTAGTTGGTGGTGAGCAGTTGTTTTTCATTTGCATCACCTGTCTTTCTTGAGGTTTATTTATCTTTCTTTTTGTTATTTTCCTTTCCATTG
This sequence comes from Tetrax tetrax, assembly GCA_009806455.1. Classification (NCBI taxonomy): domain Eukaryota; kingdom Metazoa; phylum Chordata; class Aves; order Otidiformes; family Otididae; genus Tetrax; species Tetrax tetrax. The sequence continues at coordinate 348,694 of WHYT01016697.1, forward strand.
CAGTTTGTTGTTGTTGTTGTTATTATTTTATTTCAATTATTAAACTATTCTTATCTCAGCCCATGAGTTGTCTCACTTTTACTCTTGTGATTCTCTCCTGCATCCCACTGGGGGGCGGGAGTGAGCGAGCAGCTGTGTAGTGCTTAGTTGCCAGCTGTGGTTAAACCCTGGCAACTAATATGCATTCAAAGTCTACAGCTGAAATAAAAGCAATTGAAATGAGCTGGCAATGTGCCCTGGTGGCCCAGAAGGCCATCTGCATCCTGGGCTGCATCAAGAGGAGCGTGGCCAGCAGGTTGAGGGAGGTGATTCTCCCCCTCTACTCTGCCCTGGTGAGACCCCACCTGGAGTACTGTGTCCAGTTCTGGAGTCCCCAACATAAGAAGGACATCGACCAGTTGGAGAAGGTCCAGAGGAGGGCCACAAAGATGATCAGAGGGCTGGAGCACCTCTCCTATGAGGCCAGGCTGAGAGAGTTGGGGCTGTTCAGCCTGGAGAAGAGGAGGCTCCGGGGAGACCTGATAGCGGTCTTCCAATACCTCAGGGGGGCCTACAAGAAAGACTGGGAGAGGCTGTTCAGTAGGGCCTGTTGTGATAGGACAAGGGGTAATGGTTTTAAAATAGGGGGAGGTAGATTTAGATTGTATATTAGGAAAAAAATTCTTTACAATGGGAGTAGTAGAACACTGGCACAGGTTGCCCAGAGCGGTGGTGGATGCCCCATCCCTGGAAATGTTGAAGGCCAGGCTGGATGAGGCTCTGAGCAACCTGATCTAGTCAGGGATGTCCCTGCTCCTTGCAGGGGGTTTGGACTAGATGACCTTTGAAGGTCCCTTCCAACCCTAACCATTCTATGATTCTATGATTCTATGACAGTTCTTTATTGTCATAGAAGATATGCAGGTTTTATCCAACTCCATTGAGTTTTCTAGGACAAAAGTTTCAAAATTGTCAGAACATATGTGAGCTCTGTTTTTTTTTTTTTGTGAGCTGGACAAAAGGAGTGCTTCTGGTCAAGTATTCCTCAACTAGAAACAAAATACAGAATTTATAATGATCTTGTTTGTATTCTTGTGTTCTCACTTATGTTCTGCGTATCACAGTTCTCATGTTTCATCATGAGATGTGAACTAAGTGCAGTGGATATATGGATCATGGTTCTATAGCTGTTTATGAGGGCCATGCTGCTTTTTTAAATGTGTTTTTCATTACATGTAGAGAGTCCCTTGATGTGACTTGTAAGAGTTGGTATTTCTGTTCAGAGAATAGGCACAGGCAAGTTTGTGACTAAAGCTAAAGAATTCCTTCAAGGGAAGGTTTAACGGAGACTGTGATGGCTATATGCCTGCAGAAGGATTATAAGGATACACTGAGGGATCCAGACAATACATAAGCATGTGATAGGGGAAAGGTGGTATCTATCAGTAGTGCAAAAAAGGACTGAGTCACCGTGGTGTTTGTGTTGGGAAGTTGATCAGTTGTATTATACTCCCTGCCAGTTATCACTTTGTAATTCACCTTGTGCCTCTGGAGCATCTTCCCTTTGTTCTGTATTAAGAGAAGTAGGTAAGCAGGAATTCATTGGGTTTTGGGTGCCACATGAGCAGAAGAACGTAGTTAGAGTCAACATCAGCACTGGCACATTGGATCAGAATCCTGTTTTACCTAAGCGGGTGCAACTTCCTTGTATGCTCAAGTAAATCTAAACGAAGGTACGCTATTCCATTTTGCTTATTTTCAGTTTAATTCTAATTTGTTTCAGACAAAATCAAATTTTCATCTTATTTTTTCTTTCATAGTTCCAGTCAATTTCCTCCACTTCAAGTGTCCTAGTAAGCTATTGAACAAAATAAGTGCAGCATTTCTGCCTCTGTCAATAGCTTGTATCATTAAGTGTTGTTTTGAGCTATTGCTAAAAATAGCAGGCCTATCAGTTACCCTTTCTACATGAAAGGATCTTTTGATGGAGTGAGCATACCTTTTGAGGTATATGCTTATAAAAGTCTGATTTCTTTAAATGAGTACTTCACAGCTGCAAAAGAAAGTTTTATTTTTACATCATCAGCAGGTGCTCCTAAAGTAAGTTTTTAAAAGGAGTTGGTATTAGATACGCTGCAAATAAGCTGATGATTGCACCATCTGCTGTATATGTGAAGATACTTGAAGATGCATATGTATATTTTAGGGAGAATTTGACCTGAGTAGCTCAAGCCCGTTCTTTAAAATATATCTGCTCTGCTCAACTATTGTGTTCTTCTTTAAGACAGACAGAAACAAAAGGCAACATGTGTTCTTTAGAGGAAAAACAGCATATTTTGAAATCTTTTATTCTGAAAAGGATTCCAAGATTTTTTTTTAACATTTTGCAGCTAAACATAACTGTGGATTTCTAAAGCATAAGGAATCTTAAGAATGCATCTTAATTTTTCTACATAGTGCAGGAGGACTTTTGTCAAGTTTACAGTGACAGGACTGATATTTTAATTGGACTACTCTTAGCTTTTGACTGGTTAAACTTGCAGATACTGCACTAACCTGTGTTTGTTTAATACAGTAAGGGTTTTTTTTTAAAGAGTTTTCATTAAGATAGGAGATTGTTCTTCTGAAACATATCTGTTCTTATTTTAGTTATTTTCTATGGTTATTTTATGAATGCTCTTGTACTTATGCATTATACAACTTTACTCTTGTTTATGGTTTTAAATGTGAGGTGTCAGAATAACTATGTAAAAAAAAAATTCTTTACTTTCCTAATTACCTGAAAACACTCTCTAAAAAGCTGCCATAAAATAAAACAGGAGACAAATGTTTTGTGCTGAAAACCAGAAATTGGCCTCAATGTCCACCTCCTGTTCTTTGTAATATTGTTGATGATGTGCCACAGGAACAAGAACAGACTGACTGTTCTCTACTTTAAAAAGTAAACCAAACAAAAGCTTCTTGGGTCACGCGAGGAGCCTTATGCAGCCAGAGACATCTGTGACAATTGTGACAAAGGAAAGGAGAAAGGGGAAGAACAGAGGCTGTATCATAACCAGCCCCAAGTGTTGTAGAGTACATAAACACCTCCTCTTCAATAACGTTTCACTTTTTTTTTCTCCTTCCTTTCCTTGATTACAAATGTTCAGTTTCAAACTGGAGACAACAAACAAAAATAAATCTGTGATTCCCACTAAGACTGTATCTTCCATTCTGTCAATAAAAAGGTGAGCTATGCACATCAATGCTTGTTCCATGGAAAAGAGAAACAAATGTCCAGATCTCCATTTGTATCTTCTTTGTCTTAGAAAGCTAGGGAATATGTCTTTAACACAGCTTTTTCACACTTTTTTTTTTCAGAAAGACTCTACAGAGAGGTTTTTTTTTCAGATTTTAGATTAATGATGATGCAACTGAAGGATGATACTCAACATTTTCATCTCAACAGTTATCTCCTAAGCAGAACTACAGTTATTGGGGGGGTCAGGAAACTGTTTTACAATGAATAGTTTCTTTTATCTAACAGGTGGAACCCATTTTTTGCAGGAGAAGATATCTGTGAAGATAATGTGCAGTTGGCAGGGCAGAACTAGTAAATGAAATACTTGTAGTCTATGCTAGTTGTTCCTCTTTTTGTTTACTTCTGGTCCACTACTTGAGTATAATTATTGAAGTGTAGGATTTCACCATAAGTATGAGTATTCAACAGGTTGCCTAGGCTTTCATTTAGGAGTGTGCAGCCTATCAATTATCATCTGCACCGCCACCAGGGCAATAGTTTTGCCTACAAAACAGCATTAAAGAGCCTTTCCAATGAAACCAGAAATAACATGAAAACTTTGACTTTTTTTTACAGATTTTAATTCAGAACACATTCACTGAAATGACTTTAAACTTTGAGGAAAGGTAGGTCCAGCAAAGCAGGGGAGATTTGCATTTTGTGGTTTCTTGGATTTTGGACCCAGTTTTCATCTGAGCATTTTTTCCAGGAGATTTTCAGGGTTGTTGCTGTTGAGAATGCAAAACAAAACCCGATGTTCGTGTGTTGGATAGCTCTCTAGTTAGAAAAAAAAAATATTTTGGTGTTTAATATATTACTAGCAGTTCTTTTTTTAGTCCCATAGGAAGAACTTTAGTTCCAGTGGTGATTCCAATAGTCTGGTCAAAAAATGCTAAACAACTCTTCTGCCATGCTGTGTCCTTCTTCCTTTCATTTTGATAGGAGCTTCTACCCCCTGGAATCTGGGTCACCCTTTCTCAATATTCCTTTTTGGGAGGTGTTTCTTTAGCTACCCTGTAGGAGTTACTGGCTTAATGAAGCTTTGCCAGCCATCTTGAACTTGTCATACTGTACATGGAAGTTTTCATTAAGTTTACGAGATCCTTCCAAGCCTCTGGTAAAAAGCTTGCCCCCATCTTTCTTAAAAGCTGCTTTAAGTATTGAAGGGCCACAATAAGGTCTCCCCAGAGCCTTCTCACCTTTGTATACTTTATTATTTGTAATTTATTGATTTCAAAAAATGCTTTTCCTGAGTGGAGCCTTTTTCTGTTACAGCCTTTCTTCAGTGGCTTTTTGTCTGTGATATTATGCAGAGGTTCTGTTGTGAATATACTGTGTTAAAGTGACTGGCTGTCATGTTAGGAGAAGAGAAAACAAGAAGGCAGGGGTCTATACCAAATGGAATGATGCAAAATACTCATGACTAAGCAACAGTGAATTGATGGCTAATTAATACTGGCAAAAACATTCCTCACTGTGATTCTGTGTATTTTTTTTCTTATAAATCTTGTTGGAGTTGTTAGGGGTAACAATTTGAGCATAAGATCATGATGATTAAATACAGAAGAAAAGTAAATGAGTGTGTTTTTCTAGTGAGGGTATCATAACATCGTGATAGGTAAGTACAGGAGAAATGTGAACCAATCTGGTTTTCTACTGAGGGCACTGGAAGACCAGTGGATGAGGAAGGTGGATATAGGAAGCAAGTGCTGTAGAAAGGCTATGGAAGGTTAGTAGGTTAATTATATTTTAAAAAAATATTTTTAAGTCTTCAAAACATAATTCAAAAAAACATTAATCATTATTGTTTGTGTAAAGACTGAAGAAAATGGCTTCTACGGATATTTTGTGTGGAAAATTGATACATCTGGAAGGATGCAGACATGCTCTTCCTGATTTTTTACACTGAAATCTTCTTTCTCAGAAATTTGTCCCCTGAAGCCCAGTATTTCCTGCTTTGCTTTTGGAAATTCAGGTAGAGATTATCTTGCTTATTGCTACAGGAAGCAAAACAGGCTGAGTTAAAAAAAAGAATTTGGGTGCTGCAAGGTTTTTCAAAATGGAGCACACAGTAGAGATAAATTCCTTTGGTTTGGTAATTTATAGGCATAATGTCAGTAAATTTTTCACATCAGGAGAGGGGTTTTTTGGTAGGAATGACTCTGACAGAGATCAGCGTTAGCTTGCATGATACTACAGTAGTTTTGCTTGTGTTTTAAGTGGCTTCTGGCATCGAAGCAGTTTGTTTCCCACCTGTATGATGTGCTTTATGAAGATGTGGCATTTCTGGCAGTGAAAGCTTCTTTTGCTGCATTTATTCCTAGAAGCCTTATGACCTTGTAGCCACAGAGTGATACTGAGAAGGTTCCTAAGGCACAGTGTTTAAGAAGTGCTAACAGGTTTGTTTTGAAGTGTTTCTTACAGTACTGTAAAACCTCTGATCTACTTTCCCCATATGAAACCTTTGACAGGAAACAGTAGCAAACAATTATTTTTTTTTTTTAAGTCTACATTTTATAAATATAAGTTAAAAAAAATCCTGGTGAGGTTGGATTATGTTTTTCTTTCTTTTGGGATCTAAATGTTCACAACTCAGGTGGGCCAGATCATGCAGACTTGCTTGGGGGTTTACCTTTCACGGGTTTGCCTTTTACTTTGTTTTGCTGGAGGACTGTTGTTTAAGATTATGTGAACCTCATCATTTCCAATGTGAAATTCAGTCCATCCTCTTTAACAAACTCTAGAATCAGACTGAGCTTTCCAAACCATCATAGAAATATGAGGGTTTTAGCATGTAACCAGTGGCATTGCCTGAAAAATGGTGAAAAAGGAGCTTTTCTTGGTCAATTTAGTACAGGTTTTTTTCACCTAAACAAATGACATGTGCAGCTACTGGTGGTTTTTAACCAAATTGGTAGTTTTGATGAGTTAGAATATTTCCAGTAGTGTTAATGAGTTTTGGATCAAGTCCTTGGAACTGAGTGACTAATTTTATCAAGTTATATACATTTACTGTTGCAAAAGTAGAAATGTAAAGTAACATGGTAGCTAATATGGATAATGATGTTTCATTAGTATAGAATTTTTCCTACTCTACACCATGTAGCTTTGCATTTAAAACTGAACTGTAGCAGAAAAAGAAACCCCTAAAACTAAGCAAAAAAACAGCAACATGTAAGGTTTCTATGTATACCAGCACCATTTCTGAGGAAATCCTTTAAAAGTGAAGTTGTAGGGTGAAGGTGAAAACCCAGATTTAATTTTGACATGTGCAGACCAGAAGAGTAGAGGTGTGATTTTACGTCTGTATGCAGTATTGAAAAATACCTCATCCTTTCCAACTAGATGTCATCTGATGCTTTAGAAAATATTTTTTTTGTGCCAAAAAAAAAAAAGATTGCTTCCTTTGTATTAAGTACAGAGCTATTTCTTAGTTAATTTGGTGGAAAGTTGGAAAGTGATGCACAGGTTACCCTTTTTCCTTATCTCAGAAGTGACTTGTCCTGGTCACCTCAGAATGTAATGAAAATAAAGCCTCTGGCCAAAGTTCATATGTGCAATTAGAGGAGAAAAGTCAGCCATCTGGAGAGCTTGAGAGGAGTAGAAACCATGCTCTGAATAGAAGTAGACATGACATAGAAACAGTCTCCGGCTTTCTGTGCCGGCCAGACCTGTGCTCTCCCTGGAGCACCCCAGCTGTGCCTTGGCCGCAGTGTAACAATTGCAGGTGACCGTACAAATGAAGAAGGCTCCACGTGTAAATACAGCACCAGATAGATTTAGCCTTTAGTTAAATGACTGTAAAACCTTTACTGTTAAGCTTGGGCTTGAGTCTCTAGACAGGATAAAATGGAGGCTGACTTACCTTCTTTGAGATTTTACATGGTTTGAAAGCATCCTTTGCCAGCCGTGCGATCCTGGGAGAAGTGGTAGTTTACAAGCTTTGTGGTGAACATGTCGTCTTTAACTACCTGAAACATTCACAAGCCAGTTGTCACAGAATTTTAAACGGTTTAGCTTCATACCATTGTAGCATAGGCCTTTGGTAAGCCTTTGACTGGTCTTGCAGATTTGAAAATAATTTTCAGGACTGGGACTTGCATCATACCAGGCCCTTACTGGAATAGTTGTCTGTCCATTGAATGTCTTAATGAAAAGGTTTTTACCACAACATTCTTTGATTACCCCTGTGGATTACGTGGTGTCATCTTGCCTTCACTACCTTTTCGGAAGCACGTAGCCAAGATGTTTTCGTAGACACAGACACACAGTCATACATATTATTCCTGAATTTGTGCCAGTCTCACAAATTAAAAGCAGAGATCTTAGCCTTCTGTAAGCCTTCAAGTAGCTTTTATCGTAGAGAAGAAAAAAAAAATTCTTGAAAGAATACACCAGGGATTAAATAAGATGCCAGCATACAGCAGTATAATAATTCAATATAAGAGTGTTAATTACTGAAATGAGGAGAGAAGTTAAGAGACTTAGAGCTTATTTTAATTATTTTTTTTTGTCCCTAATGGCTCTTTAAGGCTCCAAAACATCACCTTGAAGTCCAAGGACATAATTTGTGCAACAATTAACTCATAAGGTTTACCCTTAGTGCCTGTGAGGTCCTGAATAGGTATGAGGATTCCTAGCATCCCTAAGTTGCTCCTGAAGTCTTGTCAAAGCTGATTCGTTTAATCAGACTGGAGCATAGTGCTCTTAATGTGACAAAATCAGGCAGTCAATGGGTCTCTGCATTTGGAGTTCAATGGATTGTACATGGTGTGTCTGTCAGTTGGTCAAAAAAAATTTGACTCTTACCTTTCAGAATCAGTTTTCAATTGATCATGGGGTGTAGGAATATTTTAATTTTATTTTTAAATCCTTGTCTTGACTTATGCTGTGATAGTCACTCTACCTGGGCCACTGAATATTGTGAAATATATTCTCTGTAAGAATGAGTACCATTCCTTTCAACATTTTAAACAAAGTTGTGTACTTCTCTTCCAATATGAAGCAAGTCTTCTGTATAAAAAACAGTTTGCATCATTTTCCAAGTGTTCAGAGTTGGTCATCTGTTAATTGCCCTAGGTTTGCTGAGAGGGAGAAGAAAATGTAGAAGCAAAGGTGCACAAAGTTCATCAGGTCATAACCCACAGCTAAATAAGTTAGTCATTTTCAGACTTCGACCTAAACAAAGTCTTTCAAGGGATATTTACCCAAAAGGCGATACGGATGTTCCTTCCGCTGCCTTCTGTCCATTTGGCTACGATCATTGTAAGAGAGGAGAGATGGTAGGAAGAAGGGACATGATGGCTCTTCTGTTGCCTCTCCTCTTCAGTCCTGTCCAGATGACTTTTCTGTGCTTTCTGTGGGAAATTGTCTGGCAGGTTCCTCAGATCATTTTGCAATCACTTCAGGGAAGAAGCCCTGTCTCTCTGTCCTCTGCAGCTATGTTCCTTGCTTCCTCCTGCTGTGCACATTCTCTTGTTTCTTCAGCCACAGGGGTCCAGAAGTACTTCAGACTCTGGTACCACTCCAGCGAAGGCAGTGGGCTGCAGAAAGAGTATGCTGGAAAAAATACCATGATGAAAAGATGGCGAAAGCCCCCTCAACTTTGAGCAGAATTAGGGCAAAGAGGTTGCAGACATTTTATGATAAGCTTAATCTATCTGCCAGGTACTCAACAGCCAAAACGAATGGGAACAGTTTGGGCCACTGCCGTGTAAGCAGCCTTGTTTTCTTCTGTCACTCTAAAATCTGCCGCAGATGGCCCAACCTTCTCACCCAGAAACGGTGCTGGCGGCATGGTGGAGTGTGACCAATCACTTGAGAATGAGAAAGCAGCAACACAGATCAGTTTCGTCAAACAGGAAATTGGTTTCTCCTGGTTTTGTTGGTGTTTTGATGAAAACAGAAATCAGGACTCAGCACAGAATGGGAACCTCTTCAGGCCAAAACCCTAGGGTTTAATTTGTTACCATGCAAAACAAAGCCAGACTAGCAACTCTCACTTCCAATGCAGATGTTTTAGTAGGGTTGACATCTGAAGGTAGTTTGAGGAGTTGAATTTTTTCTCACTAGTCTGAAATTTATTAAATACAAAATGTTTTCCTCCACAAGAATGGGAAGAATGAATGGACCTTTACGATGCGGGGGTGAGGGGAGTTGAGAAAGCTTAATTTTACAGAAGTGTGTATCATATACAGAAGTTAACCATATAGTCTAATTGAAGTCATGTCATCTAGTTATATTTAGTTATAGTTTGGGCCTGACAGATTTGGAACAAAACCCTATACAATTAGGTACTAAGTTGCAGTTTTTCATTAGTGTAAGCATAGAGGAATGGCAAAATCTCCATCTGTGTAGATGTGTGCAGCTGTACTGGTTTTTTGCAAAGCTGCATCTTATTGTAACAACCTAAGATCTGGCTCCTTCTCTTGGCTGTGAGGCAAATCTGCTGGGTTTTCTTCCAGAGAAGAGAGCAAAAGAAACATTCTAAGGATAGCTAAAAAAAAAAAAGTGAATTTTTGGGTCAAAAAGTTTAAATAAAGGGTGTTTCCTTGTAAATGCCATAGTAAATACCCATGCAAAGTTTCCATCTCCTTGTGATGTGTAGTTTGTTTCTCAAACAAGAATGCCAGAAAAAAAAAACGGTACAAGAACTTTCCTACATTGTGGGTACTAAAGCTGCATGGTTTTTTTTTCACAGATTATTGCTATTAATTACAGCTTTTTTGTTGGTTAGGGCTTTGTAGAACAGTCCAGAGTATAACATTCTTATTACTGTTGTCAGGCTTCCCTTCAGCTCCAGTTTTTATGATTTTGGGACAGAAAAGTGCTTGCTATGTTTTGATTGCATTCCCCTAGAAAAATTTTTTATCTGGAAATACACATAGGTGGTATTAAAAACTGTGTAGAGATAGAGACAGGAAACGTCAGTGTTCTGGTTGAACTCAGGAACACGTACATCTACATGGACTGGGAATACTCTAAAGTCACATTAATTTAAAGAAGTGTATTTGTATTTAGAGTTTGTGTAAAAACACCTGGAGCTTTGGAGGAAAATGTTGGGCTGTTCCTGTGTTTTCTTTTCCTGCCCCTCATTTCACGCTTTGCCCATCTGCTGCCCTTGGAGCATCCCGTGAAGCCTATGTAGGCCTGGGAACAGCACTCTGCTAAAGCCTGCTGCGGTAAATTTAGCATCATAGCAGGCAAGCCCAGTGCATCTTAGAGCAGCAACGGTGTGCGCTCACTCTGCAGAGTCCAGGGCAGTGTATAGCTGCTCTAGTGCATTGAAATGCAGCAGCTAACTAGTTTAAATCTTCTACATCTTTTTTACCTCTGTGCCACAAAGCTGCCATGGGTCTGAAGACAGAGGGTATAGAAGAGAGGTTTGCCTGCAGCAGTATGAAGTAAATGTACTCTTCCAAGTAAATCGGGTCACAGGTTAGGTTTGTCTAAGTACAAGGAGAGTGGGAGGCTGAGTAGCCTTATTCTGATGAGTCTTGGTCTTAACAGAGAACTTAAGAATGCTTGCCAAATGTTATGGTTATATACCAGAAGAGCTACATGTAGTTAAGCTGATGTTTCTTTTGGACTTCCATTGTTATCTATATCACAGAGGCATTAGTTTCTGTACCTAAAAATACTCTAGTCCTCTAGCCCTATTTCTGTTGTCAACTTGGCAAGGAATATCACCTGAAATGCAGGTATTTAATTTCCCTCTTTTCAGGGTCTCCACCTTTGCCTTAGCATAGTAAGGATCAAAATATGCAGTCACTTGCAAATCATTTCACTACAGTTTTTATGTCATTGTGAACTGTAGAGGAGTAAAACATACATATAAATTTGAGTCTTTTTTATTTCTGAGTGGGAATTCAAAATACAATACCATTTTTAAAACATGGCGCTTCCGTGAGCACCCATGTTGGTGCCAACAGCTGGTTGGCCAAAAACACATCACAAAACTCTCCCAGTCAGTGCAGGGGTGGTGGTTAGGCAGTGGCACAGGAATACACAAAGGCAGCGACATTTGGTCTTCAGTAGTCACTTGATTTCAGTAACAGGAGTAGCCAGGCTGTATTCATGTATGGCTTTTTTAGGAGGACGAGTAGCCCACCTTCTGCCCACAGTCCAAACCCATGAGAAGTAATGTGATCATAAAAAATTGAACGGAGAATGAGCATACCAGGCTCAGACATTGAGGCACACTCTACTGGTATCTCTTTAATGTAACAGTAGCTCAGGTCTACCTTCATTCCTACCTTTTCCACTAGGTAACAGTGATGTTTCGTTCTGATACTCATCCACCATAATGGTTCTCCTGGCCTAGTTACTAGAGAAATTTCACCTAGAAACAGTACAAAGCTATACTGTGGCCCCAAGAGCACCGTTTACATGGCCCTCAGTTGCAGCTGACAAATGAGGTCTCAGGCCCTGCCAGTCTCCAGGATTTGCTGCTGTCTTCACTCTCCTGATAGCTCTTCACCATCACCAGGAGTTCTTCAGCAGCTGTTTGGGCGCTTTCCACAATGTCACAGGCAAAAGGGCAACTTGCACCCTGAGAATATGTGGGAAGCCTCTTTGCTGTCTTCTTGTTCCCCACTTTGTTTTAACTACTGTCCCTTAAGATACCAATGATGGATTACAGCTGTTACTTGTCTAGTTTTTGCCCCAAAGCTAAAGCACAGACAAGTGTTAAAGGTAACAAGTTCAAGGTCTGTGAATGTGATGCTTCACAAAGTTGTCTGTAACATCTTAAATTTAATTCCCAATGATGTTAGAGATTGATTTATTCTCACTACTTGTAAGGTCACTTTTGGGAGGCCTCCTGTGTTGAAATAGAAACTGCAGTGCCTCGTACATTCCTGCATCAGAGAGGTAGTTTGTCATCTGTCACTTGCATCCCTCACTGGTTCACAGCTTGCAAAAGTGCGAGAAATTAGCCAAGAATTAGCTTAAGCTCAGGAAAGACTGGGATATTTTTAAACAGCATTAATTATCTTGTGAACCTGACTAATTGGAACCAAGTGCTGTTCAAGAATAGATTTTCTAGCTAAAAATCAGTGGTTTAATAATTCAAAGTCTTAGGTCCATTAAGCAGTGATTTAATCATTATTGCTGCTTACCTTTTGGTTTTGGTTTTTTGCTTCAGATTGCAGTTACTCATGGTTCCTCCTTCTTATTCTCTCTTTTTGCAGGTATAGATGGCCTTGTTTATGGCAAAAGAGGTCAAAAAAGGGCATGCATTTAGAGAAGAGGGTGGGACTGGAAGTGTGGCAGACCTTTTTTCTCCTGATAAGTGGAAAAGATCTTGCTGCCCTTTAGAAAGAGAAAAGTAATTCTTCAAGGTGGAAAAACTACTCTTGAAGCTGAAAAGAAGATGGAGAAGTGGGACACAGAGCACAGTTTGATGTAGAGAGTGACTGAGCACCAAACAGTTCTGGAAAGAATCTAACTCTGCTGTTTCCCTGCTTCCTTCATGGCAGCAGCAGCAGACGATTTCATTCTAGTTTAAACAACTACACTTCAATAAAGCCTTTAAATGTTACAGGTTGCTACTTTAGCACATGTTTGGTCAATGCTGATAACAAAAAGGGGCCTTATGAACACATGCTCACTAGCTGTGTGAGCCAGGAATTCCTGCTTTACAGGAATTGCAGAAGGTTAGGTCTTTGCAGAGCGGCTAAGGGATGGAGACCCGGTTAGTGCTGTCTAGTGGGGCATGCAAAGGTGAAAACGTATCAGGAGTGTTTTAATGGAGGTTCTTCACAGAAACAAGCCTTATTAGACAGAAGACTAAGGCTTTGTATCTGGTTGTGGTGCTGCAACGTAATCTTTTTTATCTTTAATCCTTTTTACTGTAGCTTTTGTGGTAGTGCCGTTGACTTTGTTGGCAAGCACAGGACTTAGTACTTAAAATAAATTTCTTCCATTCAAATCTGAGGTGGCCCTTTTTTTTTCAGCTGACATTGCTTTAGCAAGAGTCAGATCCATCCTTAAGGACTTCCCTGGTGTCTTGTAAAGAAATGAGAGGGGAGAAGGACAAGGGAAAATGAGAGAAATTAAGTGAGAAGCAGTCACTTCTCCAAATGTTTCTTGAGCAAGCAGCAGTTAATAGTGAGCATAGTGATCTAGTTGCTCTCTCAGTGCTCTTGCTTTCCATAAATGACACTTTAGTTTGATCTACATATTTAGATCATTTTAAAAGAATTCAGGAGATCCTGTCAGTTTTCATAAGACTTTTGCATGGGAAAATGGGATTTATGGCGTTTTTCACAGTAAATCATGGAGTTAGTAGTGATTCCAGGAATCAAGTAGAAACTGTAACATGAAGATTACAACAGTTTACTGAACTCTACACAGGGATAGCTGGGTTAGTTTCACAATATGTGAAAAAAGAATTGGCAAAACCACCACTTTTATTTTCTGATGACTGGCCTGAGCCATTGCGTGCGCTTCAGCTCCCTTAAGTTAACCAGAAACTGTCTGACTCTCACCCTGGGATGCTAAGTAAATAAACATGGAAATAGTGGCATATGTTCTCCATCTGCACAGTCATGTGCTAGATCTTCAGTGCTCAGAAATGTTACTTAATAGGAGTATAATCACGGTTGTTGAAAAGTGTATTTAATGATAAAAATAAGGGATGTGGAAAAGAGGCCAAGTTTGGCACCTAATGCAGTAGTGACAGCTTATGGAAGGTCTGGCAGAAATGGCTTCACTTTCCTGTTTATAATAGCTTTTCCTTGCTGCATTCCCCATCTGTGATTCAGCAACTGGAACTACTCTGATCTGCAGAGAAAGAAGGCAGAAATAGGTATCTTTTTTTTTTTTTTTTCCTTTCTTCATGATCGTATGCACCAACAGCTGCTGAGAGTGGGTGTTGGAAGCAACAGCAGAAAGTCAGTGTTCACTAGACTAGAAAAATAATTCAGGACCATGCGGGACTCTGATAATATTCTGCCAGAGAGCAAATTCACAATTTTTGCCTGAATGAGAAGGAGAAGATCTGAGGATGTGGAGTCTCTGACTCCTCCTGGATTCCTCATGCAACTTGCTACTCTCAGGAAAGCCAATTTACTCACTCAGTTTGACCAGAGGATCATTTTTAGTTGCACTCTTAAGTCCCAGGAATCATTGAACGCAAAAGTGTGTTCAAGTTGCTGAGTGGCTGAAGACAGTGAAAATGGATCTTGAACCACCAGGCACATTCTTAATTGCAGAAAGCTATCAGTGCTGCAGAGCTTGGGATGCATGCTTTGTTGACTTCTAAACCCCAGTCTCTTATTTTGGTTAAAGTTACCTTTGAGGAATCCCAGGAGAAGGTGATCTGTTGAGTTAGCTATGTAACATGAGACTCTTGCTCCCTGCTTCTGGAAGAAAGAGTAGGCTGTGCTGAGCAAGCGCTGACTGAGTTGTGGTGATTTCAGTGTGTCCCAAGAGCCGCAGGCGGTGGAGTGGATTCTCACTTCTGTCCAGCTTCCTCTGAATGTAGCATATCAGGACTTGTTCAGGAACCAATTTTTTTTTTCCACAGTCCCAGCTCAGACCTCTGTGTTTCCAAGTAGTTGCTCTTTACAGTTGTGGATAAAGGAGGACTATTTTCTGCTTTCTGGTGTGTGCCTCCAGCTCACGCAGAACTTAACCAAGCAGCATATAGTGCAGCTGACAGGGAGCTTTTGAACTCATCTGATCTACATCTAACTGCTATCACCTGGGGTTTGGTCTAGGGATCATTTTGGCCCTTTGGGCATCCAGAAGCTGCTTGAGAGGTGGTGGATTGATCAATTTGTTGATTTGTTGATGGATTAGTGATCGTGTTAGGGTGGTGATTGGATTGCTGGATTTGTTGGTACAATGAGGAGTAATGAGAAAGTAAGAAAAAGTACAGAGTGACTTTGCTCCCTGCATCCAATTTGAATCTGCCTCTGCGAATGTGTCCTTTTCTTGGCCCTCACTTTTCCTTCTTCACTTAGAACCCTTTCTGTCAGCTAAAAGGAAGAGTAAAGTTACGTGATACATGGTACAGTGGTTGACCAGGTCTAAAGAAAACTGGGCTTCCACCGCCTTCGGATGAGACAGATACTAGATCTCTGAAACAGGTATTTGCTCATCTGTGTGTAGCACAAACTAAACAAAATGTTGGGGTTCTTTTTCATAGAATTTACTAAACTTCAGTCTTTCTGTATTTTTTTACAGTTTTGTAAAGCAAAAATATAACTTCACAGCAGGTGTATTAAAATGCCAAATAAGTGCACCTAGGACAGGATGGTGATGTTCCTTTTCAGTGTTTATGTATTTAAGTAGCAGGAAGCTATCCAGAGATCCAGGGCGCTTAGAACAGTACTATTTAGAGTAGCACGTGCTGTTACATCAATGATGATCAAGGTTTACTGAGGAATATGTATTTGTGATTATGGTGAATACCATGTCCAGAGAAGCCTACTATATAGTAGTTCTGATCTCTCTAAGCAAAGCATTTTCAAAATTGATTTTATTTCCCCTTTTAAGTAAGGGTCTGATTGCATGCAAGATTTTGGACATAAAAACTTCACTTGCATATAAATAAATTCATAAATAATCTCTAATTGTATGGCAAACCTTACACAATCAACTAAGTTAATTTCCCAGAAAGACCTTTTTATAGTTTCAGAATTTGTTGTACACTTTTAGCATGACACATTTTAAAATTATGCAGGAGCATGAGGACATAAATCAGTATCCGAGTTCTAAAAATCAAAAGTACTGGCATGAGCTGATATCTATAGCTAATAGGCATGTTTATGTTTGCTTTTTGTATGCCCTCCAAATGTGTCACCAAAGCTAGATTGGATGTGTAGGCAAACAGCAAACGTGTAAACACTGTTTAAAATGCCACTGAGATTTAGACCAAAAGAATTTCATTTCAATACATGAATACCCTTTCTGTGTATACAAATTGCACAAGTTGTCAGGATATAGCTTGAATGAAGCGTGGGTAGGCTTCTTTTTAAGTTACGATACAGTGCATGGAATCAGGATTTCTTTGTTTCATTCCTGAGTAAGCTACATGCTTTGAGACAAAGAGAGAGGTTACCCTCTGTAAAAGTGTATGTAGTAGTCTTTATTTTTATGATTGTAAAACATTTAAAGTACTTTTAAAAGCTCTGTGTCCTTGCAACCCACATGTGTGGTTCAAGTATGAATTGGTTTAAGTCATGCACGGTGTTTTTAACATGTTGGTCTACTTTTTAAAAAAGTTTTAAAAGGAGGCATAAATGAATTTTCTGTATATTCTCAGTATTGCTGCTATTACTGAGGAGGATATTTTGCAGCCAGAATCATTGTTTTGCAGTGATCCTATCTAAATGTGCTGGCCCCAAGACTTCCAAGGGATGCTCAGCACAGTTGTGGCTCATGGACAGATCTTCCTGTGGAAGATGGTCCTTGTAGGCATCCTAAAATTTACAAGGGGTGATAGTTCTTGAGCTTATATTCTTCAGCAGGCAGATTTTTTTCCCATGTTGTGTATGCTCAGGGTGCTGAGACGGGATGTTCACTCTAGGGACTGCATCGCCTTCCAGGCAACTCCTTAGTTCTTCTGCCTTGTGGAAAAGGATTCAAGATTCTCAGTTTTATAATGAACAAGTTATTTCTACTGAAATATGACTGTTGGAAGTGTTTAAAGATCTAGAGCTAGATCATCTCAAAGTGTCGTTCCAAATTCTGCAGCCTACTTGGTAGTGAAGTATCGCAGCTTTAATGTCTGTAAACTCAATAAGTGAATTCTACCCTAAGTATCATGTATAGAAGTAGCTAAACTCCTGACTTGTTTCAGCCTGCTCTTCTCAGTGAGAGGAGATTTGTAAATCTAATAAAAAGATGGAGCAAAGTATGTTAAATAGGAACAAAGAAGACATCTAGCTTGTAAAATTACTAGCCATGTTGCTCTGAGAAGTATGCTTAAGGAATACTGACAAAGAGCAGATGGATGAGCAGGTTCAATGCTGTCTGAAATTAATGCAGGGCACATGCTGGGGATAACAGGAGATAGTAAAGAGTTGGAGAACACGCTGAGACTGAGCAGAAATCCTTCCCTGATCCCTACACTAAAAGGCAAGCTTAAGTTTTTCTTTTGCTGTCTTTGTACAAGTCATACATGTCAGCTGTTTGACTAAAGCCACTTCCTTGCGTATTTCTTGTAATCCTAGCATGCTCCTGCCTCATGGGTTTTTTTATGGCACCATACATGTTGCAAACTGCAGAAAGGTGGATTATAGTGTCTGCCAAAGGTTTCGATTTTTTTTTCTCCTTAGCTTTCCAAAGGCATTTCGTAGGCACAAAATATCTGTTCTGACAAACCTACTATACAGGA
>WHYT01016697.1:376962-404739 GCA_009806455.1 Tetrax tetrax
GGGATGTTCACTCTAGGGACTGCATCGCCTTCCAGGCAACTCCTTAGTTCTTCTGCCTTGTGGAAAAGGATTCAAGATTCTCAGTTTTATAATGAACAAGTTATTTCTACTGAAATATGACTGTTGGAAGTGTTTAAAGATCTAGAGCTAGATCATCTCAAAGTGTCGTTCCAAATTCTGCAGCCTACTTGGTAGTGAAGTATCGCAGCTTTAATGTCTGTAAACTCAATAAGTGAATTCTACCCTAAGTATCATGTATAGAAGTAGCTAAACTCCTGACTTGTTTCAGCCTGCTCTTCTCAGTGAGAGGAGATTTGTAAATCTAATAAAAAGATGGAGCAAAGTATGTTAAATAGGAACAAAGAAGACATCTAGCTTGTAAAATTACTAGCCATGTTGCTCTGAGAAGTATGCTTAAGGAATACTGACAAAGAGCAGATGGATGAGCAGGTTCAATGCTGTCTGAAATTAATGCAGGGCACATGCTGGGGATAACAGGAGATAGTAAAGAGTTGGAGAACACGCTGAGACTGAGCAGAAATCCTTCCCTGATCCCTACACTAAAAGGCAAGCTTAAGTTTTTCTTTTGCTGTCTTTGTACAAGTCATACATGTCAGCTGTTTGACTAAAGCCACTTCCTTGCGTATTTCTTGTAATCCTAGCATGCTCCTGCCTCATGGGTTTTTTTATGGCACCATACATGTTGCAAACTGCAGAAAGGTGGATTATAGTGTCTGCCAAAGGTTTCGATTTTTTTTTCTCCTTAGCTTTCCAAAGGCATTTCGTAGGCACAAAATATCTGTTCTGACAAACCTACTATACAGGAGATTTGTAAAAAACCCACCTTCCCAGATAACTTAAATGTGACAACAAAAGCTGTAACTTCTGGAGGCAGTCTCTACAGTAGAGGCCCAGAGTGTGGAAAGTCTTTGAGAAGTAGGCTTAAAGATCTTCATATGCAGGTCCAGTGTGGTGCATCTCAGAAGCCAAGGTAGTCTGTTCTTCTGCTAACCCAAGCCAATCATTTTTTGGCTTGGAAACACCAGGAGATAAACCCACAACTGTGATTCATTGTTTGGTTTAGTAGCATAGACTTGAAAAATTCAGAATCCCGGGACACATTGATGCTCCACATTTGCAGAATGCAATAGTTACAGCAACGCCAAGAGACAGCACTGCAAAATACGTGAAGGGGACTGGGGACTTTGGAGTTTCCTGCAATCGTGGCTTCTGTCAGTGTGTGTCCCATGTTAGTGACATTCTTCCCTTGCAGAGGACACTCATAAATAAACTCTGCAGCAGCAGCAGAATGGTTTTTGGAGGTGGGAGGGTTGGGCATCACTGCATGCTAGCACTGTAAGACATCCCAAAAATTTGCTCTGCTGCAGCAGTAAGTGGGAAAGCATCAGGAAGTCTCTGGCTGTTTGGCATGGGACAGGGATCTCCATGACACCATGCATTATCCTTGTAAAGTGTATTTTATTTGGCAGGCCATTGTCACAGGCCACCTGTCACATACATAACAGTCCTTGTTCCTAATGCTTGTTTAATAGAGGGTGCACCTAGCCCTTGGAAATCTGATTGTGTAGTACTTTGTCACTTTGAGAGGTGCAGATATCAAGGCAGACAGAATTAGCACACGATAATGTACTGTAACTACTTTAAAATTGCTTCCTCAAGAAAGTTTTTACTTCTATTTAGTAAAATAACTAAGCTTTATTGTCAGTCCCAATCCTGGTGGCAAATTTAAAATGTAACTGATGGCAAATACAGCTACCACAGCACTTGGTTCACACACAGGAAGGTCAGGGTGACATATCTTCTGGTTTTCGTGGGTTTTTAACTGTTGCCAAGGCACAAGAATCTTAGATGAAGTAAAACAGTGGAAGAGAGAGTCCACGCTTTCAGGCTGTAGTTCTTCTCCAGGCACATAAATGTAACTTAATCTGAGGTTTTGGTTGTGCTAATGTTGTAGACTATAATTCAAAGTCATTCTAGGCTCACACTAGATCTTCCGTGTAACTTCTAGTGAATAAATAAAAGTACAGAACTGCATATGCCAGGTCAAAGATCCATGTAACCAAAAATCTCCTGTCCCTGTATGTTCAGTAACAAAAACTGTGGAAAGAGGGAAAGAATTGAGTACAAACATCCAGTGGTCATTGTTTAGAGATTCTGTGACCTATGGATTGCGTCATTTTTAGTAGACACCATCTAGCCAAAATGAGAAGAGCCGTTCATTGTATGCTCTGATTCTGGGACAGATTCACCACTTCATTATGTTGAATGCTTATCCATGTAACCAGTATCATAAAAATAATTACAGTAGCATAAAACCAGTTTGATTAAATGGAAAACTAGACTTTCTTTCCTCATTCAAGGAGTCTGGAGATTGAGTTACAAAGACTATTTATGTATTTGTAATTTGCATCAAAGTGTCATTTCATTTAGGCTTTACACATGTGGGGAGAAATGAGAATTAGAGACTACAGTGTACGGATAGAGCTCAGATTGATGCAGGAGAGAGCATGATATTGCCTGGCTGATTCCTTCCGTGTCCTGCAAAAGATAAACTCTTAATCGGTTCCTTCATTAGCATCTAGTGTAGAAAAACCAGCTCATTCCAGGGATTACTTAGTAAATGTAGTTACTGGGAGAAATGATACATTGAAGAAAATATAAAATCCCTCAAATTAATCTTTGAAATACATGGAGTTTCACTCTTCTGTCTGTTACACTGGGATAAATGAAGAATAATTCCATTTCAGTGATTTAGATAAACTAGTGTAGTTGGGGAAGAAATTGAGCTTGCCTGCTCTCCCAGGATTTAAAAAGATTAACATTTTTAAGGCAGAATTGTTTATCCTTAAAATTTGTACTCATACATTCAGAGAAAGAGTTGTGACCCTGTGTCACAGAGGAGAACCCTTTGACACATGATCTCTACCTATCCAGACTGGAGTCTTTGTGCCATCATAGGGATTCAGTAACAGTTAGTTTAACTTTGCCAGTGGCTTTAGTATTTGCACTTTAAACCAAGCCAAACTGGATAATACACATTAAATATTTGGTGAGTGTCTGTCTGAAATATAACTTGGTTTGTGTTGTCACTTTTACAATGTTAAATTCTTCTGCTTGAAGATAAAATATCAAATTTGGCATTATTGCAGGCAGACAGAGCAGAAGAATTTCTGCTGAATTCAAAGTCTATCCTTTGATTTTTTGGTTACCTTTCTTAACTTTCCATGTCCGTTGTTCAGCTTCAGGCAATGTCTTGACATATAATTATACTGTCAATGCATATGCATTGACTGAAATGTTTTTATGCCTACCCTGTGGGTCTTTGTTTCTAGCAAACTTATACTTCCTTTCAGAATATTTCTCTTCTGTGCACAACTTTATTTTTTTTTGTCCATAAAGGACTAAGAAAGTGTGTTCCGTTGATGGTCTAAGAAGTCATCAAGCCCTGCAGTGTTCGAAAACAGAAGAGACATGCTGGATTTTCTTAGATTTTTTCAGTTAGTTGTATACCCTAGAAGAGCATAGCTGAGGGGGGAAATACAGCAGCTATACTGAAGTAGGGATGTATTATTTCATTTCCATTTCTGATCAGAAGATTATTACACTGTGATTACTATGGACAATAGAATCTGAATGTGACTCATTGGTGAATCACTATTTGATGAAGGCAGGTTGTTGTTGATGACAGCTTCAATGTGAGCCATCTTTGTGTGCTTGGGGAGTTTGGGGTCTGTGCTTTTTTGAGTTAGCACACTAATCCCTGCTTCCAGATATCCTTTCATTCCTATAACAAAGAGATAATCCTCTGATGTAACTCCATGTTTGCTATTCTGCTCTCAAGAGGAGAATTACATTGAACAAAAAGCATTTCCTTGCTCCTCCCCTTGCTTCTGGGTACACAGCAATGTGGTTCACATATGGGCAGTAGTTAAATCTTTTGTTGAGAAGATCATACATGCAGATGTGTGTATAAGTGTCCTGTCTTTTTAAAGGCTGATACCATTAAAATTGTTTCCCCATTTCTAAAATTCTTGCCTTTTTTGTCATTCTTGACAGTGCCAGCTTGGTTTTTATTTACACCGGGGTTCATTCACATACTGTTTTGAGCCTTTTTATACCACCATGTTGTTGGCAAGGGGGGCAAGCCTTGAAAAAAAAGTTAAATTTTTTTTACAGATTAGCACTGCAGAAGATTATCTCTCCCTGCAGTCAGTTTTTGCGGGAGTAGAGGGTGTGTTGGTGAGTGCAGACTGGTGACTAGACTGCAATGAAAATTTGACACTGATAGGTTCTTGGAAGAGACGCCAGAGAGACACCTGTATGATCAGTCATGGATGGGGCCACAGGTGCTCTTCAGATGTGCGTGCCCCTCAGGTTCTCTCTTGCCTCTGAATGCACCGCTGTGTGTAGACTTGGGCCATGCTGTAGTGCTATCTGAAGCAGGAAGGGATGGGTCTGCAGTCTTAATTGGTTCACGGGTGGATGAGTCCAGTCTACAGCAGATGGCCAAAGCTCTGCTCTTCCATGTCTGAATTTTGAATAATTGTAACCTAAGCTGTGGTCCGACTAACCTCTACAGCTGTGAGGGAAGCATACAGAGGCCAGAGTGCTTATGCTCTGTTCTTAAACTATCTTTCGGCATCACAAGATAGACTATATGATCTCAAATATTTGGAAATAGCTCTGTAACCTGACATTATCTTGTGGAAATTTTGGATGTAGCTTGCGTGAAATTTCGTA
Organism: Tetrax tetrax; assembly: GCA_009806455.1. NCBI lineage: Eukaryota > Metazoa > Chordata > Aves > Otidiformes > Otididae > Tetrax > Tetrax tetrax. The sequence continues at coordinate 381,724 of WHYT01016697.1, forward strand.
GCTGAATAGATCAAGGGGAGATGTCAGTGAGCCGTGAGCAGTTCAGGGACTCAAGCTTGGAGAAAATTCTATATAGAAGTCCAAGACAGGATGCAGTTCAGTTTTTTAGAAAGAAGATGGGAAGCGTTTGAAGCATACAAGAAGAATCAGAACGTTTGGGGAAATGTGTCTTTCCCAATAGAGACATTAATAACAGCTTTAACAGTATTATTTACCTCCTGTTGCCTCACTGGAAAGAGCAAATTATAAGTGTAATTTCAGAATGAACCATTTTTATCAAAGACAGATTAATTCAAAGCCCTTAGCAAATTACTGGGTTTGTTGTTAAAAATGCCTGTGTCGTAGAATGAGTGATTATTTTTATCCCATCGTTCTCAAAACGGAAAAGAGCTGTTGCTTCTTCATCTAAGGTGAGGCTGCAAGAGAGAAGTTAGGTTGGGATTTTGTAGTTTTGTTGCTTTTTTTAAACAAAACATTTATTTTAGATGTTATTTTATATACCACACATAGAACAGAAGAGACTCATTTACTTTCGCTGGCACTTGGAGGGCAGCTTTGTTATACAGCAAGTCTCCCATGATGCTTAACTTACACTCTTTCTTGTATCCTTTTGGATGGACTTCATAACTTTGTGCTGGATGCCTATTAGTTTTAACAAGAATGCACAGATACTTCCACGAAGTGCGAGAGGGAAGTATTTCAAAGATTTCAGAGTAATACCTCTGATACGTAGCCAATTTGGAGATGATCAGCTGAAGAATGAGAGAATATTTAGAAGAGACTTAATGTCCAAGGTCAGGATTTCTGCACAGAAGAAGGCAAAGAAGCTGTAACAGTCCAGGAGGAACGTATTGGATGGGCAGAGCAGGTGAACTATAGGAAAGGGATTTTTTTGCAAGTGCTTTTCTGAAAGTCCCAAAAGAAAAGTGAAAAGTTCCCAGTGCTAATTATGATTGGATTTTTCTACCCTTTTTCCCTCCTGAAATGTTTCAATTTGTACTTGTGTTTTTTATTGCTTAGGCATTTTCATTGTCTTTTTTAAAGTGTGTTTAAAATACAGATTTGTGAAGCCAATTTACAGCACCCAAAATCAGCTCTTAACTGCTAGCCACTTTGTTGCATTCTTCAAAATAAAACTGGAATTTTTTTTCTGAAAAGGAAACAAAAATATTTTCTCTGGAAGCTATTTAAAAGACCATAGTCTTTCTGGAAAGAAGAAGTGCTAACTGTTCATACGTACAGGTTGATTTTTTAAGGTATAAGCCATTTGGCTTATGAAAGTCAAATCTCCCACGAAAGGTGAGGAAAAGGAGACTGGGCTTTCTTTTGATTTTGGTTTTGTTGGGTTTTTTTTAATTTGTTTGGGTTTTTTTCCAGTTGTGTAGAAAACAGAAGGTTGTCTTAATAAGACAAGAGCCAGAGTATCTTCACATCTAACTTGCAGAACAAACAGACCTGATCCAATATCTACCAAAGACAACATTGATATCACTAGAATCTCTGAACTCCAGGAAATATACCTCCATAAGAGAGATTTGCTCCAGAAACAGAGCATACCTGACTATGAACTATGTGTGAACTTTGTGAAGTTCAGCAAGGTCCGGCACATGGATTGGGGCAGTCCCAAGCACAAATACAGGCTGGGCGGAGAATGGATTGAGAGCAGCCCTGAGGAGAAGGACTTCAGTTGCTGGTTGATGAGAAGCTCTACACAAGCCAGCACCATGCACTTGCAGCCCAGAAGGCCAACCACATCCTGGGCTGCATCAAAAGCAGTGTGGCCAGCAGGTCGAGGGAGGTGATTCTGCCCCTCTAGTCTGCCTTGGTGAGACCCCAGCTGGAGTACTGTGTCCAGCTCTGGAGCCCCCAACATAGGAAGGACATGGACCAGTTGGAGAAGGTCCAGAGGAGGGCCACGAAGGTGATCAGAGGGCTGGAGCACCTTTCCTATGAGGACAGGCTGACAGAGTTGGTGCTGTTCAGCCTGGAGAAGAGAAGGCTTCAAGGAGACCTTACAGCAGCCTTCCAGTACCTAAAGGGGGCCTACAGGAAAAGCATTTTGACAGGACTTTTGACAAGGACATGTTCTGATGGGACAAGGAGTAATGGCTTTAAACTAGAAGAGGGTAGGTTTAGATTAGACATAAGGAGGAAATTCTTTACCATGAGGGTGGTGAGGCACAGGAACAGGCTGCCTAGAGAAGTTGTGGATGCCTCATCCCTGGAAGTGTTCAAGGCCAGGTTGAACAGGGCTTTGAGCGACCTGGTCTGATGGAAGGTGTCCCTGCCCATGGCGGGGGAGTTGAAGCTAGATGACCTTTAAGGTCCCTTCCAGCTCAAACCATTCTGTGATTCTATGTCAGGAGGAAGGCACTTGAGAGTGTTTATGCTTGTACAGTTCTCTAGGCCATCCAGAGCTACATCAGATGGTACAAAGTCACTACTGAGAGGAAGAAATGAGAGGCTGCAGTCTGCAGGAGACAGTGTGGGCATTAGGAAAAATTGTAAGCACTGACATTATTGAAATTAGCACTTTTTTCGCTGGGTTTCACTATTAATATTAGGTAACCTTCTCAAAATTTTTCCTGAATTTTACATCAGGAGGTATGTTTTTCAGGACAAGTGTGTTTGAGTTCTATTTCAGGTGGTAATACGATTAATTAATACTTTACTTTATCAACACCTGTTGACTAGTCACTGCCCTGTTTCTCATATCAGCTTTGTGAAATAAATAAAAATTATTACAGTGGATTCCTGAAGCATAGAATTCAAGGCAGAGAGAGATAAGACTCAGAGTTATGTTGTAATCTGAAGTTCTCAGGTGAGAGGAGCCTTTTCCCTATGCATTTTCCCTGCCTCTGAAGACATCTCCTAAATCTCTTTAAGGCTTGTGCATGTAGATGAATGGAGTTAAAAATATTGAATTGTATATATATTAGTGCAAAAGCTTCAGGGAGCAGTTGCTTTGATTAATTGCCTCATTGTTTGTGGTTCATACATTTTAGCAAGTATAGCATGTAGACTGTATATAATCATAATGTGTAAATCAGGGGCAGAGTTTTTTGCTAGCTTTTGTTAGCTTATTACTAAGAATTTGTATACATTAAACTTTGGTGTAGTTTTGAATGTCTGAACCAACTTTTTACAGCTGTAAATCAAGGATGTCTTTGTGAGGTCGGCACAGCTTTTATCAGTGAAAATCTGGTGTCTCTTGTGGGACTGGGCCTCTTTTCAAAAAGGTTAATCATGGACTTACTGTCAGTCCCCAGGCAGTCACTGGAGAGACCTCCACCGAGTTCAGTGGGCTTTAGTTCACCCCTGTAAGAACTCGACAGCACTATGTGTGGAGAATGCTCCTGTCATAAGTGACAGTAGATGTATGAGGTAAAAAAAAGTAATAGAATCCTAGAATAGCAGCACACCTGAAAAATTACACTAGCTGTGAAAAGTGGACACCCTCAACTCCTTTCTGTCGTGTTTTGTTTCACTCTACAGCTTGTCCACCAGGAACGTACAAGCCTGAAGGTTCACCAGGTGGAATCAGCACTTGCACCTCATGTCCCGATGAGAATCATACTTCTCCACCAGGAAGTACCTCCATTGAGGATTGTATATGCCGGGAGGGATATCGTGCTGTAGGACAAACCTGTGAAGGTAAGTGTTTCCGTCAAGGAACAGAATACTCCTGGAATGCACAATGCAGTCCTGGGGCAAATTTGATATTTGTGTTTGCACTGTGAAGGACATGTCAAATTACATGCAAGATTTTCTGTTTCATTCCAAAACAACAAAAGTACCAAGACGCAACTGAAGTTGGAAATGAAAAAAATTGTTTTCCTTCAGTAGCCTGTTGCACTCCAGCTAGCATCGTAACTCTGTTGTGGTTATTTAATTATTTAGTTGTTCACTGCCCTGAACTGAAGCCCCCTGAAAGTGGTTACTTTGTCCAGAATGTCTGCAACAATTACTTTAATGCTGCCTGCGGGATCCGATGCAAAGCAGGATTTGATCTCGTGGGAAGCAGCATCCGGCTTTGTCAGCCAAATGGCCAGTGGTCTGGATCAGAGGCTACTTGCAGAGGTATGGACATTATGTGTTTGACAAGTCTTTTTCTGCTGGATTAGTTTGTTCTTAACAGTGTTTTCTCTGCTCACTACCTAGTTGAGCAGATTGAATACTGCTAGGTCTTGGGCAAAAGACTGTTCCAAAGGTAAACTCCCACTCCAATCACTCCATTTCCCGCCTTCCTAAAATGGAAGGAGGATATCTACAGTAGAAAACGCAGAGCAATATTTACTAGGCAGACAATCTTTTCCAAGTGGATCTACACTCTTCTTCCTTACCTCTCTCCATCTAATGTCTATGAATTTTTTATCTACATTATGTGAATCCAGTGAACCTGTGAAGTAGTCAAATATGTAACAAGACCTTGCCACATGGGCGTTACAGAATATCCATCAGACTCCTGGCATGGACAAGCATTGGCATTGCAAGACCTTACCCATGGAAAAATTCCATTTTGCTTTTTTACAGTTCCCTCTTATGAAAAATAGAAAAGCTTGGGCCTTGAGCATAGTCTTCAGAAGAATTTTGAGTGAAGTGTCACTAGGGAACAACCGGCAGTATCCTAGAAGTTCACTGTAAAAGAATGTCAGCTGGGAAAGAAATAAACAGAAGGTGTGAAAGGGAAGAGACATGGGAAAGAGCATCCTGAAAAACATTATTTCTGGAGCTCTTAAAAGTGCCTGGAAACATGGTTTTGCTTTGTTATCATTTGTCTCTCCCTAATGTTGTGTTCTTGATTATTTAGAAGGGGAGCTGTGTCCCCATGTAGTCCTGTCTGGTATGTCTTCCAAGGAGGGCCTAAAAAATGGATAGCAGCCTTCATTTCTTCAGCAGCCACAGGTTGTAGTTCGGCATTGAATGCACTTGCCATTGCTATTCTGCACTGGAAGCTAGCAAGTGAGAAGTCATCAGCTCCTTCTGCATCTCTTGCCCTGGCCAGGAGTTCAGGGAAAGAGGTGGAATAGATCTTTGGAGGGATTTGCACTTTATGCCGCTACAGCAAACATTGCAATCCCTAAAGGAACAGCACGTCATGGTTCTGAAAGGAGGAATCTGAGCTAGAGATAAGTTTTATACATATGTATATAACCGCGTATACATATATATATATATATATACACAGTTATATAGCAGTTTATTTCTGCTTACATTGCAGGACCCATCAGATAATCCTGGAAAACTTAGACTTCCTTTATAGCTTCCAGTGACAGAAAGCAGGAAGGAGAAGCTTCCAAGAGAAAATAAATTGATGGCCATTACCATAAGGGTATCTTGAGAAGCTAGACTTAGAGCTGTTGGATCTCCAGCAGTCAAAACATAGACTGAAGATGTATGCTACTTCAGTTGGACTGGGATACTGGGAAGGAGCACCTGCCTGTCAAAGCTTCTGTCACACAGTAGCCTGCAGTGCAAAAAATCTGGGGAAAGCTGCAGTCAGACACAAAGAAGGGATGCTTCATCTTCACTGTTAGTAGAGAAGTGGAAGATTCTAGTATTTGGAAAACTTTCTGAAGCGTTTAAAACTATTCACCTGTTAGGTCTTGGTGCATGATCTTCCTTTAACAGGGAATTTGTCTGAAAGGTGAGGGAAGAGTCTGCTTTGACATACTGTCTTGATGTTGAGTTAATATACTTCGAAGCATTGAAGGGATGTTTTTCTTGTGCCTTTCTCCATCATACGAAGACTTCCAATTAAAAAAAAAATATTAAAAAAAGCTTACCTTTAGATATGCTGGATCTGCTAGTCTTGATTGGCTCAGATTATGAAAGGGAGCAAGATCAAAGGCATAGTTTATAGCTGTCTTGTTAATTCCAGGAGTATTTTATCATATAAATTAGGAAGAGTGAGTGAAGGAAAATCCCTTTTCATTGCTTTAGATTTTGACATTAAACACTCCTCAGTTGTTCTGCTAGCTAAAATCTGCTGTGCTATTAGAAAGTGATTAATGCAGTCATGTCATGCAATTAACAGTGACCCATGAAAAAAACAACTACAAAGCGTGTATTTAATCCGGAAAAATGTATTAGGAGAAAATCCAGAGCAAGTAGAATATATGGTTGTTGTTGTTTTCGCTGGCTTTATGGAAATATTTCTTGCTCGTGGAAAATGCCTTATTGACTTGTGTTAAATGTGTGGAACAATAGCCAGGGTCACACGGGCTCAGTTACAGGTTTCTGTCAGAGCCATACGGAGACAGTGAGTAAGTGTGAACACTGAAACACTGAGAAGACAGGAGCACTGCAGCTATGCATTTCTTCCAGGAGATGGCTAGACTTACCAGGTAGTGGAGGGGAGTGCATTCTCTGTAGGCACACTACTGAGAGCCTCCCTCAGTGCTCGTAGTTCATTCAGGTTTCCTCAATAATGCCGTAGGGTTTGGTAGTATTTGGTTCCTTTTACCACTGATTGGGTATTAAAGGCTTCCATAGAAACCTTAAAGGAGAAAGCCCATTCTGTTCTTTGTGAAGCATGTGTGATTCAGCTATAAAAATATGTCTTTCCTACTCATTCTACTACAGCTAAGATGCAGCTTATTAGGAAGCTGCTCTGAAGGTCAGAGTGCCTCTTGCAAAATGGAAGTTTCAAGATCTTTTTTTAAACTTCTAAATACGCTTCCTAGAGGATGCCAGTGTATATGCAAGCTCAGGAAGAATAGTACTTTCAAAGAGTAAACATGAGACAGTGATAATGCAAAGATACATCGGGTGCATCTGAATGGCTTTTTTTCTTTCTTTCCTATCCAATATACATATGTTTTGCTGCAGACTTTTTTTTTTCCCCACTCAGGTGCCACTATGGGTTTTTTCAAAAAAAGACATTATTTAATGTGTGGTTTTTGTAGCTTCAAGGGGCTTGTAGTTACTGGCATTTATACAGCTGGCTTTCATTTGAAGGAGCACTCAGGGTATCTGCCTATTTATTGATTTGAGGGTGTACAGTGGTCTGTTCAGTTCATGCGTCCACTTGTAGGTACGTTCTGTCTCATCAGTGTGCAGAGTAAACAACTAATGGGAAAAGAAGAGAAAGTTGCCAAGCTGGCTTACTTTGGAGTGCTTGTGGAAAAGAGCTTGTGGTTTGCCTCCTACCAGGCAGCAGCAAGGATGGGTTAGTGGGTAACATCGGCATCCCAAACCATAGTGGAGAAGTCATCCAGGTCTCTGAAGCCACCCGTTACCAGAGCTTGCCTTCCTGCCAAAAGCTGTGGAAAACAATCCAGGGAGACGGAATTTAGGGAATGGTAGTCTTTTTAATTATATTTTTGAGCAGTCACCCTGTTTGCCCTTGTATGATTTTCTCCCCCTAATAACTATTGAACTTACTGAGCAGTATCTGCCAGCTGTAGCTGAGAGCAGAGTTTTCAGCCATACAAGTTTTCCACTGGTTTTGGAAAAACAATAGCTAGTTATTGGAGAGAGGCATGAATTATTGAAGGAAAAGGTGCACTAGGACGCTAGTGGGCATCTACAAATTTGAGCTTGCTATCACTTGGTTGTGGTACATGTATCATCATCACATAGTCATTGCTAGACAGTAGATGTGTACACTGAGCTGTTGGAGTGATGCAAAGGCCAGGCAGTGTCCGTCTCCCCAGGCAGAGGGGAGGATGGGGGAAAATGCAGAAGCATAAGATACTGGCTGAAGAGGAGGAGAGCTGGAGACAGTGCAAAGGAAAGAGGTCCTAGTGGAAGAGCCTGAGTTTACAACACTGAAACAAAGAACATAAATCCAGGCCATACCAGTGCTACTAGTTTTTTTCTCTTACTATCATTCAGCTATTTTAGTATCAGCCTTAATTACAGTGTAGCTTTGCATTAAATTGCAGCATCAGGGTTCAGTAACAAAACTGTAAGACAATCTGAGGGTCACCCTCCATGCTCCATTTCCCTTTCTGCACACGCATCCTGCAGAGGACTACGTTCTCCTTGGCATCATGCCGCTTGCAGTGTTTGTGAGACGTGGCAGGAGAAAGGCCTTTGTGCTGAGCAGCCACCAGGACTACCTCCGTGGGGAGCCCTACACCTGAAAGGCTCTCTTTTGTCTCAGTAACAGCCTGATTTGTTCCTTTTCATCTCTTCTGGTCCTGTTGTCTATGAATGCCTTGTATTCCTTCTTCCTGTCTCTCTCTTTCCCACCATGATGAATGCCTGCTGTTCTGGTTTGTGGAGGCTCACACGTGTCTGTGTCTACATCAATACACATCTCAGAGTGCCTGAGAATGTTCCTGAGCACTCGGACACTGTCATGAGCCCTGTTAATAAGCTGTTAGCATCTTCCTTGACGTGCAGTCAGCCCATACCAGACTGCCCATTGGAAATTCCCCGAAGAACTCTCAGGCATGGCTGGGGGATTAGGAACTTCCGAAGACACATTTTTCCACAAGATTCCATTTGCCTGCAGCTGTTCCGTTTTGAAGGCTGTTAGGCATTACTAGCACAAGCCACACACTGTGTGCCAGATGCCTTCGATGGCTAGGAACATTTCTGAGCACAGTTAATTTGCTAGCATGGACATTCATCAGAACTTAGGGGAGCTTGGAAGTGTATGCCCAACCTCATCCATCCTGTGTAAGACTCCATTTCAGGAAGACAAAGGCATCAGGCCTTTGAAAAAAATCAGCCCTGTTCCAGCCCTATTTCCTAAATTTGTACAAACTGCTTTAGCTAATGTGGAAGCCAATACCCATCCTACTCCTGAAAGCCTGGGCAAACTAGTGTAACTCCGCTGATTCTCAGTGCTGGAGAGTGAACTGATGGGTTTTTTTTTCCCTTTGCAGTTCGAACATGTCCCAAACTTCAGGCTCCTGAAAATGGACACATTAATTGTTCAATGGCTGATACTTCCTATAAGACGGTATGTTTTGTGACCTGCAATGAGGGCTATGAAATAGAAGGAAACACCAAACTCACCTGCCAGGGAACCTCACAGTGGGATTCAAAGGAGCCAAAGTGTGTGGGTACGTATCTGATCACACTCCGTCTGTTCATGTCAGAGTGCAGCCTTTTCTAACATGCTGTCACAAATGAGGAACTCTCCCTATTTTAATATCTGGTGAAGCTAAGATAGGAATGAAAATTTGTCTGTGGATGTTTTATACACATCTTAAAAGCTGGAGAGGGCCAAGGCATTTGTAAATGGAAAAGGTAGACAGATTATCATTGAAATCTAGCTCAAAGAGCTGAAAATAAAAGGCTTCTGCATCTGCTGAACATTAAGACACTGTCACACAATGTTTTGTAGGAAACATGCAAGTGATAGATCTATACTGCAGATTAAATGTGAACAAGCAGGGGTTTGAGTTGACAATCTTAAAGCTAAAGATGACCTCCAGACAAGAACCGAGGTATGTCAGCCAGGTACTGTGAACGCTGAGTAGAGGTATGGCAGGTGTCACTTTTGCTGAACTCCCAGCAGGAAATAAGAGTTCAGGCACATTAGGGACCAAGCACCTCTAAGGCAGGTTTCAGAGGTCACACCAGCTGTGCAAGGATAGGTAAACACATATTGCTGTTCCAAAAATAAAGGAGTGTAGATTTCAGAAGTACGTGTTTAGGACTTGTGAAAAGTATTAAATTAGCTTAGAAAGGTAAGAAGGAGAAATACAGTTGAAACACTTTCAAGGATACACTGCAAAAAAAAGCCACAAGCTGGAAGTCCAGCAATTCAGAAGCTGATCCAGTGCTGACTAAAATTGAGGTGAAGTACGTGTCACCTGGGTCCAGTAAATGTGATACCAGTGAGGTGACTTGGCGTGAACCTGTGGCTATTTTTTATTGCTTCATCACAGAGTTAAAAATGTGGACTTTGCATGAGACCAGAATAAATTTCTAAGTGTAGATATGTTCTCTAAAATGGTGAAAATAATCCACAAGTATTAATTTATCAAGAGAGTTTGTTGAGAGATCATGATATTTCTTCTCTTGAAGTCAGTGGAAAAACTTCGATTAACTTCAAAAGGAAGGAACCCTGAAATCCTGTTGGAAGATTATAATTGGAAGATTAACTGTATTCATCATTTGAATTCATCCTTCCTGGCTTAGCATTTTGATTATTAAAATCCAGCTCTACTCTCTATCAGAAGATTTCTTCACACCGTGCAATATTGCCTTCATTTCTGGATTACCCATGGCAATAGCTTATTTTTGCTGAGTCTGAAAATCTAGTATAAAAGTTGCCTTTAATTGTCACAGAGGGAAGAGTGTTAGCTGGAAAACGTCTCAGCTGCTTCTTGTTGTAACTGATGTTTAAAACAAGCCTGCTGACATTCTTGTTCAGTATGGATGTGTGGAGTTTTATTCAGGGAAGGATGCAAATCAGAAGGTTAATATCACGTCCTCCTCAAAAACTGCCCTTTGTATTAATTTTCTGAATGTTCATCATTATCTTGGAGGTATTCTCCATTTGTTTTTAGTCTGAACAGCGCCTAACTATTATTTATCATCTGCTACATGAAAGGTACCAGAAATCTTGCTGTATTTAGGCATTTGTAATTGATGATTTACTCATTTTCTACCCTTCTGTTAGAAAAATGGAGTGGAACTGTGTTCAGTCTCTTGCCTTGAAACAGATTTCCTGGACCTCAGGCTACTCTCCTAGCTCTTTTTCTGTATGCTTTTCGGTTTAAGTGTGCTTCAGTGCAAAGGTTACCATATTTAAAACTTAGCTCACTGAGTCGGTAACACAACCATCTGTAACCATAACTGACACTGTACCATAACATAGCCTGGGTTGTTTACAATCACTTATGTGAGGTCTGTTGTCATGCATATTTTTGCAAGAGACTGGAAGCTAATGCAAGTTTGGCTCTTACATATGTTTTAAATTTTTGGATTTTTCATGAAAGATCCTGTTAGCAATGAGTTGTTTTGGAGTAGGTTGCATATATTTAGAGATGGCTTACAAACAAAATATCTGCTGAAAAGGGAAGCTTTGTCCTTTGTCCAGTTTGAAAAAATAATTTCCACTGTCATGTTCTTGTGTTTTCTTCCCCATTGGAGAAAAATTAATATCCAGCACATGAAAATTTATGAATTTTGCAAGATACTATTCTCCTTGCTTTGTTCAAGGTTTAGTGAAAAAACGTAAAAATACAGATGGCATCTAGGGTATTGATGCCACCTAGTGTTGAAAGAATTACTACTCCACGCTTGTAATTGCAGTTGGCCAATTCTTTCACTGAAACGTGTTTGCAAAGCAGTTGAAGGAAAAAAAGCATGATTTGCTTGATAATCTTTTCATTTATTAAAATATTGAAGTTCCTGTTGATGGAAAGAATTCTAGTACAGTTCATTGCAGGCAGTTGCAGACAAAAGAAGATCTTTGTCTCTCCTTAGAAGTACTTTTTTCCTCTCTCTGTTAATTCCCTATCCATATGACTGATATCATGGATATCACTCTGCTTCTCATGAAGTTCAGACTTTCTGGGGCAACTTGATCAAATTCTGGAAGATAAAAAAGCTAAACAACACTATTACAGGTTTTTTTTTTCTGGTAAAAACTTAGCCCATTTAGAAGAGATTCCCTCAGGGTAGATATACCAAAGGTTATCCTGAATGTTTGGGAGATGTTTCAGGATTGTGCTTTACTAGGATTTTGCTAGTATAGTTGGAAGCATCTCAACTAGGAGGGCTGTTACTGCTTTTTGAAGAGCTGCCATTTCCTCTGGTTTTCATGCTTACACCTTTCGCAGCCGTTCTTCTACTTGTTCCCTCTGTAGTATACATTTGAATGCTTTTAGCTTGTCTTTTCAAACATTGTTTTTTCCAATTACTGATCTTTCTGCAACTTGTCGGTTATGTTCCTGTGATGAGCAACCAAAGTCAGGGTTTGAGGTTTTTTTTTCTAATGGAGTTGTTTTACATTGCATAGTTGGCAGTGTCTGCCTGAAGTGAACAAATGTGTTAACATTTGTGATCTTTGCATCCTGTTGAAATGAAGGGTAGTTATTAATTGCATGGACTTCAAACACAATTTTATTATTGAGAGTTCAAGGGGCAGGAAACATTTAGACTCTTTACATTTTGTTTCATGCAGAAGAACCAGTTTTCAATTACTCACTGCATATTTTGGGAGAGGAGAGGAAAGGTACATGAAGCATTCTGAATGTGAATCACTTCTGGGTCATTAAATCATTGCTGAAAGATGAACAGAGCTTTCCCCTCTATAGCTGGGTTGAGTTGTTCTTTGTGTAAAGACCCGTCTGTTTTGTTCACTGGCTAGCGAGAGTTACAAACCTTCTCACTGGCTATAAATAATGAAGCATTTTTCTTGTGTATTTGTCTGTTACCTGTTGTAAGAAACACTACTGAAAGTCTACAAACTTCATTCATGGGATACCCCTTTTTGCCCCATTTGTTAATGCTTCCATGACTGAAGTAATAGTACTGTTCCTTGTCTCACATGGTAAAAACAACAGCTCAAAAATGAAACAAAGCTGTTTTGACAATCGAACCTGTTTACATGTGGTGTAGGTTTTTTAAGTTTACACTTTGATGTAAATGATCTTCAGAATTTGTAGTGAATTCTAGTAGTAAAATAGTTCAAAACTTCCATGTTAAGCCTTTAAGCAACTAGCAGCCCTTCCTGACTTAACGGAGAAGGTCAGCTGCCATGAAAAGCATGACCGAGAGAAGAGCAGACCTAATATCCTGGGTGCTGTTTACTTCAGTCAGCACTGGAGTACAAAGCTCCAAGAGGTCTTGCAGTTTGGATGCACTCATAGCACATGCAGACTCTTAAAAAGTCTATGTACTTTGTGTTCTGAGTTGTCCTATGACTGTATTTGCAAATTTTTTTGAATGTGTACTTTTTGTATGTCAGTTAAAAGACATGTCCTACTGGTCTCTTGCAGAAATGCGTTGCCCCATCCTCCAGAAACCAGCAGGTGTAACAGTTCTCCCTCCAACATGTGGGCTGGAGCCTGCTGTTTCTGGGACTGTGTGCCAGCTGAGCTGTCCCCAGGGATTCACCTTGTCTGGAGCTAGAGAAGAACTAAGGTGTATTTCGTTTGGGAGGTGGAGTGCAAACATCCAGGAGGCTCTGTGTAAAGGTAGAGATCAGAACAAAATCTTTTCTGTGTACGCATGTGTTCAGGATTGAAGGGAAGCACACAGTAAATAACTGAGTGAGGACAGGTTTGAACTGGGGAAAGTTTGATTTGAACAGTCTGTAAGAAGTGTGGCTTATACCACTATAGCTTGGCTGTCAGGTTTACTTGCTCTTTGTAATAAAAATGTGGAGTTCAGAGGTTGCTTGAGTTCCATCTTATAGTGCTCATTGCCAATTGTCTCTTGTGGGATCCATCTTCTAAGTCTGTTGTTGGGAAGCTGCCTCCTAAAAGACTTGATGCTCAGGTAAATTCAAAATTTCAAAATAGAAGTGAAAACTCTTAGCTTAAAGATAGTCAAAGTGGAACCCACACTCCTAGTAAAACAACAATTATAATACTACTGTTACTGGCTTAGCACAGGTTTGTGCAAGTCCTGTAGTCAGAGCAAATGTGTAAACACTGTGTAAACCCTGGCTGATAGACAGACTATAGAGGAATGGTTCATTTCAGTTGCCTTTGAACTGACTGTGGCTGTTGGCATGCCGTGAGCAACAGTGCACAAGACTTAAAGCCAAAATTGGCTGACACAAGTGCATAGAGTATAAAGATGGGCGGAAGATGGTTACATGCCTGTTTACCCACCTCTTCTAGAAATGAGAGGTTATTTATTCTCTTACACACATGCACACTGAGTTTGGCTTTGGATTATAGGAGGATACAAGCAAAAGTGCAGTTTGTCTGGGAATATACTCTTCACCTATTCATGAACTATTGTGCTCCTAGAACTAATGCTTCCACCTCAAACTGGGGCCCTCGCCAGCCACTGGGTGAAAGAACAGTACAGAAAACAGTTATGGCAGTCATCATGCCAGGTCACTACAGAAACTGAGGTGTGAACTTTTTTCTGTGCAACAGGCAGGCAGATTTTATCCCTCTCTTTAAGCATATTATTTCCCATTCTGTGATGTACCACATTGTTTTTCTGAATCTTTTGTATAAACCTGTGCCAAACCACAGTTTTTAATATTTGGTGGGATCTCAGCACAAGGCTACAAGCTGAAGTGTTTGGATCAAGATAAAGCAGCATGGCTTGGGTTCAAGCTTTAGATATTACCAGTGTATAAAACCCTAAAATAAGAGGCATCAAGAAACTCTGAAGGTTATTCTTCTGTAGTAAAAATGAGCAGTTGCGTTTCAATTGCTTTCATTCTTGTTATTGTCTCTGTCTATTTTGCTGCCAACATATTTGACCAGTTCAAAATAGCTATTTTATTTCTGACTTATTTGTTAGTCTTTTTACAGAATTTCACTTTTAAATGGAATTTGCCCCAGCCTTGAAGGTCCAGGGTGTGTGAACTGTAAGCAGTAGTTATTTAAAAGAGTGCACTTCTAATAAAATTTTCGTCAGAATGAGTTCAGAGAAAGGCAAAATTACTTGTATTTATTGCTTTGCACTCTTAATTACAGAGGTTTAATTGCCTGAGTTATGTCTTTACTGGAACTATTTCGTAATAAAAATATAAGTGATATCAGTTCTGAGTTGTTTTAAAGTCTCCTGGGCATTGATGAGTTCAGAGCTGAATGCATCCTTGTCTCATGAGTCTAGAGACCATTTATCAAACAACAGTGCAGCAATAAAATAACTTAACCACAAATATTGTGGGAGGCCCTGTGCCAGGGAAATGAAGAAGTACTTTAAGTTTGTCAGAGAAACTTGAGGCTTAAATGTTGGTGGTGATGTTTCCCATATTCTACCACCAGTGCTTTGAAACTATCTAGTGTTATCACATATGTCACAAGAAGACTACATTTGTCCTACATGTCCTCCTTGTAGCAGGAGTTTCTTAAGGAACATTTCCGGCAACTGATGCTAGAAATCTTGCCGTTGTTTCTTTCTAGTCAGTTCCACACCATGCTCCAGGGAATTTGAGAGTCACTGCTGTCTTGTTAGCAGTATATATATCAAGTCATAAATATTTTGGGTTCTTAAAATCACTGATTATCAGAAACAAGTGTTTTCATCTGTATGTGTCATGTGTGTGGACAGTGAAAGGACAGAGACACCGTTTCTTCTTAATGAGTGTATGTATGTAATGAATGGATGAATAGTAAGAGAAACAAATTCATTCTGTCCTATTTATTCCTTGTTTTATGGTTGTATGTGGAAACCAGAGTCTTACTGTGCTCAGTGGTGTACAAAAACACAGCAAAAAATAGGCCCTTCCGCAGCAGCAATTACTGTTTATGTGTGAGCCAGTTGGCAACAATTGAAAAGGGGCAGATACAGGAAATTTGCAAAAATACATGCATTTATATTCCATGCAGCACAAAAAACAATGGTTATAGCAAGTTGCAGCCTAACTGTTACAGAGATTTTGTTTCTGTAATCCTCCATATAAAACTTAGTTTATCTTTTTCGGGATCAGATATTGAAGCTCCTCGGATCCGCTGTCCAGAAAATATTGAGACTGAGACTCTGGAACATCATAACTCTGCCAATATCAGCTGGGAGGTACCAACAGCTGAGGATAACTCTGGAGATGAGGCAAGTTAAAATCTATATGTTTTACTGGAAACAGTTGTTCTGTAGCTAGCTATTTCAATTTAATTTTATGATCCGCTTGAATTTCTTTTGTCTGATAAGCAGGAGTAGAAAAATCCACTGAAAAATTTGTATCTTGAGAATTCAGCATTTTCTGTCTTGGTTAGGGTTGTACAGTCACAGGACACTTTTCATGGTGTTTAAGTGCATAAAATCTGATATGGTTAATTTATGTGGTCAAAAGAAAGAATGTGCCCTTGTTTATAAGATGGAGACAGCTGCTTTAAAAATGAGCTCTTAGAATGTGAAGAAGTTTAATAAACTCTTCTCAGAAGGAAATAAACCAGTTCATTAATCTAAAAGGCTAACAAGAACACACTGTGATAAGTAAAAACTTGTTTCAGCTTCCCAAGTGAGAAAGAAAAATCTAATTTTCCTATGCAATGCAAGATTCGGACGTGGGCCTTTGGCTACTATGAGTATCAGAGGTCTGGAAATGGAGTTACAAGGAAAACTTGCTTCAGAGTTACTCATAAAGACTAAGGTTTCCTACAGGCTCAGACATGATCAAGTTACAGCAACTGAATGCTTTATCATGAGTCAGCAGAGGAACGGTGACTTTGTGTGTGCATTTAATTTACTGCAAATACAGTTTTTTGAACTTGGAAGCTGAGCTGTCCCAATAAAAGAGGTTTCAGTTTACACATTTTTTTGTTGTAGCAGATCAGGTACTGTAGCTCTGCTGACACAGGGTCATTCATTAACCTGTAGAAACGAAGTGCCTTTGCTCTTAGTTGTAGCTAGTTTGTCAAAGCCGTCATTGTCAGATAAACTTCTTTGTTCACATGAAATCAGTTCTTTTAAAGACAAGTTCCTTAAGACAGTTCTAACCCATATGAAAGAGCTGTGGACAGCATGTAAGTGTTGTTTACTCCAAATGTCGAGTTCCTTCCCCGTGACAGAATGTTTTGAAGCATCTGTGGGCTATTGACTCATAGACATATGTAGATTAAAAATGGACGTGTACTTACAGCCCAGAACCATCTGCTCCACTCATCTCTCAGAGCTATGTTGCAGAAAAAGCAGGTTCTGGGCTGGTATAGTGTGTGTTCAGTGCAACGAGACAAACAAGTCAGTCTTGAGTTTTGTTAAAGCACAGTGCTGTAAACTGCAGCAGATCAGGGTCCAAATCCTGAGTAAATCCCTGTTGCTATAAAGAAGGCAGTCTTGAGAAGGAGAGCAGGGCACTCTGTTGTGAAGTCCACCCTTGTTGCTTGAAGAGGCTATTTGCATTAAGAATGAGCAGGCTTGACATCGAAGGATGTATTTGTGGCCGTTTGTAGAAATATAAGTGTCGTGATTATTAACCAGTTGTGTTTTTTTAGTAACAAGTGTTTTCCTATAAAAGGTCTTGATTCACGTTACCCCAGCTTTCATTCCACCGTTTCTTCTCCCAATTGGCGAAGTTGCCATTACTTACACAGCAGCTGATAAGTCGGGCAATGAGGCGAGCTGTACGTTCAGTGTCAAGGTTATTGGTAAGTGCTAGTAAAAATCCCTTGGGAAAAGAAGTCTGTTATGATTGAAAACTTCTAATTCTGTGCAGAAAGAGACTGTGAGTCACTGTGGCCTTTATGCGTGCAGGTATAAGCCCAGGGGTAATATCATCTCTATAAATACTGTGCTGATCTTGGGTCACAGTTTGCATAGTGCTGTCATAGTTTGCAGTCATTGCTTCCAGATGTTCAGTTTGGGTTGTTTTGTTCTGCTGTTCCTTCTGAATGTTCAGATTTCTCCTCCCACTAGTAGATTAATGCTTTATCGTGTTGTCACTTATTGCCTTCATCATATATATATATATATATATATTTATTCTTTAAAGACTCCAAGAAAATTTCCAAGGTTCCCACACGTTGCTGATGCAAATCATTGTTCAACTATTTCTGTCAGACAGTTGTGTTATTCAGTAGTCCTCTTAAACAAGGTTTACTCTTTAGAAGGCAAACAGGATGCAGAAACCATGAGTTCAGCAGAAGAATTAATCTTGTCCGTTCCCTCAGCATCTACCACCTGCAGTAGCTTTCAAGTGTGCACCTAACTTTGCTGTATCTTCTGACGTGAACTTAAAACTGCTGTTTACCTGACTTCTTTTGATTATAGATTTCATTTGAGTGTGGCAGCAGTTCAGTAAGCTAATGTCATGCCATCCCTTCAAATTCTGCAGATGCAGAACCTCCTGTAATTGACAGATGCAGATCTCCACCACCTGTGCAAGCAGTAGAGAATGAGTACCCAGTAACATGGGAAGAACCACAATTTTCAGACAATTCAGGTGAGAAAATGCAACCCAAAACATGCACACAACAGTGGAAGGCTAGGGAACTTCAACATACAATCATAGAATCATAGAATGGCTAGAGTTGGAAGGGACCTTCAAAGGTCATCTAGTCCAACCCCCCTGCAAGAAGCAGGGACATCCCTGACTAGATCAGGTTGCTCACCGTTGATCCATTGGAGTTTAGGATTTGGAAGATATGCTGCCGATTCCTTCTCCATTTGTCAAGATTGGGTGTGATCAACTGTTGTTTGCTTACTGTTGTTTTAACTTGTCTTTTAACTCTTCTAGGTTCTCCACTGACTGTCACTAGGAGTCATGCACCTGGAGATCTCTTTCCCAAAGGAGAGACAACAGTTCAGTACACAGCCGTGGATCCCTCTGGCAATAACAGGACATGTGAGATTCACATTGTCATCAAAGGTTTGTTGTCTTAATCTTCTGGTCAAGCCTGTACAGCATTCTTTTAACTGAATATCATAAAGGATGCAATGCTACTCCAATTTTTCAATTAGTCTCCAGTTTTTCTTTTAGTTATTCCCATTTTACATTGGAGGAACTTGAAGGCAGTCAGGATATTTGTTAGTACCAGTGAATAAATTGTCTGAGACTGGGGAAACACAGCAGTGAACCTAGTCCTGTAAATTCAAATTACATCTAAAAGCACTGAAATTACGATTCATTAAACAGTAAAGCTTATGGTAATAGACCCTTTTTTTACCTCAGTAACAGATACCATGTGAAATCAATTGGTAGGTGTTACTGAAGTCATAATTCAAATCTGTGGTTAAAACTTTATGGAAATATTTCTGCAATCAGCTACAAATATTGTACTAGAACACTCCTTAGATTTTAGAAGCTGGCTGTATCTGTGCATTTGTGTTTATTGCATAGATACCTTTTCCCTGCAGTTCACTTTCTTCTTTAAAGGCCAAACAATAATTTGGCAGATAAAGTATTAAGGATGAAAATTCTACTTAATCTCTGCTCTTTAATGCTTATATCTTAGTTGGACATCTATATAAAAAAAAAGATCTGTTAATGAAGAGACAGTTTAAAATCATGCAGACTAGAATTTTGGTTATAGCTTTTAAAAAGGTAAGTTACAAATGGTTGTCCTAATTTCTGATTTGCTATAAATCTTAAAAAGAACAGGTCAGTGCTTATAATTGGCATTATTTCAAGTTATACATCACCTCAGACTTTTTGTGGTTCAGTGTTTCTGACATGATTTTTTCAGAGGTTCACAGTCTCCTTCACAATTGGTCTGTAAAATAAATCGTAACTGATGTGTGGCAGCCAGTCCCTCCTAAGATGATTCTGACAAGTCCATGTTTTGTTGTAGTACTGCAGAATGGATAATGTTTCAAAAATCAAAATGTAACACTGTTATAATTCATTGTATGAAAGTTCATGTAAAAATTAAGATTAATGTTTTGTATTATTTTAGTAAGTACATGCATGAGCATCCACCTTTGAAGATGAAGTACAGAAGGATTGGGCTTTTGCATTTTTGAGGGTTTTTTTTAATTTCTCATACGTATCACAATTTTTTTAAGTCTTCACATTTCTGGATTTCAAATTCTAGTGTCAGAGTTTGAGAATAATTTAGCAGTAGTCTGATCCTGCTTTTATGGAAATAACAAATACTACTTCCACAGGCATCAACAGAGGCAAGATTAGGTTGATACTAGGTACTCTTAGAAATCCTATCAGTGCTGTTTTCCTGTGTGCTTGCTTACTTCACCACATTCATCAAAATATAAATCTTTGTATTTTTCGTAGGTTCCCCCTGTGAAATATTTGAGCCTGTGAATGGTGATTTTACATGCACATCAGATGAAGTGGGAGTTAATTGCACCCTGCGCTGTGCAGAGGGTTACAGCTTTTCAGAAGGATCGAGTGAAAACTACTATTGTGCTTATGAGGACGGTTTCTGGAAGCCACCTTATTCTCCAGAGTGGCCTGGCTGCTCTTGTAAGTCTTATTGTTATTAAAATGAGTCTACAGCTCATCAAACACTATGTTTAATGTGGAAGTAAATAAAAATACTTTAGAAATTATGACTTCTACTTAATGATAACAAATCTTCTCTGTCCTCTGCCTCCAATTTGTTACAAATATTGTGAAAGGATGCCTGAAAGTCCCTAAATGTGTTATTTCAGAAGCTGTCTGAAACACAAAAATAGTAGTGAATTTGAATCCTGGAGATCACAAAATAGCAAAGATGGCAGAGTAGAAAATGTTTGCCCTTATTTTAAATTGGTATTTGAGACAGTTTGTTTACAAACACTAACAGTGTCTTTTCAATAGGCATTTCAACGATATTTGCAACTTACTGGTCCAAATGCACAGTACATGTAGTACTTACATATCTCATTATCACCAAATCAGAAGCGTTTATGTATTTTTTTTTTGCTATGGACACATGCAAAACTTCAGCTGTGGAATTTCCTAGCTTTAGAGACATTTTAATAATAAATGTATCAGAGCTACATAGGAAGCCAGTTTTGGCACCATATTGCATCCACTTCCATCAGAGTGGATTCCTTGATTTCAGAAAATGAAAGCAGTGTTTCAAATCTGAGCAAATGAGAGTTATGTTTCAGAGCTATCTATCAATTAAAAATCTGACACCTAGGAACTTTGATTTGCTTAAATTCTGAATGAGAATTTTTCATATTTATATAATAGAAAGACTTTTACTATTTATTGCTTCTCTCTCAGTAGAAATTAAGTACAGAATTTCGTTGACAGCTCACAGGTCTCTTCCATTAAGAAAATGCTGAAATATATAAATGATAGACCTTTTTTAAATGTCTGTTAGCTTCCCCAATAAATTTGATACATGTCAAAGGATTCTATTCAACTGCATTGGCTGAGGTATGCATGATCCATTTTCACATATACAACACTGGGAATTTAGGTTGCTGACTTAAAACAGTGCTTCTTAGCTTAGTACATTCCAGTTTTAGCCTGAATGGTCTTGCTTTTAGATCTGAAAGTTTTGCACTGACCAGTAAAAATGTATTTCTCCAACATTTTTCAGTAAATCGTTTTGCAAACCATGGGTTCAAATCCTTTGAGATGCTCTACAAAGCAACACGATGTGATGACAACAGTCTTCTAAATAGCTTTACTGATGCATTCCAGAGTGCACTTGGTAAAATGGTAGGTTAGTAAATACTCCTTCCTTTTACATACTTTTTTAAAAATATACGTCGTCGTTACTTTTGCCAGCTAAATAATTTCATATAAGAAAAATAAAACAGAAACTGATAAATGAAATTTAGGCTTTTTCAGAAGATGATAAGTCTCCTTTAAAAATAAAAATTATTCACTGCCATTTTAATGTCATTCAGTTCAGTCTTCAATGTGGAGTTACATAGAACAGAGTTTATAGAAGTGTCCAAGTAGCTTAGGGACCTGGCACTCACAGATTTTCAGCAGGCTTCTGAAGAGGACCTGTGCAGTTTTGAAAACCCCGGTCAATTGTCCCCTAACCTCAGTGTGGTTTTCAAAAATTGGATGTGATTATAAAATATATATATATGTTTTATATAGAATATGTATACATATATCCATATAATGTAAGTGAATACACATCTATACAAATAGATAGATTCCACATATGGTGCCTAAGTCCGAGCACTTAAATCTGGTAGTAGTGATTTAAATAATTTGCTCAGGTTTCTTGAGTTTCTGAATTCTGACTCTTAGCATTAAAAATCGCATGGCACTGAATTTGAAGGGGTAGCATGTTCTGTCTCTACCATGTATCTTGCTTTCCACTTCAGTATCACATTCTCCCCTCTTAATCCATGAGTGTCCTCAGCTGCAAAGCAGAAGCAGCAGGACCTTGAGTTGTGTTCTCAGGAGTGGATGGCCATGCCTAGTGTGATAGCACTGTGCCAGAAGAGAACACTGAGCATTTACAGATTGTTTTGCAGGACAAGGCCCATATCCTAAAACCTTCTCTACTAACTAAAAAGCATTGTTAGCACATACAGCTAATGGAAAAACTCCTGCAGCTTCGGAATATATGTCAGCAGCTCTTGTCAAATGGCTGAAAACTTATATAACACTTCAGGCAATCTGTGACACTTCAACCTAAGTATCTGTTACTCTCTTGCCTTAATTCAGGTTTGTTCCCTTCCAGTAGAGAAATCTTGGCTGCTTTTATTTCTGTTCCTTTCCCCTAAGAGCCAGCTCACGCCAGGTTCCAGTGCTTAGACCATTAACTATTGGCAAGCAAAAGATAATAAGGAAAAAATGCGTAGTGACCTGCCCAACCAGTTATATCAAAATGCAATAATCTGGGAAAACAGTCAGAAAGGCTGTTTTGAATATGCCTATTCCTATTCCCAAGAATTTGAAATTCTAGCAGAGATCTGAAAAGGAGGAGGGAGTCAGCAGAAGCCGTCTTTCCAATGAGAATTGATATGGAAAAAGCAAAACAATTCCAAAGCAAGATCTAAAGCCCAACTTGCTTGAAATCTTTTTGGAAAAAGCAAGAAATACGGCTTTTATCAAAAATCATGCATTCATATGTTCTCATCTCCACTGCTTTTTTGGAGAGAAGAAATCAACAATACCAGAAAGGTTTCTGTCAATTTTTCTTTTCCGTGGTTTCTGTCCTTCTCAGGTGATTTTTCCTGACCTCTGAAATTTCTAGGTGGAATCCCTGAGTCCATTCCCGTGGGTAGGGAGAGGTGGATATGAGGAAATACAGTTTGAAAGCTAGAAACAAAGTAACAGCATTGTTGTAAGCCTGACAGACTTATAAGTTACACAGCTGAGAAAACCAGAGATGTTTTCAAACATGTGAGCTCTCCTGTCATTTTCAGCAGGGAGAAACAAGCCTGAACTTATTTCAGTATTTTGGAATTTCACATACAAGAGTGGTTAACTGAATGGGCGTCTTCTCTTATAAAAAAGATCTTCTGTAACAAAGAGCTTGTATGCCCTCTTGTTTCCCAACTGTAGCAAAAGAACATATTTCTTTCAGCAGACCTTACTGGGTTTAT
>WHYT01016697.1:404759-471908 GCA_009806455.1 Tetrax tetrax
AAGAGACATGAAAAGAGGAAATCTAGTGTCACTGGCAGGATGAGCGCTTGTAATTAGAAGGTTTTACAGGTCAGGGAGGGAGCTATGTGATTTTATTTTTTAACATTATTATTCTTTATGTTGGAAGGTTCCATCATTCTGTAATGACGTTGATGATATTGACTGCAGATTGGAAGATCAAACACGGAAACATTGCTTGGAATATAATTATGATTACGAAAATGGATTTGCCATTGGTAATTATGATTGCGTAGATTCTTAGCCATCCAAGTTTAATTCCTTTTGTTCTGAAGTACACAATATGTTCTATGAGATGTTTTTTAAAAAATGACTATAGAGGTCTTAAGATACTAAGCCATTACATGGTAGGTTCTATAATAATATTATGGAAGTTTTTGCTGCCTAGTTTTGATATTGCTTCCTAAATAGCATAGAGTAAAAGTTTACTGAGATGCCTTGTAATGGGACAGGGGAAAAAAGCACTTACACACGGAATCCTACAAACCTGTTTGGTTTCCGTGGAAGGAAGTCACTTTCTAAAACCATAGTTTCAAACCAAAACACTGGAAAAGTACAGTAGTGTTCTGGAGATTGTTAAGAAAATGAGGAGCATCCTTGATGCTGGCTCAGATCAGCACAGAAACTTCACCATGTAAAGCTATACAAGCCTACGTTTGTCCATTAGCTGTGAAATGACTTCCTGTATGTTAGGGGAGATTTTGCAGGATGACTACCTGAGACTGAAAACTGTGACAGTCCTAGTGATTCTAGTTCTCAAGTTCTCACTTTGCTTTATACCAAGTTAGTTGTTATTTTTAGTCCATTTTCAAACAGGTTAAAGTCCATGTCGTGCTGCTGTTGTCCTTGGCATTTCTGAGTTCTGTGGGGTTGCTCAGAGCAGGAAGGGTAAGAACAGATAACTTACATTACCTACCTTAGCAGGAGGCATTTTGGCTGATCATCATCAGGATATGTACTCTGTCATAAGGCTGTGGCTCTTTTACAGTTTTGTAGTGGAGTGACTTGGTAGAGCTTTCTGCTTATTCTCACCTTTTAGACATGCTTCACTGCGTTTGTGAGCACATTTGTTTGTAATCAGGCGTGGGGTTGCTGGGTGTTCAGTTTGCAGTTGTCATCAAGGTAAGGATGAATACTGATGAAAGCTGGAGCTAACTCATAAAGGCATGTGGAGGAAACAGTGTTGAGAACATGTGATGTAGGGTCCTATCATCTACTGGTTCATGTCATGCTCTTATCAGAATAACCTCATTGCCATTTTTCTGGAGTTTCTCATTATTTTACACTGAGGAGGTAGAGGAGGAGAACTCTCCTCAGGTCGTAAGAGACAGAAGTTTAGAAAATTGGTTATGGAATACTCACACAATATTAACCAAAAAGCTGTGGTGCTAACTTTTCCTAGTTTCCACTATAAATTAAACATAATCTAGGTGACAGTTAACAGGTAATTGGCAGAATTTTTTTATATCTTCACAAAAGGAGCGAGATCAGTAAAATAGACCATCTCTAGATTTTGTTGTTATGAAAAGGCAGATTATTGTTTAGTTGTTTCTGGTTGAAAGTTTGTAATAGGTGAAGTGCGTTATTCAGGGGGTGAATTTGACTCACTACATGTAACAGGAAATGCCTCTTTGAGGGGAGTAAACACATAAGGTAATGCTACCAGCCTTTCCTGAGGGGGCAGATGATGATAGAACTATGCAGGAGTTGTGAGAAGAAGATGCAATGGAGACACGTGGCATAGGCCATGCCATCTGTTATTGAGCAGGAAGAGGAAGAGGGAGCAATCTCAAATTGGTTAAGATGTTGCTGGCAGGTGAGGGTCCACGTAGGGCAGGGAAGGAGAAAGGATTGCAACCAAAAATTACTTTTATAGTAGTGTTTCTTTAAAGCTTTGCCTAACTGCACAAGATTCAGGATCTCTAGGATACCAGTTAGGAGTGAGACTGGTTTTTCCTTTTTCTTTTGTCAAAATGCTGGTACAGTAGACACTTGTGCAGATGCAAAGCCAGCATACATCTGGAGCTTCAAACAGACCCCATCTATTGGGGATGTATTTTAGAAATAAGTACAGGCACTTCTTTTCCACATGATGTTGCTTCTCTCTTTCTTCTTTCTTAATACCTCACAGGACCTGCTGGCTGGGGGGCAGCAAACCAGCTGGATTATTCCTATGATGATTTTGTTGATGCAGCAGAAGAAGACTTATCCAAGCATCTCTCTGCCTCTGTAAAGGCAGCACCTGCTCGAGTCAAAAGGCATAAACTGAATGTTCCAATGACCGACCACAAAATCAAGTTAATATTTAACATCACAGGTGAGAGAAGTCAAAATGTTGTCCTTCTCCTATTCCTTCCTTTGTTAAAAATATGTTTCTAATACTTTCAGTAAAACTTAGCCTTCAGTTCACAAAGCCTACTGGAGATGCAGATATCGTTTTTCTGGAGACATTCATAACTCGGTTTCATCACAGACTTTCTGCTTGAGGGAAAGATCATAACCTCATGTTCATGGAGAGCATCGTGCATGCAGCCTGCTTTCCACTTTCCACTGGCAAGTTTGAGTGTAACACTCTTGATATACTCCAGAGCACACTGGAAGTGCTGACTGTAAAATCTGTGTGCTTTTTATGTTCTCTGTTTATATCCCAGCTAGCGTGCCACTGCCTGATGAAAGGAATGATACATTGGAACTGGAAAACCAGCGACGGCTCCTTAAAACTCTGGAGACAATCACCAACAGGCTGAATAGGACTCTCAATAAGGAACCCATGTATTCCTTTCAGTTTGCATCCGAACTCATTGTAGCTGACAGCAACTCACTGGAGACTGAGAAAGCCTTTCTTTTCTGCAGGCCTGGTTCTGTGCTGAGAGGGAGAATGTGTGGTAAGCCAGATGACTTGCTCCTTACATGTATTTAGAATCCTTTAGAAAAGCAAAGTTTTAGAGGATGTTTGCAGAGGGCTATGGCTTGACACAGTCCAGTGCTTGTGGTCTCCCAGAACAATAAACTGCAAAAATGCTTTGCACAGTTTGACTTCCAGAGGATGTTTATGTTCCTAACCAAGGCCTGTAGAAAAAGAACGCTTTTGTACCCAGAATTCCACTCCCATGGGGAAATCAGACATATCCACACTTGGTGATACACAGGAAAATAGCGCTTGGTATGCAGTCTTTTAACTCTATTAGTCTTATGGGTGATGTGTAGCTAAGATAGGGAGTTGGATTGCGTTTCCTGTGCATACCGAGATCTTTGCAGTGTTCCAGATAGATACCCCATTTGCTGAGGAAGACAGTCATTTCACATAAACAGGATTTGACTAAATGGAAACTCTAGACATAAGACAAGTATGTATGATTGTGCATTCTGATGGGAACCTTATATTTCCAACTTACAGTCAACTGCCCTTTGGGTACTTACTATTCCCTGGAGCATCATACCTGTGAAAGCTGCTGGACTGGATCCTACCAAGACGAGGAAGGGCAGCTGGAATGCAAAAGTTGTCCATCTGGTAGCTATACTGAGTATCTACACTCTAGGAGCATCTCTGAATGCAAAGGTGAGAACTCTGTCTTCTTTGGACAGCCACTTCTGAGTGCCTGGTGGCATCCTTTTGGTCTCCATTCTAGGAGTATTGGAATGAGGTTAGCCTGTGAAATGAGGAGCAGTCCTAACTGCCCCTTGATGCATATGTCAAGAGAAAAATCCAGGTTTTCACCACTGCTGTGGCATGCAGTATGCCTGGGCAGATGTTTTAAGAAGAGCTGGCCTTTGAACCTTTGTTTCATTTCTATTGTTTTTCTGTGAGGTTGTGAGCCCATTTTGCAGGGACTAGTACACCTAAAATAATGCCATTCCTGTCCTTGCCAGCCTCTCTTCATCCTACCCTGATGAAAAATGGAATGTCTGCATCCTACACTGCAATGCTCTGGCATTGAGCACCTCCGCACCACTACTTGTTCTGAAAAAGCAGTTACTAGTTTTATCTCCTGATTATTTTCTTGTCATTAATTTTGTTGATTAAAAATGAGTAACTGAGTTGCAATAAATAATCTGTGAAGCTGTTTGAAGGAGAATTAACTCATTAATAAGTCACAAATGCACTGTAAGTGACTTACCACAATTCCTTTTTTTTCTGTTTGTACCCATGAAGTCCCTCAGAGTAGAGCAAACTCTGATTTGCTCTACTGTCCCTGTGATGTGTATTGTGATTTCAGCATTATTTGCAAAGGTTAGGAGCCATGTTTCCTGCTGGACATTGCTTAATCTTTATGAATTATTCTGCCTTATAGCTCAGTGCAAGCAGGGAATGTACTCATCTAATGGTCTTGAGACCTGTGAAACGTGTCCACTTGGCACATACCAGCCAGCATTTGGATCCAGGAGTTGCATCTCTTGCCCAGAAAATACATCGACAGTAAAAAGAGGCGCAGTGGATGTCTCAGCTTGTGGAGGTTTGTAACAAAAGGAACTATGAAATGTTTTACATAAAATTCTAAAAATTTCTGAATGTTTAAACATCAGATAATATAAAGCAATTCATCTACCTAAGATTGAATTCCATTTCTGATTAAATGTGGACCAAGCAGCCTTTCCCAACAAAATGACAGGTCATTTCCTGATACTCTAATTATTTGAAATGCCCTTCTTCTAATTTCCAAGATGGATTCTTATCTAAAGATCAATAAAATGAGTGGGTATTTACATGAAAGTAAAACCTTTTTTCTTACAGAAGAGAAAGAGAATGACAGGATGTTTGTCACTATTAACTACAGAACAGCTTCTACATCTTCTGAACAAAAATACTGAATTTTAACACAGTTTGATCCCTACCTTTTTTCAAGAAATTGTCCTGAACGGTCTTTAGGAAGCTTTGCAAGAAAGATTCCCAGGGGAACTAGTCTGCAAGGATTAATAATACAAAAAAGACTTTTCTTTTGTCCTTACTCCTTCTTGAAGGAAAAAAAAAAAAAAAAAAAGGATGTGAGAGATAAAAAGAGAAAGGACATTGCATTTAAAAGGTATACCCAGAGCAACAAAATGATAGAAATGCTTCACAGATATTTACTTAGTCCTTTGAGAACTGCTTGCCATCTAACAGTGCAACTTAATAAGCATCTTCTAGAGTTGTGAATTCCTGGCAGGTTTCACCCTGTTCTTTTAAGTCTGAGAAGGGACTATAAGAGGAGGAGAGAAAATAACCAGGAAGAAATGAGGGAAGGTGGAGTGGGAGTGCAAGTGATCACTCGAAAAAATGTCCTTTTGTTCTTGCAGTACCATGTCTTGCAGGCGAGTTCTCTCGTACAGGTCTGACACCTTGCTACCCTTGTCCCAGAGACTACTATCAGCCAGACCCGGGAAAGTCCTACTGCTTGTCTTGTCCCTTCTATGGAACAACAACTGTCATTGGTGCCAGATCCATCACAGATTGTTCAAGTAAGTCAAATTATCTCTGCTGGAGAAAGTGAATGAAGTGAACATCTAAAGGTTAGCCAGCAGTAGTCATCTTACTCTCCTTACAAATGTAGACCTCACATTTCAACCAGTGAAGTTCATAGCTGGTTTTACCTGCTGGTGTTGCCTCTTTCTTACGTAGAAGGAGTGACTGTATGGTACATACTAAGACTCAATGACAGAGTGTACATAAACAGAGTGTGTATACACACACACGGTGTATATGTATCCTATGTATATACACTATACAGAGAGTTGTATGTGTATGCATCTATGTTTGTGCATATAAATACAAATAAAATATATTTTATATGTACCCACACATATATGTGTTTTAGAAATGTCTGTGCTTACAAATACATGTATGTTTAAAATAGATACAAAATACTATGTGGTTACTGTGAAGTTTGTTTTTTATTCCCGCAAATTCACTTTTTTCAGCATATCTTTAGATGCATTACTAATATACAATTATTATGCCCTCATGGAATAGAGAGAGACCTTGCCATACGGTATTATTAACAGCACTTTAATATCTTTCCTCTGTAGGTTTTGGCTCTACTTTTTCAGCAGCTGAGGAAAGTGTAATGATGGTACCAGCCTCTCCAGAAAATATCAGCAAGCAGTACAAAGTCAGCAGTCAGGCAAGGACAAGATATGTTTTCCAATGTTATCTTAAATGAAAGAAAGAGTGCCTTATCCATCAGTAAATGACTAAGACCTTTTTAAATGTAATTGCTATACTGACTGTATTTCCTGAAGAGATGAGAGTGATGGTCATGAGGGGAACGCCCAAACTCTAATCATAGAAGCACTTTTGCTGAACAAAGGAGGCAGCGTCATCTATTGGCAATCTTAAATTCGGAACATGAAGCCTTCACCTGACGTATGAAATATTTATCACACTTTTAAAAGAAATGTAAACTCTGTGGAGGAAGTTCAGCCAATCTATAAAAAGTAGATTGACTACACTTACTCATCTGATGTCTTCCATATGCTGAATTCCAGAAAATGCTACCAGGCATCTAAGTCCCAGTTGTAATATCTTTCTTTTACTTATTGCAACATTGATACACTTGAGAGGAGGCAAGCAGAGCCCTTCTGCTGTGAGTACCCTCTCTGAAATACAGGCAGGTCCTCATGACAGAAACTATTCCAGTGGCAGTGTTTGCCAGAGATGCCCTTACCCCAACCATCTCCCCCCAGCCTATAACTGACAGGACTTTATTTGAGTCTAAAGTTAGAATATTGTGTAAACAGTTAACTCATGGCGAATTTGGCCTGGACCATCGTGTAACATATGGACAGATGACAAACTGATATCTTATACTTTTAGCTGACCATTTACTCTAGGGCTTTGCTGAATTCAGGTTTGCTACATTACAAAAAATAATGCCCTACCAGTTCACCAGATGACCAATAGCAGGAAGTGATTAGCCAGTGTAAAAGGATGCAAAGTGGAGAACTCTCATATAAAAGACAGCATGATACAAAATGTCACCTGTGAATCATAGCTAAGAAAGCTCTAAGAGAACTACTGTGATGATCACATTTTGCTAAGTAAAAGGTCATATTAAAATATTGATTCAGATTCCTGGTATTTTTCTCTAGGAAAAAGAATGTTTGTTGTGCTGAGGAGACAGAGGAAGAGCTAGAAGTTAATAGAAGTGATTTTTTTTTCTTAGAATTCCAAAGTGAATATAGGGTGTGCAGTTTAAAATTGGAATATTTTGTTCCACCTGTGTTTCTGCCTTTACTGTAACTGTATCATTCTTGCTCTGGCAGGTCTTTCATGAGTGTTTTCTGGAACCGTGCCACAACAATGGGACATGTAAACAATTGGGAAGTGGATATATTTGCATATGCCCACTTGGATATACAGGTGAAAAATTGAGAAGCAGGTGGAGGAGCTAATGTGTCTCCATGCCCTTAACATGAACAAGCATAAAGGAGCAAAGCATTTCGGTGCAGGAGTATAGCCTGACTAAATGGAATATCCATCACATATTTACTATACATAAGTATTAAGAAAATAAATAGTCCCTCATGTTCTTGCTGAACTATATATCATGTTTGGCAGAAAAGGATTTTGAATGAGGTTTCTTTTAGTGGAGTTAGTGGATCTGAAAATCCTAACACTTGGAAATATTTATGATTAGTAAAAGCTGGACATTTGCACTGTAAACAACTAATTTCAGCATATCTGCCTGTATTCCTCTTCACTGTTAGTTTTCCAGTTGCTTCTAAGCAAACAAATGACTTAATATTCAGCTATTATCAAGAAATCATCTCTGTTACTTGTATTAAGTGCCACTGCCTGGAACTGATCAGTCTGTTGCCAGATGTGCATCATGCCTTTCTAGTAATAGACTGTAGGTGGTCCAAGAGACTCCTGGAATTCATTGAGGATAACTTCCTAAGCCAGGTAATAGACAGCCCTACCAGAGGGGATGCTGTACAGGAGCTGTTGATCACCAGTGCAAGTGAGCTGGTTGATGACGACAGGATTGGAGGCAGCCTGTGCTGCAGTGATCATGCACTGGTGGAGTTTGCATTCCTGAGGAAAACGGGTCAGGCAGAGAGTAAAGTGAGGACCCTGAGTTTTAGGAATGTGAACTTCCAGCTCTTTGAGGTGTTAGTCAATAGGACCCCCGAGGAAACTGCCCTCAGGGACAAGAGAGCAGAACAGAGCTGGCAGATCTTTAAGGAAGCCTTCCATAGAGTGTAAGAGCTCTCAATCCCTAGGTGTAAGAAAGCAGGCAAGGAAGACAAGAGGCCAGCATGTCTGAGTTGAGACCTGCTGGTCAAACTAAAGGGCAAGAAGGAAATGTACAGGTGGTGGAAGCAGGGACAGTAGGAAGAGTACAGGGACACTGCCTGGTTGTGTAGAGGTTGGGGTCAGGAAGACCAAGGCACAGCTGGAGCTGAGCTTGGCAAGGGATGCAAGGAATAATAAGAGCTTCTGCAAGTATGTCAGCCAGAAAAGGAAGGTCAAAGAAAGTGTACCCACCCTGCCAAACAAGACTGTTGAACACCGGATGAGGAGAAGGCCGAGGTACTCAACAACTTTTTGCCTTAGTCTTCACTCGTGACCCCTCTTCCCACACCTCTTGAGTGGATGGGCCACAGGAGAGGGACTAGGGGAGCAAAGTCCCTCCCACTGTAAGAGAAGATAAAGTTTGTGACCACCTGGGGAACCTAAATATACATGAGTCTATGAGACCTGACAAGATGCATCCCAGAGTCCTGCAGGAACTGGCTGATGTAGTTGCCAAGCTACTCTCCATGATACTTGAAAAGTTGTGGCAGTCAGGTGAGGTCCCTGCTGGCTGGAAAAAGGGAAACACTGCCCCATTTTTAAAAAGAGTGAAAAGGAGGATCCTGGGAGCTATCGACCTGTCAACCTCACCTCTGTGCCTGGGAAGATCATGAAACACATCCTCTAGAAGCTATGCTGAGGTACATGGAGGACAGGGAGGTAATTCAAGACAGCCAGCATGACTTCACCAAGAGAAGTCGTACCTAACCAACCTAGTGGCCTTCTGTGATGGAGTCACTACATCAGTGGCCAAGGGAAGAGCTACGGCTGTAATCTACCTGAACTTCTGTAAGGCCTTGGACACAGTCTCCCACAACATCCTTCTTTCAAAATCGGAGAGATATGGATCTGATGGATGGACTGTTTGGTAGATGAGGAGTTGGTTGGATGGTCATATCCAAAGGGTAATGATCAACGGCTTAATGTCCAGATGGAGGTCAGTGACAAGTGACAAGTGGAGTCCCTTAGGGGTCCATACTGGGACCAGTACTGTTTAACATCCTCATCAATGACATGGACAGTGGGATCAAGTATACTCTCAGCAAGTTTGCAGATGACACCAAGCTGAGTGGTGCATTCGACATGCCCGAGGGATGGGATGCCATCCAGAGGGACCTAGACAAGCTCGAGAAGTGGGCCCATGTAAACCTCATGAGATTCGATAAGTGCAAGGTCCTGCACCAGGGCTGGGGCAGTCCCTGGTATCAATACAGGCTGGACGATGAAGGTGTTGACTGCAGCTCTGCTGAGAAAGTCTTGGATGTACTGCTGAACGAAAAGCTGGACATGAGCCAGCAATGTGTGCTCACAGCCCAGAAGGCCGGTCATATCCTGGGCTGCATCAAAAGGAGTGTCGCCAGCAGGTCAAGGGGGGTGATTCTCGCCCTCCACTCTGCTTTTACGAGACCCTGTCTGCAGTACTGCGTCTAGCTTTGGAGCCCCAAACGTAAAAAAGGATATGGATCAGTTGGAGCAAATCCAGAGGAAGGCCACAGAGATGATCAGAGGGCTGGAGCACCTCTCCTATGAGGACAGGCTGAGAGAGTTGGGGCTGTTCAGCCTGGAGAAGAGGAGGCTCTGGGGAGACCTGATAGCGGTCTTCCAGTACCTAAAGGGGGCCTACAGGAAAGATGGGGAGAAAGTTTTTAGCAGGGCCGGTAGCGATAGGAGAAAGGGTAATGGTTTTAAACTCAAAGAGGGTAGATTCAGATTAGACATAAGGAAGAAACTTTTTACACTGAGGGTGGTGGAACACTGGCACAGGTTTCCCAGAGAGGTGGTGGATTCCCCATCCCTGGAAACATTCAAGGCCAGGTTGGACAGGGGTCTGAGCAAGATGATCTGGTTGGAGATGTCCCTGCTTCTTGCAGGGAAGGACCTTTAAAGATCCTTCCAACCCTACCTATTCTATGATTCTACAGTTTTGTGTAGGTCTGTGTTAAAATACAAGCTAAAGGGAAGGTAGTAAACCTGAACATCTGGTAATGTATGCAATTAATCAGTCACGTTTTCTTACATTAAGTAGTCATGACTTCTATGTTTCTGAACAATTTCAAATTTTGTCTCCATTTTCTCAGTCCTGTATTTTGCATTCTAGGCTTGAAATGTGAAATAGAAGTTAATGAGTGTAAATCGTCTCCCTGTCGCAACAATGGAATGTGTAAAGATGGCATTGGGACCTTTGTTTGCCATTGTCAGCCAGGCTATTCAGGTAACTTTTTTTCACTTTGTAGGTCTTCTTCAGACAAGCATTGTGTCTGTGCCAAGTAGATAACACAAAACACGAGGGTTATTCACGGATTTGTAATTTCACAGATGTGGAATTATAACAGGAAGGCAATCTGATCTACAGGTTAGAGTAAGGCTTTACTGTTAGAGTAAGGTTTTACTGCATGTGAGTCGGTTTTGAAATAAAAGGGCGAGCATTCAAGGACAGTCTGCATGCATGTGCGTGTGAGTATTCTTCTGTTTTGTGACATTTCTAATCTGGAAAAAAAAAAGAAATGAGGTTTAGGGAATTAGTAAATACTCACAGAGAAGATGCCTGTGAGACTGAATATGGCCTGACTAGAAAAAGCATTTGTGCAGCTGCTTTTCTGCAGCCCTATGAGCAAGTGAGTGGGCTTTTTCTTATCTTTTTTCTGAGTCTTTTTTAATTCTCACCTGCATGCATGAAGGTATTGAAACCTGGGGGGAAACTGAC
The DNA here is from genome assembly GCA_009806455.1 of Tetrax tetrax. Lineage (NCBI taxonomy): Eukaryota > Metazoa > Chordata > Aves > Otidiformes > Otididae > Tetrax > Tetrax tetrax. The sequence continues at coordinate 415,754 of WHYT01016697.1, forward strand.
ACGCTTGAGTACTTCGCCAAAACAGCACCTGATTTCTAAATATTGAAATAAACTACTGAGGAGATAACTTTATGTGGTTAAAAAAAAAAGGGGCTGGGTGTTTTCCACCAGAAATAATTTACTTAGTTTTTCATGTTTATGGCTATACATTTATAGACAGCAACATTTGCTAGGTATTTGTTAAACTTTATAAAATATGGATTTTGCATCTTTCACATCCCAGCATCTGAGTAACACAGATGATCTCTGTAGATGTTTGCAGTAGTACAGTCAAACACGGAATTTTGTCACCTGATGTCAGAAGGCTTCTGTTATTCAAGCAGAATGGTACTGTTCTGTCTTCCACATTCAGTCACTACAGCATGCAGACCTTGACTGTGTCCTGATCATGCCTTGTAACTCTTGCTGTTTGAAGGTCTCTTGTGTGAAGAAGACATAAATGAATGTAGCTCCAGTCCATGTTTGAATGGAGCCCACTGTGTTGATGGCAAGAATGGTTACCGCTGCACTTGTGCAAAGGGCTTCACAGGTATACCTTTTCTGTTGAAGTCAGACTCACTCTTTCTGACCAAAACAGATGTCTTCCTGCCCTGTCCAAAGTATTTTAATCTCATTGCTATATGTTACATATATTATATGTTGATATGGATATACTAGATTCTTTAGGTCCATGTAATCTCTCTAGTGTAAGTGTGGCTTCAGAAGGAACTTACCATGACATTGAGGAAAAAATAAGGACATTCACATGGGTGTGAATTGTTCTTTTTAATTTTATTTTTAGAATAAAAATATTGTAACAGTAGACAAGATGGTCTCTATTAAAACTACTCCCTAGCCTCATACTCAGCTTTCTACTGCTTTCACAGATTTCTGTAACAACTAGGCGTTTCTGTTGATTACCATGTTGCCAAGGAGCTCCACTGTAAAATCACATACATTTTCTTCATTCTTCAGTGTGTGTAACATAGAGCCTCTTTCACAGCAGAAATCCCAGAATCATGTGTTTCTGGCTTTTGTGTTTCTCCTTGGAGTTAAAGTTCCAGCTAAATTTCTTTTGTAACAGCTTTTCATTAGTTGCTCTGAATAGTTTCTCAGGTGATTTCCTGATTCAGCCCAAATTACTCATGTAATGGACAATACCCCACAGTTTGCTGAGGTTTATTTTCTATGACTGCAAAGGCAGTTCCTGTAATTCTTGTATGACCACTTAACTTCAGTTAACAGAGTAAATTCCAAACCTGCATGGCTACCCTGGTGTTTGAAGATTGGCTACAGTCCTTGAAAACAGAGATGAGTTAGTAATCTTCTCTCTTAGGTTAATTCAAAGCAGAGCTGTGACTTTGTTCTTTTCTTCTCAGGTGCTCACTGTGAAATGGAGGTCAATGAATGCCTTTCAAACCCATGTCTTAATAGGGCTATTTGTGAAGATCGAGTTGGCGGTTTTTCCTGCAAGTGCCTCCCAGGTTTTACTGGTATCTTGTGTGAAAGAAACATCGATGAGTGTCTCAGCAGACCCTGTAGGAATGGAGCTACATGCAAAGATGGTATCAACAGCTTCAGGTGAAAAACAGATGATTGATGTAATACAATGTGGAAAGTCAGATATGCTGTGATGCTTCAGCCTTCTTAGATTTCAGCAGTGTCATATTCTAGATCACTGTAGAGAAATGGACCAGCTGTTACTGTCTGGGTTTAAAACCTCTTTCCCTCCGCAAAGCCCCAGAAGTTTTGGTGCCTTTCAGACTGGTTTTCCAAGTACCAGAGGTTTTGGTGCCTTTCTACTTCCTTGGTTTTCCCTCTGTGTAAGCATATCTGCCTGAAAAGTCAAGTACCTCTCATCTATAATTCTGTGGACTCTAGAAGGCATGCTTCACTCACAGGAGTGCAATGATTGCCTCTCCCAGTTTCATATGAAGAAATGCAGACATTGTGTTTAAATATTGTGTTGTCTCTATCAAGAAAAAATATTATGCAGCTAATAGGATTCAAGAATACTTAAAGGAATAACCAAAATAAACTCTGTTAATTCTATAGTATCTCTTCTGTTGGGGTTGTTTGTTTTTTTTTGTTTTTCAGTATCTGCCAGTCCCATTGGCAGACCTTATGGCCTTATGGCCAGGATTCTTTGCCCTGACAGCAGCCACCTTTGAACTGTACTTCTCTTTTCCTCCATAGGTGTCTGTGTGTGCCAGGGTACACAGGACGAAACTGTGAAGTGAACATCAATGACTGTGACTCCAGTCCCTGCTTAAATCAAGCCACCTGTGTGGATGCCTTGAACTCGTACGTTTGTAAATGTCCCCCTGGCTTTACAGGCAGCAGGTGTGAAACAGGTACACAGGACCAAGTGTCAGAAAAAGGTGGCTTGACTAAGTCTCTGGGCAAGATTTGCTCTGGGTCAGCTGACTTCATACAGCTTCCCCGGAAAGCAGCTAGGGTGGTGGGATTCTGAGAGGCTGAGTGGAGCCTGTGTGACTGCAGTGTTAATAAATATAATTGCAGACAAGTAACAGCATGTGTGCTATGTCATATTTGTATTTATTTCTCTTTTTTAAAGCACAGTTCTATCTTTTTAATCCCTAGTAGGTCTATTGAGTTTCATTTATATTTGCTTTGTGTATCTGAGTTAATTAGCTTTTTCTGGTTTTTGTATTTTGTGTAGGGCCTTGTATCTCAGAGTCATAGATTAGTCTGTGGTAGTCTCAGCTTTAGAAGTCCTACAGGCATCAAGTTCCCTATAGCTGGGCAAAATAAGTCACACCTAATGTAACTCCTTGGATGATGCTGCAGTTAGACCACACAAATACAAGGCTCAAATCCATTTGTCTTTTAGCCATGGAAATTATAAAGTGTTATACTAGTAGCTGGTGAATTTTTAAACAGAAGTGGAAGAACCCATCTTGATTTTACAGAGACAGTAGAGATAATGTACAGGTCATTTAGACCTGCCATCCTATGTCAGAGTTTAATAGCACCTACCGTTCAGGAGAGCTCTGCTTGGTACATTTATATGTAGTATCCTTGTAAAACGTGTCACTTTGCATTGAAGAGCAGTACAGAAGTGCTGTTCCGTACCAGTGCAGTGTATTTCAGCAAGTTCAGAGCAGAAAAAAGTAAAATATCTTTTTTTTTCTTTTTTTTTTTGCGGGGGGGGGTGGGGGGAGAATAAAATGGAACCAGCTGTTCACACCTCTTTGGGTTGTGGGATGATGGATGGATATGTCATTTCATTGATAGAGGACTGAAAAGCAAGGTTCACGTTCATTGTTAGATAATCAGCTGCTTTTCTAGTCATTTTTCTTCAAACCCTGTGTTTTCTAGCCTCGTAAAGCTCTGTATGCTGGCTGGTATTAGACTGCTATACATTCTTTCTACTTCTCATCAATTTAAAGTGAATGATTCTTGTAGATGGGTAGCGTTCCATTCTGTTGCATTTGCTTAGATTCCATTTTATTGTCTTTCTGAACTTTCAGGAATGTAGCTCTGAAAACTCTTTGTCTTTGCTGCAGAACAGTCCTCTGGTTTCAATCTTGATTTTGAAGTCTCTGGTATCTATGGATACGTCATGCTTGATGGTGTCCTGCCGTCTCTTGGTGACATCACCTGTACATTCTGGATGAAATCCACTGACACCACAAACTATGGGACTCCTATTTCTTACGCAGTGGAGAATGGAAGTGATAATGCATTTCTTCTGACTGATTACAATGGGTAAATCAGAGTTCTGCTTTTCTATAGCTTACAGATGTCTTGAATTGATAAAGAAAGCCTAGACCAGAAGTCTGAATATCAGTTTTGCCTATTGTGGAGCAGAAAAATCTGCATCTTAACTCCATAGCTGGAGTTGCCTCTTTGTTTTGTTTTTCTCCTTGCTTTGTTTCCTTCACTTTCTACCAAATAGAAGAGTAATGGCAAGAAAGCAGTGAAATTTAGAAAGAGGAGTATTTTTGTCTGGACTGCATTTATGTCATATTTAAATAACACATTGGGACAATGATTGGATAAAATGGAACTCAACATTCAAACTACTACAGTGTGTTTCCAAAAACAGAGATGGACCCAAGGGTCAAGTTTAAGAATCCACTATGCAGCCATGACTTGAATCTTCATATTTTGGTACAAAAGCACATTACTTATGTCACCACGCTTTGTATATGAGAATTATAACTTCCAAGTTCTCTGGGACAGATGGATTTTGTATGATGATCTTTAAAGAGAAAATTTTTTTATATGATGCAGACACCGTTACATCATTTGGCAAATAATATTTCTTTGAGTCATGTGGGTCAGACCATGCTTTTAAAGTTGTGGCATGCAACTGAGTATGCCTTCATCTTCCTTCCATGCAGCTGGGTTCTTTATGTAAATGGGAAAGAGAGGATCACAGATTGTCCTTCAGTGAATGATGGTAACTGGCACCACATTGTGGTCACATGGACATGCACAGATGGGGCGTGGAAGGTATACATCGATGGAAAACTGTCTGATGGAGGCAGCGGGCTCTCTGTTGGCTCAAAAATCCCTGGTATGCTTTATTTATACACCAGATCTGTTGCCTTCATTCTGTTTTGGTTTTGGGTTTTTTTTTTGCAGAATTTGCTATGCCTGGAAGAAAATGTTTATTTTTGTGGTTTTACTATGTTTTCACATTTTCAATATTTATGCAGGGCTCATGTTTACTATTCCTGCTCATGAGGACTGTTCCTTTACTCAGCCTCACTGAAGACAAAATGCACATTTCTAGGGTAAACTAGTAGGTAACTTGTTTTCGGGATGACAGAGTTTGGTCCACAAAGGAACCTATGTGGAGCTGATTTTGGAATGGCTTTGTGGGAATAGGTTTCTCAGACAACAAGCTTAAGTTGAACCGGCATTCCCCTTACAAATGTATGCTCAGAGCTGATTGAATTAGCCTTCTCCTGTTACTTTCAGACATTTTTTTAAACTTATGTTTATGTTTTTTCCTAACAAGATGGGTTTTGCTATTTCATTGTTTTCTGTGATCAGCAGTTTTTCCAGTAATATCAGAAGACATGAAAAGGAGTACTTTCACCATTAAAGAGCTGCAAAAGGGCTGATGTTAGATTGCTGCAGAGAGATTCATAGTTTCAAAAAACTATCTGTATTAAAAAACTCTAGTGTTGCATTTTAGTCTGTGTACATTATGCTTGCCCCTGTCTTTCCCAATTACATTTGAGTTACCTACAGAGACAAGACCTAAGGAAGTGTGCAGTGTCCGTTACTTTTTGCCCTTGTCCACACACCATGTGACATACAAAATGCATGTCCACATCATCTGTGCTGTTGGTCAAAGAGGAAATTTAACTTGCATGGCATGTCAGAATATTGGTCGTTTAATCATCAGTGTGTTTCTGAGGGTTTGGAATCAAGTTTGTCCTACCTTTCTAAGCTTTTGTTTAAAGCAGGAGGTGCAAGCTAGCACTGTAAAATGTGACCCACCTGCTCAAAACTGTTTTTTGCGTTGTTCTGGAATATGCTTCAAATACTGAGCTAGAAATGGTTGCTTAGAGCCAATACTATTCCTGAAGCAGACATGCAAAGTTTCTGCTCTCATCAGCATGAGTTTATTATTAATTTGAGAGTCACATCCGAACTGTTATGCTCACTTACGTCAGTCTAGCATAAGGCTTTCCAGAGGTTTGCTGAAAGAATTTGTTGAAGGTGTCTATTCTCCTGCAGTAAAGTAAAATCTTAGTAACACAAAAGTGTTGTTTTGCTTAATTTTTAATCTTCCTATGGAAAACACCTGCTGTAAGGCTTTTTTTCCTATCCCTATTCTCTCTGAATTTAGGTGGTGGTGCACTGGTACTGGGCCAAGAGCAAGATCAGAAAGGAGAAGGATTCAACCCAGCTGAATCTTTTGTGGGCTCCATCAGCCAGCTCAACATTTGGGACTATGTCCTGTCTCCACAGCAGGTAAATCCTTACTGCAGTCTTTAAGCACATAGCTCTAAGCATAGGATGAGTGTTTGAAAAGGCCTTCCAAGTTAGCATATTGGATAGACCTCTATTCCCACAGAAGTTAGTGGGGACTGGATGAAGCTCTAGCTTAGGGTGATAAGCTTAGGGTAGTAAGTAGAGTAGCTTTAAGCAAAACTAGGTGTGGTAGAATCAACACTAAAGTGACCTTCTGTATTGACGGAGCCTTTCTGTGTTATGTAGCCTTGAAAGAGAAGTTAAGGCATACACGAAAGCTAGCAGTCCTGTTAGAAGAGGGAGAAAAGCCAATGAAGCAAGCTCAGGCCTTGTTTTACAGGTTACAATTCCCTCTTCCTGCTGTGTGATGGCTTCAGAGGGGAGGCATCAGAATTTCTGTCAGTGCATTAGACAATGTGAAAAATCTGAGCTTTATAGTCCCAGGGAAAGTCTGAATGGGCAGCATAACTGAGTATTAGGCTGCTTTTATTCAGGTATACCACAAATAAAGGTTTTGCACTAAACTTCCACAGATCCAAAAAAAAAAGCATAATAAAATGAACAGAAAATAGAAATAAAGCGGAATCTTTGCTTCCAGCATCCAATTGTCTCCTCTGCTTCTTTCTCCTTTTCCTTGCTATTTTGGCTTTCTGTTAGGTTCAGAACTGCCCAGCAATCTGCCACTGTTCTTGGCTTTTGAAGTCACTTTTTGAAGTCAATTGTTGCATTGCCAAGTCAAATCTTAAGGTTTTTGTTCACTAGCAGTTTCTGGAGCTGATAAGTTTACATATGGTTTTACAGAACACACAGGTGAAGAGGGTGAGTGCGATTTTCTTTCTCAGTAGTCGCCTGTCTTTAATGACAGGCTTGGTTAAATTCCCATTTGCTTCAAATGCAATAGTTAGGACAGCCCGTTATTTATGGTATTCATATTACTCATCTGAAAAGACAAATGTGAGACCAAACAGGGAGCTGAGCCAAGTAAGCTTCCTATAGAATTTTTACCTCATTCGTTTCAGAGCCTGGAGTAGTAAATCACTATCATTACCTGTTAGTATCCATTTTGTTGTGCCCAGCTGGAACTATTCAGTAAGTCTTACCTTTCTACTCTCGGCCTTAAAGGAAAGTAGGGTGACAGAATATGCTGCCCTGTGAATAATGTGAAGGTGAAGTCCACTATTTAAGATTTTTCTTTGTGTACCTTAGTTGCTCATCCACTTGCACATTAATTTTGTATAGGTAAATCAACAGTCTGGTTGGTTTGTGGCTGAGTAGACAGCAGTAGAAATATGAGTTGTCTACATGGGACTGTGAGGTCCTTTCCAGCCCTCCATTCTCCATCATATGGCTTGGAGATTTGGTTTGGCTGATTCCCAAGCCTGCATTTCTCACACTGGGAATTTTTCCCTGCAGGTTCCTTGCAGTTTGTTTGCAGCCCTTGGCCTAGGGAGTTTCCCTCAGCATATACTGTTGAAGTGAGGCCTTAGAAATGGCCTCAGAATTGAAAGCACAGCAGGTTCTCTCTTTTCCAGCTAAACTGACTAGAGGAGTCCGATCTGCCTCAGTGGAATTCGGCGTAGGGAGAATGTGAGAATAATGCATTCTGGGGTTCGTGGTGTACCTTCCTTTCTCACAAAGACAGACAGTATAGCACATAATTCTTGGTAGTTAATTTGTTCAACTGGAGACTCGACAGAAGTCAGTCACCCTTCTGAGAAAGACAGTTTCCCAGCTGTTTGGCATGAAGTGGGTGCACCTGTGCTTTCTAACCAGCTAGCTGTGCCCTGAGGCCATGCTTTGTATTGTACCAGTAGGTTGGCTGTGCTGGCACGTACACAGCCCGCTGGGCTGCTCATTGTTGCTTTTTTGATTTGTTTTTTCACACTGCTGAAGGAAATATTACTTTTTTTTCCTGCCAGAGAATTACTGGGGTGACCCTCCAGCACAGAAGAGCCAAAGAGTATGAAGTAGTCCCGGGAGCCTAATTACTAACATGTTCTCTTAATTGAATAGCCATCTTTTCTCTGTAGACGACTTCCCTTCTGATATCTTCAAAGAAGAGGAAATCCTTAATTATCCCTTTACTGCACATTTATTCTCCTTAAGGCACATATGGCTTTTTCAGCAGTTCCATGGCTGAGATGAGATGGTGTCTGCCCTAATAAGGAGAAATGTAATGGGGAGTACTGTGCCAATAACACACCTTAGTCCCAGTCACCTTCTGGGACTATATTTCCTTTCTGTACCTGGAGTCATAGTGAACAAAAGCAGTGCAGAGTGAATCCAAAGCCCTGATCTTTAATTTGCAGTTTTAAAACACTTCCATGTAGCAGAAATCTACCTGAGCATTCAGTGGAACTAGATGGCCTCCCTTTTTTACAAACATTGGGGCTGGGACATCTGAGCTCCTTCCAAGGCACCACTATGGACTATTTATGTGACATCCCATCATTAGGAGTCTGTCTGCGTATTCTTACTGTTGCATATAATTTACTCTGGTGTCTGAATAGCTTAAAAGTGCTGTGCCATATGAGGTTGTAGTCCCTAAGTTCCTTCTACTGGTGGCCAGATAGAAGTATAATGTTACTGTGGTTAATAGATTCTCAGAGTCACAGTGAAGAAGTAGAAATACTTTTACCTTACTGGTTTGTTTTTGGTTTTGTTTTTTTTACATTAAAATGTAATACTGCATAAGGATTCCCACTGGCATTTCAGTTTCTTGTAGTAAGAATGCAAAAGAAACCTCTAGTGATGCCACTAAAGGAGTTATGTTTTAAATGGAAAACTTTTCCATCAAAGATACTTGACCAGATCTGCTCTGAAGATATTAATCTGCTGTTAATCTAACAGTGTGTTCCTTTCTTTCTCCTATCTTTAGTTTGTCTATACAATTCCTGTTTCAGTACATGGTTAGTTATGGCCCTGTCTTGCTTTGATTTAAGTTGATGCCGATACTGCTCTTGGTATTGGTATGGTGGCCTTGCCTGCAGTGTTTTGAAGAGCCATACAATAGCCTAGTGTATTGAATTCATAAAACTCCTGTATCCAAAACAACAAATTGCTTTATTAGTGTACTCCTTTTTGTGTTTCTGTTCCTTAAATGTGGTGCAGTGCTAGCAGAGTTTGAGGAATGAAGATCTTCAACATTAAGTTCTTTTTTATTCCTGTTTTACATTTTTCTGCAAATAAATCAAGTTTTCTCTTCAGGTTGTATTCTCATATCTGCCGTTTTTTGTGACATAAACACGTTTTTCTTTCGTGCTAACAAACACAATTGTATTTCAAGAACTATGTTTTATACTTTGCTTGTATGACAAGTATTCCTTCAGGTGTTGCCTCAGTACATGCCTGTCCACAGCTAGCTAGCTTATAAGTACAAAGCAATAAGTAGTTCAGCCAGAAGCCTCTTGTACTAGAAAGGAATAACATCGCTTGTTCAATGATTTGTTCTAGTGTTGCATGCAGAGATGGAAGGAATATCTTTTTTACATTCTTTTCCTACATGGTCCTTAAACAGAACCTAATCAATTGTTTTAAATCCATAGGTAAAATCTCTGGCTACATCCTGTCCAGAAGAACTCCAAAAAGGAAATGTACTAGCCTGGCCAGATTTCCTGCCAGGAGTTGTTGGAAGAGTGAAGATAGATTACAAGAGTATATTTTGTGCTGGTTAGAGCTTTATTTCCTAGAACTCTTTTTTTTTTCTGAACAATATTGTAAGACTCTTTTATGAGGTCAAATATGCTAGCTTGCAGCCTTTGCCCTGCTAACCTTGAATAAATTGTTTTGATAATCTGACAGTTAGAACATTCAGTCCTTCATTCCTCAAATTCCAGGTTTTGTAACAAAAGTTCATTGGAATCTCTGATAGAGATTTATTGCTTCCTGAATTGAGATGGGGAAAGAGTTAAGATGGTGTTGGGTCAGAAAGAAGTTTTTCTTGTCTTCTATTCTAAAAATAATTTGATAGTATTGAAATACCTACTGTCTTCTTACCTCTGTTATATGTTGACAATTCTCAAAACTCCTTGAAACTGAGCAGGATGTAGTATACATAACACTTCCCAAAGCTTTCTCCTGGAGTAACTTATACAGGACCAAACATCAGATAATGAATTTATTCGTTTCAGCACATAGCTGTGTCTCTTACTGTATGCATGTTTTTTGTCCACAGACTGTCCATCTTTGCAAGGATCCACCCCACATCTGCGGGCCTCTTCTGCTGATGTAAAGCCAGGGTCAAAAGTGAGCCTTTCCTGTGACCCAGGCTTCCAGATAGTGGGAAACTCTGTTCAACACTGCCTTAACCTGGGCCAGTGGACACGGCCTTTTCCCCGCTGTGAAAGTGAGTTGACTCAGTGGGCCGAGAGGATTAGGAAACTCCAGCTTTCATTTGAAACCTGCCACTATTTGTATCCTGTTTATCACTGCAGCTATGATGCACTTGAATCCATCCATGGTATGGCATATACATACATGCTTAAAACTAAACTCATGTTTCACTGAGCAGGAACTACACCACGATCTGATTCTGCCACCTTTTACAGTCAGTTTCTAGTGCCTCTAGCAGAAATTAGTCTCTTTGGATCAGCAATCTGATACTGTGAACTTTTCTCCCCAGTGGCACCAGGAGTGTGGAAGATGCACAGGAAATGCTAGAGTATCTCTGTGATTTTTAAGTGTCACTGAGAACATCTGGTTTGAAGTCAAAGCCTTGGCATTAGCATCTTATAAGAGTAATTTCTTTAAAGGCAGCAGATATTCCTGTCAGGACTTAGAAGTGCTCTGAGACTTACAGAATTTCTTCTAAGGAACTAGATTGTATATATTAGGGTTGCCAAGGTTCTTTGATTCCTGCTTTTCTGCTTCTGCCTTTGGTTCTCCACTCTCACTGTGACTGCACATGTGACTGCAGTTGCATGTGCTGGAGCTAACTATATTTTTCAGCAGGTTAGTAAATTAGTTAGTAAATTAGCTCCAGAAGCAGGTATTACATGATCCCAAAATTGATCAGTAGTTTGGGGAAAATCGTCGAATTTGTTAAAAATTTGATCTAGATTTGATGCGATTTTTGTTTCTTACTCTTTATTCAGTTGTTTGTAGCACAAATCCAGGATCTGCATCCTCTTCTGCCTAAAAGACAGCACGCATGTGAGGACTTAACCAAAAGGAAGTCCTGCTGGGCAGAGCATAAGTTCACTGGCAGAGACAGCTTTTCTCTTTCTTGCTGTGTTATCAGTGACAAGCCACCAGAATCCTCTTAGTATTGCAGTGTGGTCTCTCTGTATGTAGCCAGGCAGTTTTATCTGTTTTGCTCAGAGCTCAGACAGAACAGGGTTGACCTGCCACAAATATGCTGGGTGAATGAGGGTCAGATTGACCCACTGGCCTTTCTCAGCCTATTCCACAAGTACCTGATAAATGAAAGTGTGTTGAAGATAACTATTTCCTGCATAAAGAACTACAGTGGAGGTGTGGTACAGAAAAGGTTACTCTACTGACTGAGTCAGGCAGATTGTAATCACTGCCTTCACCCACCAGGATCCTTTTCCTGCCTGCAAAGACCTCTAAAACTGCAGGTCCCCATCACTTGACAGCCTGTCTTTGTTACAGGCTCTTCAGTTCTGTCCCTGTACAGTGAGTACTTGGCTTCCATTACCACGGGCTCTAAACACTTCACAGTGTCTTATTGTGTGGTCCTTGCATATGGCTGGGGAGCAAGGAGTTGGTACAATCCTTGTAGTTACAAAGATGAGCTGTGTAGCTGTTGGAAAAGGTTTGTGTCATCTTGATTGAAATGAAGATGTACAGAAGCAGCTCTCCTAGTGTAAATAGAAGCCTCTGGCAGGCAGATACAGGGAGACTTTCTGCTGGGACAGGTGGGATGAGAAGGGCTTATTTACTATGGTCAGTGTCAAAGTGATGCCAAAGGTTGTATATGAGGTCAGTTCCAATCTCTCCATCGTTCATGCACTCCTTGGTCTCAGACCAGTGCTCTAACCTCTTAGCAGTAATCCATTAGCTAGTTTGGCAGTGTTCAGACAAAGTAATACTGAGCTCATTTTTCTGTGAAAGAAAATAACAGGAACCTCCATGGAAGGAAACTTAGTTTTCCTTTTTTTCTTAAAACTCACCAAAGATCATTAGTTATCAGGGGAAGTGTTCTGCAACTGAAAGGACATCTTCCCAGATCTTAGTCACAGATGTCTCCTCCACAGCTAGCGGAATAGCAGGAACTGGAGAGTCCTGCTGAGTCTCTGATAAACAAGTACCCACAAAACAAAACCCTCTGCTGGACCTGGAACCAAGTAGCTACTTCAGAAAAGGTCTGTGCCCTCTTATGGATGAGATTCCACAGTTGTAGAGAAAAAAATTTGTGGTGGCAGCTCTCATGGGGAATTATTCTAAAGTTGATCTGTGTCAGCTCTGCTAATGTCTGTGCTCTTTTTTCACTCATGCTGCAGGAATCAGCTGTGGAGTACCTCCACCTTTAGAAAATGGATTTTATTCAGCTGAGGACTTTTTTGCTGGCAGTACCGTTACCTATCACTGCAACAATGGCTACTATTTGTTGGGCGACTCCAGAATGTTGTGCCTGGACAACGGGAGCTGGAACAGCATTTCACCATCTTGCCTTGGTGAGATCTGCCATACATGTGGCTGCACAGGCTGGTGATCGTGCACTTCTCCAGTGCTTTTGGGTTTGGGTGGGATTCCGTTCTGAAATTGTGAAGGCTGATCAGAGTCTCAGAAATCACACTCCAAAATATTCACATTTCTGAAATACCATGTTGACCATTACCAGAATTGCATTCTGGCACCTTTCTCTGTCAGTCCTCTTGTATGCCCCACACCCTGTGCCTCTCTCCTTCCAGATTTAGTTACCCCTGGAGACCTTGCTTTCTCTGCTTCTAACCTGTGCATTTCCCTGTGCTTCAGCACTCTGTCAGTGTCCCATAGTCTCTGAATAGGTTCTTTTAGATGTTCCACACCTGGAGGTTGTAATGTTTAATATCAGATTTACTTATTTGAAGGTAGTTGATGCTGCGTGGGGCTTCTGATTTAGCAGAGTGATACAAAATGTACTGCATAACACAATACAAATAAATGCAAATCACACTTAGCAAAATATAGCAATTGCAATACACAGTTCTGTCATAATACCAATGTGTTTCCCTTTGCCAATCTCTATGATATGCTCACCACCATGACACTGGTTGTCCCCAGTAGCCAGGAATGAATCTGTGGATTGAAGCCAGCTCAAGCCCATTGCTAATTGTCTGTTTTTTATACTCTGTGTTGGCCTGAGCCACGTATTGAATTCCTGCCCATGCTGGTCTGGCTAGCTCAGGGAGACATTCACTCTCCTTTAGTGAACTAAAGGAGAAACATTTATACTACCAACTGATGCAGTCAACTGTTGATAGCTGTTTACCTAAAACAAAGGCCACCTTCCTGTCCACTTGTGTTGAGTCAGTTTATTTGTAACAGCAGTGGTCATCACACCCTGTGAGCTTCATGGGCAGACCACCTTTGCCCGTCTCTTCTGAGCCTTCTTCCATTGTGGGGGTTTATTAATCATTCACACAGGCCTGTCATCAAGCAGCTGCAGCATCAAGAGGGCTTCAAGTGCACTTACGGACACAGTTCACACAGTTGCCTCACTGTAATTTTCTTCCTGGTCCAGCTAGGTCTGGTGTACCACATGCAGCTGCATGAGCTGAAAGGTGAGACAGACTGGCATTGTACTGCATACGAAGAACTGGATGTGACTGTTCTTGTAGGGCTACGTCTCCAGCAGATTCCTGCTGTAGCTAGCTGTACTTGGATTGCTGCTCTTTTAGTCATGCCTAACAGGGGAGTTGGAGGGTAACAATCTGGCAAGATATGTGTTTGATTTGACTTTTTATTTTATGTAGACATAACACTTTTTTTTTTTTTTAAAGTCAAGACAAACAAAAGGAAAGCCAACAGTCTTCTAGTTCTGCCAAAATTCACTTTGGAGTAGGATCAATCTGTATTTGTAGAGTCCTGTTTACCAAGACTCCTTCAAACCTCCAAACAGACCATCCATTCAGTTGTCCCCCTCTTTTCTTTTGTCCTTTGCACTTTATAACAACACCTAAAGACAAGTAGGCTCAGAGCAGATGCTGCAAGGCTATTCCAATAATTTGATGTCTGTGCAGCAGAAAGCATGATGTAGAGAAGGAAGAGCCCTGTGCCACCTTTGAGCTTGCCTTGTCTCTCATAAAGCGGAGTAGACTAAGGGGGAAATGAAAACAAGAGTGGCTTTGACAGCTTGACCCACCCTTTACCTTTCTGATTCACACTCCAGGCAGGTGCTAACAAAGCCTGGTACACCTGTGCCCTGGGGCATTCCTTTTGCTCTGTTAGGGATCTGATTCTTAGTATCCTTTCACTCTTCCTTGCCTTACAAGACATTACAGGAGGAGCAGCCCTTCCAGTTCTGCTCTGGTAGCTCTTTGAATTCTCCCAGTGCTTGTGTAATTGGCAATTGTTTTGATTTTAATTTGCAGTTTTCATCCTGTGTGCCAGAAGAAACTCTCTTTTCTTTTCAGAACATTGTTGAGTTCTTTTCATGTTGGCCAGACTCATTCAACAGTGAAGAATGAACACACCAATTCAGTAGATTTTGTTGCTTTTTTAACCAAGTTGCTTTTTTGCCTGGAAATGGGCAAAGAACTTCAGCAGTATGTCAGCATGATATATCTAGTTCAACAGCTGTCTTGTAGCAGAGCTTTTGAATGAAATATTGTTCTATCTCTCTTTAACAGTCAGGTTTATATGAGGAGTAATCCCTGATGTCAGCATTTTTCAGTTAGACACTTTGAAATTGACCCTTTGCAATTTATGAGTCATTGTTTACATACCAAGAACACTTCTGTACAGTAAGGATTTGAAGCTGATAGGAAGTATTCTCGAGTGAGGGATTTTATTTTTTTTGCTGTACAGTCCCAAGCCACATAGAGCATAAATCATCAATTGGCTTTTCTAGGCACTGCGATCATATAAATAGTTAATTATAACAACTAATATATTTGAAACTCATTTTAACTTTTCGGGCAACTGCAGGCATTTCTCATGCCTAATCTAGTGGAATATTCTTCAGCAAAGATGGGGCTCTAACCATATTTTATATTCAGAGTGTTTCCCCGCTTGGCTAAGTTTTCCTGTCTTACAGGTGGGAAGTTTGAAGTACAGAGAATTTCCCAAGGAATTGCTTAGTGCAGAAGTCCGCCCTCATAGTGTCTGTCCAAACTAGTAGTAGCAGCACATGAGTTACGATGTCTGTTCTTCTAGTACTTGGAAACTAGATTCTTTTTGCGGAAGTATTGACTGAAGGTTAATAGGCTTTGTCTATGATTTTCTCATGTTTCACAATATTGTGCAGTGAATTATATAGAAAGTATAAATATTAATTTAAATATTAAATATGTGTACTAGTACATCAAAAATGTGATTGAAGCAAGAGTGATTTTTAATTCTGATAATTAAAGCAATTCCTCTTGACAGTTAGTGAGACAGAAATTTAGAGCAGGTGCATATTACAAATACCATCCTAGAGACGTCTTTTTTGTGTTTCTTTTTTTTAGATGTTGATGAATGCGCTGTTGGATCAGACTGCGATGAGCATGCATCTTGTCTCAACACAAATGGATCCTATGTTTGCACTTGCATCCCTCCATACACAGGAGATGGTAAAAAATGTGCAGGTATGGGAAAGAAAAACATCAGGCTAGACTTTCCTATGTTTTGTATAAGCCAGTATCCTGCCTCCCACTGTAGAAGACAGTTGCCAGTGACTGATATCTAGGGAGGTACAGGGCAGGCGTGCTCTCATCTCCAGGTCACTCTGGCCTGAATGAGGCTCCGATGAAGTGTCTCCTTTTGTTTCTTGAGAACTCACATGTTCCTATGGAGAAAACTGTCATTGGGGATTCTGCTCCAAGACATAGACACATGCAAAACCCTCTTGTGTGGTGACCACATGTGCTGAAAACATGGGAAGGCCACATGCCATAATGTGTCACTTCTCAGAGCAGAGCTGTGCAGTGAAGAAATACTTAATTGCAGGCATCTGGGTAGGGCTTGAGCTGCCTGTGAAAACATTAAGCAAGGTAACTTTGCATGAAAATGACAAGACAGTGGCATAGGTTGGGATGAAAGGTAGCTAAGATGATTTCATGTTCGAGGCTGATACGCTGAAGTGGACTTTCCCTCACAGAGGGAAAAATGACAATGAGATGCGTTTGCTTCTGACAGTGAATGCAGACTCAGTTACAGAGGGCTCTTCCGTATCAAGATTAGCCTACTTGTACAAATCTTCAGTGCCTATCACTTCCATACAGAACAGAGAAAAGCTGGTGAGGCTGTAATCTCCTTACGACTGTTTTCCATGTGCTCTGCCTTCCTACTTTCAGAAAATTCCCAAGGATATCTCCTGCAACTTGCTTATAAAACTTGGTACTTAGTTACGTTATTGATAGTTTCTCTCTTCCTCCTCAGAACCAGTGAAGTGCCGTAATCCAGGAAA
The DNA here is from genome assembly GCA_009806455.1 of Tetrax tetrax. Lineage (NCBI taxonomy): Eukaryota > Metazoa > Chordata > Aves > Otidiformes > Otididae > Tetrax > Tetrax tetrax. The sequence continues at coordinate 432,246 of WHYT01016697.1, forward strand.
TCCAGAGCATGGCCGTTTATATGGGGACATTTACAGTGTTGGCAGTGAAGTAACGTTTTCCTGTGAAGAAGGCTTTCAGCTGACAGGAGTGACTAAACTTACATGCATGGAGTCTGGACAGTGGAGCCACCCAATACCATATTGTGAAGGTATGTTTCCTGGGGAGAACATGTATTGTAATACGTGTTGCTAGAGAGATGGAAGGGGGAAAATAGTAGTGTAGAGCCTTTAGAGACCACAGCAGCTAATGAAACACGATCCTAGCAGACCTTGGTCTCAGTATTGAAGTCTCTGTTGTCTTAAGAGACGTAAACACCACTTGAAGCTTTTACAACGGTTGCCGTATTCATAGAGGTACTCTCTTACACAGAGTCTCCAAAGTGTCGAGGCATAAACTCATTTTAATGCAAGAATTAAAAGTGTCTTTGTTCTCCACCCAGCCTCCTGTTTTCAAGGAACTTGTGGGAACTTAATGTTTTAAAGATTATTAACTGTGTTTCAGTGGATAAAAAGCAACTAGAGAGGACAGGCTGTTGCATGTACATATACAGGGTATAATTGCAAACGTTATTTCTTTAGAAAACCAGAATTAATGTGGTGAAGCAACAGGATAAAATGGAGGGATGACAAAGACAATGTCAAAAAAACAATTCCTTTGTCCATAGGGAGGGGTGAATATGGAGTTCTCTTGACAGTCAAGCACGTGGTTTGTAGAATAGTTCCAACTACCTATTTCCAGTTAATGGAATTTCTCAGTAAGGTAAAGTCAGATAAAGAGTTTTAAATGTCAGTTATCATTTAGTCACGAACCCAGTGTTACCTAGGGCTTTATACCTCTTCAAACGTATTGAGAGAAAACTAAGTAAATCCTGATTTTCTGTTGTTTTTCATTTGTGTTGTATCAACCTCTATTGTGATCCTGTCTTTTTAAAGCTATATCCTGTGGTGGTCCAGTTATTCCAGAGAACAGTGCCATTTTGGGCTCAAATTTTACATACCACAATAAGGTGGTGTACAGGTAGGAATTCAATATGTTTGAAGTGCTATATTAATAATTGGTTGAGAGTCTGGCAACAAATGCAGTGTGGCTGAATTGAGAGAGTGGTTGAAATGAAGGGGAAAAGCAAGATGGAATTAAAGTAATGGAAAGGCATTTGGTTTTAGCTGTGGCTATTCATTAGCAGAACCAGAGGTTTACTCCAGTACTACCTCTCGAAGCCCTGCAGAGAAAGATGGTATATGCAGGTGTGGATGAAGGGAGAAAAGGAATAGCTGATTATGTTGTGCTTATAAAAGGCTCTGTGTTTGATAGCACTTCTTTTCTTCCAACTCAGATGCAATGATGGATACAACTTAGTGGGTGAAAAGGAAATTTTGTGCCTTGCTAGTGGCGTTTGGAATCATCCTCCCCCCTCTTGTGAAATGGTGACTTGTCCTAGCCCGCAGGATATCAGCAATGGAAAATACACACTCACTGGCACAACCTACCTTTCCTCTGTATCATACACCTGTGACAATGGATACAGGTAAGTGCAGGAGTAGTCCTGAGCCAAATGCAGGTGGAACGCTTACAGGAAGGTCTAACTTATGTCTGAAAGAGACAAAGCTGGCATCATTGCTCAGAAAGGTAAAATACTAAAATAGAATTTTAAAAGACTTCTTTATATCTTGAAGGTACATTCTGTATTTCATCCTGAATTGGAGCAGTTCAAGAAGGTCATTCAGGATTTGCTATATGTACATATGCAATGCTTTTATTTTGCCATCATATTTTGAATATTCAGAAAAATAGTTGTCATTATTTTTGAAAGTTCTCATTTTTCTTTAAAGGTTGTCATACCCCTGCAGCTTTAGCACATATCCAATATTATTTTTGCTATTGTTTTACAATGCTTTCAGTGAAAGAACTTTCTGGAATTCACTGATCTACTGCTTGAGCTCTTTGTAGTAATTTATTCTAGGCTTTTATTCTGTTGTACATTTGTAAGCCATTATATTGCAAACTTATTTTTAATATATTGCAATTAAAAATGAATACAGTAATGCTGTGTCCAAGGATGTGGCTTTAAGTGCAGGTTTATGCCTCTCCTGTATATCTGCTTGTACCTCTAGCAGATTTACTCTAACGTAAGTGGTCTTATATGGATCTGTTTAGGTCTGATTTTTTTCTGTATTTTCCTGCTGCAGACATTCCCTTGTCTAGATGTAGGCAGGTATGTGAGGTGTGCTCATCTGATGAATGTTTTAATTGTGTTAATGCTGCAGTCCCCTGTAGTGTCAAGTCATAGGTCCACAATGTGGGCTCATCTATACCCCACTAAACCATGCAGTGTTTTTACCAGTGTCAGTGAGTTTTTTGACCATGGATGTAGGTCATAGAGGCAGCAAATACCACAGCGGTTGTGGCTTTTTACCTGTCTAGCATAGCTTGGTGAGAGAAGTCCTTTCTCCTATGGTCATCACTCCAGAGGAAGCCCTCCCAAGCAGTGTCCCTCTTATACATTATTTCTGGACCTGAATATGGACTTGGTCTCTTCCTTCAAACATCTCTTATGTGCTTTTTGTCTTAAACATATAGCCACAGGTAGGCAGAGCCTGTGCCATACCTGTAAGGGATTTACAGGTTGTGCTCTTCCATAAACCCCTGAGCTCACTTCAGTCAAGTAAATATGGGGATCTAATAGTATTTGAGACTAAATCGTAGGAGATCAGGCACGCCGGTGTAGGAGTCTCAGATATGGCGTGTGGGGCCTACTGGGAATCCATAGCCAGCTGACATAGCAGCTGGAGCTAAGGGTTCACCCAGGGCATCTCAGGGTTTTGTTGAATACCTCTGTTCAGACAACTGAGTCACACCTTTTGTACCAATGCATTGCTGTTTCCTGAGCTAAGGAAACCAAAAAGTACCATTAACTTTAAATTTTTATGACCATTCACTCAAGCAAAATCCTTTATGTCCTGAAGGAACTGAATGCCTTTATGTAAACAAACCTGAACTGGAGCATTTCCTTCAGTTTTCTGAGTGACGATAGTGCTTAAGTCCTTGAGTGAATCAGGTCTCAGGTTGAGGCCTATTTACAAGTCTCAAGATTGATGTAGTGTTGATGGCATACAAGTAAATCTTTAAGCTTAAATAAATATTTAAGCACCCCATGACTTTCTTTTGTGGGTCAAAGATGGGCAAAGCTACCACATAAGTCATGTGTGAGTCTGGGCAGTGCACTGAGGCCCCACATGCATTCCACCAGCTCTCTGTCCAAAATAGTCTGAAGACCAGCTTTGTTGGCAGCATCGGCAGTGTTTTTTCATGAACAAAGGGTGAGATTCTGGCCTCTACTGAAGCCAGTGAGAGACTGCCCTTAGTTTCTCTAGAGCTGGGAAATCAGTGAGAAGCGAAGTACCGCTTTCCCTCTCTGTTCCTCACCTGCACTGAAATGGCAGCCTTAATAATGATCTTTGTGTCTCAGCCTTCAGGGATCTTCTGTACTTGTCTGTGCATCTTCAGGGAAGTGGAACAGCACACCTCCAGCTTGCAACATTGTCTCTTGTGGATCCCCTCCTGTCATCAAAGATGCTGTCATCAATGGAAATAACTTTACTTTTGGAAGCACGGTCTCTTACACGTGTAAGGAAGGGTACGTAGATTAGCTACTGGATTAAGACTCAGGACAAGTAAAATTGGCGCAGTGCTGCACAGGTCCTTTATAACAGCACACTAACTCATTTTTACTGCTTCTGTCTCAATTCCCTGGATGTTAAATGTGATGGAGATTGTTTTGTGGGATGTGAATTTAGTACAGGACGCATAGGCATTTCTTAAAGTAGTTTCACAGCAGCTGAATACAGTCTGGAAAAGGAGAATGGAGAGGAGTCATGGGGCTTGATGGACCAATTCAACAGGAAGCCTTCTCCCTTGAAGTTACTATAGAGCTAGAACTTCTGTGGTAAACTAAGAGTCCTGATCATAAAGAATTGCCTGTGTCTCTTTAGGCTATATCTGTTTGATGTGTTTTGAGAACTGTCTGTTCCAATGTTCTAAATTCTTCTTTCCTAAAAGTATGACTCCTCATTCATTGAGATGCATTATTTTTCTTTGATTTCTGTCTACTCAGATCAGTGACCTTTTCAGATGAAATTTCATCAAAAATAAGGCTCCACTTTGATGATCTTGGGCATAAATGTAGTGCTGGACTCTGATCCTACAAGAACCTTTGCACATGCTTATCTTTACAGCCTGTGAGCAGTCCCATTGAAATTTCTTGAAACTGTTCTGTCCAAAAGGCAGAGCTATGCAGAGCTTTTGCCAGGCTGGACCCTAAGTGACTGGAGGATTTTGTGCTCCTTCTTGATGCAAAAAGGTAGATTGGTAAGCCAGCATTTATCTTAGAAGCTGGCGTTGCAATAATATTTGCAACATAATTGAAGGAAAGCATCCTTATTCTGTTTACTTGACTGTATTATGATTTTAAAAGCTGCCTCTCTTTCCTGTGCAAGCATTGTGAATGGGGTAGGATAGCAGCATTTAAAGAGGGTAACAGCTGTCTGTGACAATGAATAGAGTGGGTCATATTAAACATTGGCGCATAATAGGCTCTTTTTCTGGAGTCCAGTCGTGAGGCTTTGAAAACAAATCCTGCAGACAGGGCAAAGCACTTTTACAGATGTTGCCGTCAAAATTGGGACAACCGGTTTAGAGCCTGCATCTGGAAAGAGTCGCTGGGGACTTTGCAGTAGTTATTGTTTCTTTGCTTTCTGTGAGAACACCCCACAGAGATTTCGAAACTGAGGAAGAAGATAGTCACAGGTGCTGTATCTGTGCTGTTGCATGTTTAAGCAGCAGGGTTTCAAGTGAGGTGATGAGCAACATGGAGTAATGCCTGTCACTGCATACCAGAGACAAATGAGACAAATACAGCTACACTAACAGTAATCATGTGGTAGAATTTCATCGTAAAAGCTGATTTCTTTTCTACTCAGCATTAATTTTTTGATTGGCTTTTATAACAATTTTTACAGTGGTTGTTTTAGGAAGAAGTTGTTACAAAATTGCCACATGCATTCTCCACAATAGCATGTCTGGGTAACTCACTAAGGAGTTTCTCATTGCTTGCAAGTGTGAAAATGGATTGATAGGGCTCATACAGGAAACCGAAAGGCCTTTATGTGCTTTTCAACTCTTTTCTTCTCTATTCAGTTCTGCTAAAGGGGAAGAATTTCTCAGTGGGATAGTTTCTTTTGAGAATTGAATGGACTGTTGCAGCACAATATTGTTTCAAGCAAAATGGAAGTTCAGGAATGGTAATCAGATGGACAAATGAGAGAGAAGCAGTATACACAAAGTGTGCTAGGATATCCCTCATTGTGATACCTTACCTGTGGACATGCAGGCTTTAAGATTTTCCTTTTATTGAGGTTTATCATAGCTTTTGTAAAGGATCCTATTCTTCCAGGGTGCCAGCAAACAAGCTTGTGCTGCAGGGGCTTTGGGAAATTGTAGGTAGCATTTGACAGTGCTTGTCTTTTTGACTTCCTATATGGTTTCCTCATCCACAGTTACACATTAGTTGGCCCTGCAGCCATAGAGTGCTTAGCCAGCGGCGAGTGGAGTGTGAGCCACCAGCAGTGCCTGGCAGTGTCCTGTGATGAACCACCCCATGTGGAAAATGCATCACCAGAGAGTGGCCACCGCCTCTTTGGCGATATAGCTTATTACTTCTGCTCAGATGGCTACAGCCTGGCTGACAACTCACAGCTACTTTGCAATGCAGAAGGGAAGTGGGTGCCTCCAGAGGGCAGAGAGATGCCCCACTGCATAGCTGATTTCTGTGAAAAGCCATCCACCGTCTCATACAGCATCCTGGAGTCCATTAGTAAAGCCAGGTTTGCAGCTGGCTCCATTGTGAGCTTCAAGTGCATGGAAGGCTTTGTTCTGAACACTTCAGCCAAGATCGAGTGCCTTCGAGGGGGCCAGTGGAATCCTTCTCCTTTGAGCATCCAGTGCATCCCTGTTCGCTGCGGAGAGCCTCCCCACATTAGCAATGGCTATGCTAGTGGGGCCAACTACAGCTTCGGAGCAGTGGTGGCTTACAGCTGCAACAAGGGGTTCTACATCAAGGGAGAGAAGAAGCGTACCTGTGAGGCCACTGGCAACTGGAGTGGCAGTTTGCCCACATGCCACCCAGTGTCCTGTGGAGAACCACCACAGCTTGAGAATGGCTTTATTAAGGTACAGAAAGAGTTTTCTCATCTGCCTGCTACCATAGCAAACTTAATGTATCTTCACAATTGCCACTGTTGGGGTTTTCTTTCTTCTGTTTTGCTGTCCTGTTAAAATTGAGGAAGCATGTGAGTGGATGAAATAAGCAAAGGGAAAAATGGGTGGATTTGCAGCAGCAGGGTTGTGTCTGAAAAGCATGGACATTTCCGTGGGATTTCCTATCTTAAAGTAGCTTTTCAGTTAGGAGACTCAAGATGCCATATAATAATCAGTTGATTTCCTTAATGTCTTACTTTTTATTTGTTTGGTTGGTGGGTGGCTTTCCAGTGCCATCTGGAGACATTTGAAGTATTGTTGCCAGGTGACAAGCCTTGCTCTTTTCACTGCTATGAAAAAAAAACCCAATTTACAATAGATAAATCACATTAGGATATTTTCTCTCCTTTCAGTGCAACCACACTTCATTACTGAAGTCAGAACTTCCCTTTCCTTATCAAATTACATTGTAACCATGCCTGAAGTTAAAAATCTGGTGTGTCCTGGTTCAGCCCCGATCGGGACCAGACTACACAGTCTCTCTCCCACTCCCCCCACCCTCCGAGAGAATAGGGAGAGATAATATAAGAACCCAAACCTGTAACAACTATTTAACCTGTGTTGTACTTTGATGCACAAGGATAATATTGTGGTAAGGAAGATCAAAACCACTATTGCAAAGATTTAGCTTTGAATTTTTAAAGCATTTTTCTTCAGAACATCCCTCCTCCTTCCTGAAGTCTAGCCACGAGAAAATCTGCATTTGCTAAAAAATTAGGGCAGGGGTTGCATCTGAGTTCCTATGTGGGCTTCCAGCAGTAATAGTAATGATTGTTCAGACTCCCACACAGGTAGATCCTCTGATTAATGCATATCACTCTGTGTTGTCTTCCTTAGGTAGGATCCCTCCTTCAGATACTCCCTCTAGTTAGAGACATTTTTAAATACTTCAGTCAGAGCACACCCTGCAACTTCAAGGGCCTCCTCAGCTGCCTGTTGAAGACCCTACACCTGCATATGTGGCACTTATAAACATCTCCTAGTAGTAGTACATCTGTAGGCTCCAGCCTTGAATATGCCTGTAAGCTAAAGAATCGTAACAACAATAGGCCATTTCATGGCAGCTTCTCCTGAGCCATTTCTTTCCATCTATACATCTTTTGGTCTCATGGGTCAGTAAGGGGGAAAGCAGAGGAAATATTTTATAGCTTTTACTTTTTAAGCCTTGATTTTTCAGTTTTCTTTTGATGGTGCTCTCAGATTTCCTGACAGCAGAGTACATCATTTGAGGCAAGACATTCAGTGTCAGTTATTTACATTCATTCCTTTGCATAAAGCCTTTCATGGTGTCTAGGATTCAGCTATAAGGTAGACCAAAGGAACACAAGAAATGAAGTTAGCCTTCTATTGCCCCAGTAATGCATCTTTATTTCAGATGTGTCCTTGTCTTACCTGTTTTGCAGGAAACAACTGGACGCTTCTTTGAGAATCAGGCAAATTATGAATGTGAATCTGGCTACCAGCTGGTTGGGAGCTCGGTGTTTATCTGCCAAGCCAATCGGCAGTGGTACAGTGAATCACCTCCTCACTGCGTTCCCCTCAGCTGTGGAAAACCACCACCCATCCAGCATGGCTACTCCAAGGGAGAAACTTTTGATACAGGTTCCAAAGTTGAGTTTTTCTGTAATGAAGGCTATGAGCTGATTGGAGATGTTTCTTGGACATGTCAGAAGTCCGGAAAATGGAGCAAAAAGCAAAGCCCAAAGTGTGTGCCAACAAAATGTCCAGAACCACCCTTGGCAGAAAACCAGCTGGTCTTGAGGGAAGTGGCTTACCAAGTTGGTGTTGTACAGTTCTCCTGCAAGGAGGGTTATGTTTTGCATGGCTCATCTGTGCTGAAATGCTTGCCCTCCCAACAGTGGAATGATTCCTTTCCCTTCTGCAAGGTTGTCCAGTGTCCTCCACCTCCATACATCCCCTTTGGTGACCCCTTGACTTCATCTCTTCATTTTAGTAGCGCTGTGAAATACGTCTGTGTGGATGGGTTTTTACTGAAGGGTGAGTCTACCATCAGATGCCAGGCTGATGGCTCATGGAGCCTGCCTTTGCCTGAGTGTATTCCTGTGGAGTGCCCACAACCAGAAGAAATTCAGAATGGCATTGTTGATGTGCAGGGCCTCACCTTCCTTAGCACAGCCCTCTATACATGTAAGCCAGGCTTCGAGCTGGTGGGGAACACAACTATCCTCTGTGGAGAAGATGGCCAGTGGCTTGGAGGAAGGCCAGCTTGCAAACCTATTCAATGCCCAAGGCCTAAGAAGATCCTCAATGGCAAATATTCATTCACAAACTTCCATTATGGGCAGACTGTTAGGTATTCCTGTGACAGAGGTTTCCAGCTCCAAGGGGAAGAAACGCTGAGATGCCTAGAGACAGGGGAGTGGAGTACAGATGTTCCCTCCTGCAAAGCCATAAATTGCCAGCCCCCTCGACCCATCGAGAATGGCTTTGTGGAGGGTGCAGACTATAGCTATGGGGCCATGGTCATTTACAGCTGTGTGCCAGGCTTCCAGCTGTCTGGCCTTGCCATGCAGACTTGTGAAGAATCAGGCTGGTCTAGCTCCACACCAGCCTGCCTCCCAACAGACTGTGGCCTGCCTCCTCACATTGACTTTGGGGAGTATGTGCAGGTGAAACATGGGGAAAGACGTTCTGACCAGGAGAGTGTTACAGACGGTCCCTCCATGTCGCATATGTTACCGGCTGACAATTTGAAAGACTTCAGAAGTTCTTTGAAGGAGGGTGGTGCACTGCAGCTCACCAGTTTCTTATTTGGAACTATCATTTTATATACCTGTTACTCTGGCTATGAGCTGCTTGGAAACCCTGTTCTAGCTTGCCAAGAAGATGGGGCTTGGAATGGCACGGCCCCCGCCTGCGTTTCCATAGAGTGCACCTTGCTGTCTCCCCCAGAGAACGGTTTTTTACATTTCACTGAAAACACCCTCGGTAGCGCGGTGCAGTACACCTGTAAGCCGGGGTTCACACTTGTTGGCTCTGACACACGACTGTGTTTGCCAAGTCGACAGTGGAGTAACAGTGCTCCATACTGCAAAGCAATAACATGCAATGCACCTACCCAGGTTATGAATGGGAACATAAGAGGGGAAAACTACACATATGGGAGTGTTGTCTACTATGAGTGCGATCCTGGGTACCAGTTAAATGGCCCCACAGAGAGGAGATGCCAAGAGAACCAGAAATGGGATGGTAGCGAACCAATTTGCATTCCCATTTCCTGCAGCCCACCACCAGTTTTGGAAAACGGGCAGGTGACTGGAGAGGAGTACACGTTCCAGAGACATACAGAGTACAGCTGCAATGAAGGTTTCCTGTTAGATGGAGACAGGAGTAGAGTCTGCCTTGCAAACGGAAGCTGGAGTGGAATTGCTCCAGTTTGCAAAGCTGTGACGTGTCCTGTGCCACTGCCTCTTCCTAATGGGAGAATGAGTGGCTCAGATTTTGGCTTTAAGAAAGAAGTGCACTATCACTGCAACGAAGGATATAGCCTGCAAGGAGTGTCTACGCTTATCTGTCAGAGTGACGGTACCTGGGATTCAGAAGCTCCACACTGTGAGCCAGTCATTTGTGGACCTCCTGAAGACATCTCCCATGGCTTTCTGAATGGCTCAGACTTTACCTATGGGCAATTTGCCCAGTACATATGCTTCCCTGGTTATGAGCTGCATGGCAATTCTTTACGGCAGTGCTTGTCCAATGGCTCCTGGAGTGGAAGCCTTCCATCTTGCCTGCCCTGTCTGTGTCCTACACCACAGATCCAGAACGGAGTCGTTCTTGGTACAGATTACAGCTGTGGGAAAAGTGTCCATTTTCAATGCCTGGAGGGCTTCAAACTGCTAGGGCCTTCTGAAGTCACCTGTGAGGCAGCTGGCAAGTGGAGTTCTGGGTTTCCTCGCTGTGGACAGATTTCCTGTGGGTCTCCACCCATCATCCCCAATACATTTATCAATGGGAGCAGCTCTGCAGATGAGAACACCATCATCTATACCTGCTTGACTGGTTTTGTCATGCAAGGGAGTCCAGAACTGACTTGTGTGGAGACTGGTGTTTGGAAGAAACCATACCCAAGGTGTGAGCTGTTAAGCTGTGGCCCACCACCTTCTGTCCCAAATGCAGAGGTTCTTGGGAACACTTACACCTATGGGAGCAAGGTCCAATACAGGTAAGAATGCTGCTGCCATTGTGTTTCCATAAAATTTCTGAAGGAATGAAATGGAATGGAAGGTTTAATGCACTCTCAGTTAGTGCAAGTTTTAAAAGACCTGGAAGAAAGGTAAAGCTCTATCACATGCTCTGATTGGCAAAGCCCACATTCCCATACACATATAAAATATCTGGACCACTGTCAAAACTCTAGCAAGGTATTTCAGCCTGTTTGGTTGCACTCCTCCACCACCTTCAGTTTTCCATTCCCCTTTGTGTTCCTCTTCTCCTCCTTGTGAACACTGGTCTGGCCATTGAAGTTTTCTTAGCAGATGGCAGCAACAGTCAGCAGGGTGTGCAATTTTTCTCCCCTTTTGGCATCCGTTTACACTTCCCTCCTGCTTCAGGTGCCTGCTGTAATACAGAAGGGCTGATCTCCCTCGTGTCCCATTTTTGGTACTGCAGCACAGCACCGTCAGCAAGTGTTGCTGATGCAAAGTTGCTGCTTTGTCAGATATGAGAGAAGTGGGTTTTTGTTAATTTCCTGAAGTGTGCACACTATGGATCCCTTTCTCCAAGGTGAGGAATTTCTTGGCTGAAGGGGAGATAGGGTTTTGGCAGTAAAAGCAAATAATAGCATAGGACAGAATTGAGAGATGGCGTGTGGATGAATTTGACAGTATCCAGCATTTCCATGCATCTTTAACAAGGTGAACGGGGTGCTTGTGTCTGCCTTTCTACAAGTGAACCCACTTGTGAAGGCCAGTTGAGTTGCTCTTGAGGAAGCACCATGTGAAACAGAATGAATTGGCCTTAAATTTCTAAGCAAATCGTTTGTGGTCAACCTAAGGCTTAGTTTGTTCTTGGAAAAAAGTGCAATCATCTTTAAAATTCCTTGGCTCTCACACACTGTTTACCTAACCAGAAGCCCTCCTTACAAAGGGAAGGAACTGCACTGAAGCATTCAGTACTCTCCAAACTCCAAAGCCACCAGCTCACTTTCCATTCTGGTGCTGCAACAGCATGAAGCAGCTGGAGATCAGTCTGAAGCTTCCAGCTCTTGCAACAGAATAAACTCAGTCCAGATATGCTTCTTCCAGGGTTACTTTAAAATAACAGAGAAATCCCAAGGTGTGCTTATGAACAACTATTGCTGAAAAATTACTCTCTGACTTTGTAATTTATGGGTTGGCTTATCCTGAGCTGTGTCTCCGTGGTCAGGTCTTCATGCTGTGTTGCAGATGCCTGGAAGGCTATACAATGGCGACAGAGGTGGATGTATGCATTTGCCAGGAAAATGGACAGTGGTCTCCTCAGAGTATTTCCTGTTGCCCCCGAAAGTGTCCCCTCCCAGGAAATATCACCCATGTGATCGTACTTGGGGACAACTTCACCGTGAATACAAACATCACTTTGTCATGTGTAGAAGGCTATACTCTGGTGGGAGCAAGCACATCTACATGCAAGGTATAGTGTTATTTATACTGCTTTATTTTACTACCTTTGTTGAATTCAAGAGTCCTCCTTTCAGAACTAGATATTACTGATTTCTTCTTCTGTCAAAAACTAATGCTGTCCTTTAGGAAAGCATTCATTTTATCACACTTCAGGGAATAAATAATGTCCGAGATTTTAAAAAATTATGTCCAAGATTTCTAATATATTTTGAGAATTGTGTGCAGAGCTCTTTTCTTACAGAATAACAGGCAGCACACATTTTAACACACTGTGCAGCTGTACAAACTTGAATCCTCTGTATGTTAAACAGCAAACATCCTCATCAGTTCTGCTAGTAACCTCTTGTCACATCAGCTGTGAACAAGCTTGCCTTAAGCTTGTAAATACACTTCTGAAGTCAGTAAGTCTGCTCATATGAGAAAAGCTGAGCATGCATGTTTTGCAGAATCAACACTTCTTAAGGAAAGGTTTTGCTTTTGTTTTGCTGTTTCAAAGATCTGGAGAAGTAGGAGTAGATACGTTTGATTGAGTATGTCTTCGGGTATCACACTGCCCTTAGAGAGTCTGGGAAGGCAGCTGAAGCACTTACTCGTGTTGTTAGACCTTCAGCCAGCAGAGAAATACAGAACATTAATTGGGTGGCTGTAGTTTTCATTCTTCTCCTGATGTGCTCCCTGAGCTACTAGATGACCTTGTACAAGTGAACTTCCTTTTTCCAATCTTCTAGTTCCGCATTTGCTTTTTGTTTTGTAAGTCTAAGCTGAACATTCCTGCCAAAGCTGAGCTCCAGTCTGTGTTGACATCTTAAAAATGTTACTTAAATTACTGAGTTTATTAAGGATTGCACAGATAATATTGCATTACCTCATCTGTACACCCACAGCCATTGGATGCTTCTATTATGATTTTCCTAACTTTTTCATTTACATATGAATGAAGCATATAAAGTGATGCCCTCATACTTTTAATTATATTTATTTTTCAGGAGAGTGGCATTTGGGTGCCCCCATTTTCTGATGACATCTGCATTCCTGTGTCCTGTGGGATCCCAGAGTCTCCACAGCATGGATTTGTAGTGGGGACTAAATACAGTTACAAAGATGTGATTCTTTATAAATGTGATTCTGGATATGAAATACAAGTAAGCAAGCTCAAATCTCCAGCATCTAAACCTTTAGTTTTCATTTTCAATTCTTCTGTGATGTCTATGAGAATGTATTACATCTGGTCCATATTGATATGTTCCCTTAACTGCCACAGAAGCTGGATATCTGCTGTTGTTGTTGTTATTGTCTGTAGAATGCTCCTGGTATGTCTGCGATAGCCCTTGGATGACTTAAGGGTATAATTGAAGCAAATATAAGCACCCCGAACATACGTTCGGCAGATACCTTTCAAACTTTTTTTTTTTTTTTTTTTAACTGAAGGTTGTTTCAGCCCCCTGCAAATAAAGCATTATATATGCTTGTGACCATAAATCATGGAAGATTTAATTTCATCTGTATTGCTCTCTTGAACTGGTTCTCTGGCCAGAGTTAGATTGCATTCTTCCCTCGATTTCATAATGTCCCAGGCATTATGTCTGCTGCATTGTGCCTTTCAAACTGAAAGCTCCTGATAAACTCCACTGCCGTCAGTTCTATGACATTGCTAGATGGTATGAAAGTGATATCTCTTGTTTTAGTAAGGCAAAGAGATTCCAGTTTGTTCAACAGCAGCTTTATTCCCTGATAGAGAAGGGAACAAAGTTCTTTCCTGTCCATTGTTTCTATTGTGAGCATTGGGCTCTTATCCCCACCTAGGCTCTGGAGCAGCACTGCTCTCCTGTTATCAGGACTCAGGCTGGCCAACTTAAAGCTGCCTCAGGTGTGTTTTCGAAAGCTGCAGTGAATTCAGAATCGAAAGCATGTTGCTGAGGCACAGGATGGTCCACCACCGTCCCGGGGCGATGGCAGAGTAGGGCACCGTCGTGTACAGAGACATGAGGTGATGAGGTGTCGCCAGGATAGAGGCTGACTCTTAGCGCTGTGTTTTATGACTACCAAGCAGAATGCAGGATTTTGCTTCCTTTGTACTGTCCTAACACCAATAATAAATTAAGACCTTCATACATATGAATGCACCCAGTCAAGACTGAATTCACTCAGTCACTCAGTATAAAAGTAAGGAGAGTTTAGAGAACGCGTAGGTAACAGTAAATGTAATTTGCATTATTTTGCCACATTTGTAGTATCACTGGGGATCTAGGGGTGGGCTGGTATTTAGACAGATAGGTAGAGTTGCTGTTTCAAGTAATTTTTGGAGGTAATAAGCCAGTGCTTTCATACAGTAAAAAGTCCTTCCAAGGTTTGTGTTCCAGCTTCGCCACCTAGCGTCAATCTGTCTCCCGGCTGTTGAAGAGAAGTCCTGGTTTATTTCCTTTGGGAAGCAAAGTCCATTGGGTGTGATGCCATACAACACTCATGTTAAACAGCTGCCCTTCTGAATGGGTTTGCTTTGTAATGAAAGTACATTACTTCAAGGGACAAATTTAAATGTTTTTCTCCATGTCTTGGAATAAAATAAGAAATAAATCCTGGTCTGTTAGACTGGCTACAAAGCCTGTACGTAAGAAAGAAATAAGTTTATTTATAAGCAGATTTAAAGAATAAGTAGGATATGGACAAAGTCAGTAAGTTATGTTTATGAAATACAAGCTTGTACTGTTGTTGAAAAAAAATGCTAGTTAGATTTTCTGTAAATAAGTTCTAGAAGGAGAAAATTTGTCATCATGACACATTCCTGGGAACAAGAATGGTAAAACTCACAAGAAATGTGATACTCCAGGGAGAAGGACAAGAGAATTGATTAAGTGGCCCCGCAAACTTTTGATTTATAAACAATACTCATCACTTTGCAGGAAGCAGTTCTGTCCTAAACTCTGCTAGTTAGACTTAGGCTGTGGCATTTAACTATCTCTTTACGTGGGTTGCACATGGAGGGAAAATGTCCTGGCCTTGCTGGATGTTAATGTTGATGGGAGAAAAGAGTTGACTAAGTAAAGTTCTTTGAGCATTTTCTTTTGTTTCACAGGGTGACGCAGAACGAACTTGCCAAGAAGACAAGCTTTGGAGTGGCACAGTGCCGGTGTGCAGAAGTACGTTCCTCCTGAGTTTATCAGTTATTGTTGATCAAGGGTGATTTTACACAACAGAAAGCATTAATGCTCCTTTTGCTTTATGACTCATACTGTCTGCATTTGCCTGAAAGTTTTTGGTAAGTACTACAGCCTGGAAGAGTTGCAGAATTGC
Organism: Tetrax tetrax; assembly: GCA_009806455.1. Lineage (NCBI taxonomy): Eukaryota > Metazoa > Chordata > Aves > Otidiformes > Otididae > Tetrax > Tetrax tetrax. The sequence goes on from WHYT01016697.1 coordinate 447,471, forward strand.
TGGTGTGTGCAGGTAATAGCGCAAAGGAAATCGCTACATCTTTCTGCCTTGCTCCAGTATCCCTAAGAAAACTGTGTAGACAGGTTCCAAGTTTAAATAGTTGTGACACTTGAGGTCATGATTTGTGGGGTTACTGAGGACCTCTGAACACATTAGTTGCCAAGAGTCACAGATACTTAGTATCCTCAAATATAATTCTGTGGATACTCGTTTCTCAAAGGTACTTCTGTGAGAGGTCTGATGCCTGCTGACTGCAGTGCTGAAATAGGAGTTGTCTACTTAAATACTTAGATGGACTTCAGCTGTTGGCTGTAAGTGGCAACAGTGGAATTTCCTGAGGCGTCCTGCCAGCACAGCCTCAGTAGATTTTGTCTTTAGCAAGAACTGGAAGCACCAGGCATGATTCTGTTCTGCTACTCAGGGGCCCAGATAAACACTCTGCTCTTTCTATTTCTCAGAGTACAGCCTGTGGAGGTGCTGTGAACGGGACAAGCCATATGCATTATGTCTGATCAAAACATATTCCTTATGTTACAGGAGTATCATGTGGACCCCCAGACATGATAGAAAATGGATCTGTTCAGGGAGAGGAGTTCCTGTTTGGCAGTGAGGTTTTTTACAGCTGTGACCTTGGTTTTGAGCTACAGGGACCAAGCCGAAGGATTTGCCACGTTGACAAAAAGTGGAGCCCCTCCGCCCCTTCATGCACGCGTGAGTAGCAAGCAGAGCAACATGGTGGCAGTTTTCCAGGAGAGCTGCGGAACAAACTGAGTGCTTTTACTGGCTTGCTCCCAGTCTCCCGCTCCAGCTGGAGGGCTGTAATGAGAGGAGCCAGAGGAAAAGCCAGCAGAGAAGTTCTCATTGGCAGTTCCTCTCTGATCTGAAGGGAGCTCCTTTTGGCACATTAAAATGGCACAAGCATAGAGTCGTGCTCAGGTCAGTAGGGGAGGAGCGTGGCCTGCTGTATTTGATTTGCCTTGCATTGTGATGTGCATGGCCTTGGACATGATGTGGTGGGGTGGTTCGTCTCTGCCATGCTAAGGCTAATATATCCTGACCACTCAGTATGTCTGGAGATAAAGGTTTTGCTCCCTAGGATCAAATCTTGGCTCTCTGTGCAGCAGAAGATGATTAATTGTGGGAGCATGGAAGGAAGGATTTATGACTTATTTCATACAGCTTATAAATATAATGCCAAGATTATATAGTCTTTACCAATAAACTATTTCACATCTTCTCATGGTGATGTCGTAGTCCTACTCCTTGGATTCTTCTCTCTCACCTTTGACCAATTTGCCTGGTCCTCACAGTCAGTGTGGAACAGGAGGCAAGATCATTCTTAACTACTGTCATTTTTCTTAGAGATTCTTTACATCACCTTCCACTGTACAGGAAGCAAAGGAGACCGCAAATGCAGCCTCTGGCCTGCTCAGAAGAAATATTCTGTATCGCTGTGTTTGATTGGACACACCTCATAGCTTACAACCATCAGATACTTTTGGGCACATTCTGTCTCAGGTGTCTGCAGCCTGAACTCCAGGCAAGGCATGGTATAATCCTTCTCCATATAATACTTCACAGCTTCTTTCGTCCCATCTTTCCGTTAATTCAGTGTGTGAACAGAGCTGTCAGACAGTATGTAACAAATAGGCAGAATGGCCTTTGTTGTCTATATAAAACTAAAAAGTTTTCTCCTCTCCTAGGAATTACTTGTGGGCTACATCCCTCAATAGAAAAAGCAGAAGCTGTTTCTACAGGAATCACATACAGAAGTAATGTAACCTTTACGTGCAACTCTGGATACCATCTTGTTGGTCCCCAGAATATCACATGTCTTGCCAATGGGAGCTGGAGTAAACCCTTGCCATTGTGTGAAGGTAACTGTTCAGTTTCGTGGCCTGTCACATAAGCAATAGCTCCTCCCTAATGCATGCTTATCATACAATCCAGGGATTGAGCTGCTTTTGGAAAACAACTCTTTAATATGCATTAAAAATGATGCCTGAAAATGAAATGTATCACAAAGAGCACTGGCTGTTACCAAGCCAGAAAGAGCTTAGACATCATTTTTTCCTAAGGTTTTAATCTGCAGTTTAACAAGGTTAATGAGATATGAGGTTATTTGCCATCTTAGAAAATCAAACCCCTAACAAAAGTTGATGGGCTGCAAGGACAAGTGACTTTTCTCCCAGTGGCCTTCTGTAGTCAATTATTAAGTTGATATTCTTTTTCTGAACTTTGGGCCCCAAGGACAGTCTCAACAGCTCAGTCTTTAACCTCCCCACTCCTCACATGAACAAACACCATGAATGTATCATGTGTACCATTTTGCAAATTACTGCTTTCAGGACCTCTCTCAGTAGGTCCTGTTGCTTATGCCACAAAGCAGGACGAATGTGTGTGATAAGAAGTGGGCAGTAGTGAATGGAAAAAAAGGCTGTCAACACAAAAAGAGAACAAAAACTTAAGATCCCAAGTTTGAGTATTGTTGGATGACTCGATTCAAAATGTAAAGCGTATAGAGGCTTATTAAATTGCAGTATCCTAAACTTATAAGTGTGAGTGTTATCCATTCCTGGCCTCTTTGCCATGAAAATACAAGTCTGGGCTTCACACTTTTCCTTCCCTCTGAGAAACACCCTAGTTCATTTCTTGTCCATTGCACTTCCTTTTCAGGCTATTCCTGTCCCTGCTGCATATACCTCAGGTCTCCCAAGCTAGACTCTAGACCCAGCATCCTGCTTACTTTTCGTAGTAAGTAAGCTCCTAGCATTCTTACATGGAGCTGACATATTGATGTCTCCACACGCAGGTACACACACAGATTCAGGGACCAGCACGCTATGACAGCTTCACCAAAGTAAGATAGATAATGATCTTCCACTCAAGGAAGGTGTTAGGTTTCTGTCACCAGAGCCATGAAAACTGCATGAGGGCTAGGGACCATCAGATGCAGGGATGGTCAACCACAGTGCACAGATCACTGTGCATTACAGTGCCCTAATCCTTTGCAGACCTTTTAGTAGCAACCAGGAAAGTTGATAGGGGACATCCACATCAGAGAAGGACATCTTTGTTACCTAGCTAGGTGCCTAAGAAAGTTCACAGAACAGCAGTGCTGAATAGATGTCAAGAAGACCATCTTGAACAAGGTTGACTACAGCCGCTTCACCAGCTCCTCTTCCTCTTGACTTATGTCTGTCTTATAGTTTAATCTCCAATCGTTTCATTACACAGACCACCTAGAAAAATCAAATAGAAAATGGGATGCAGAACAGAGTCTCTTGTATAGCAGCAGTAACCCAGCTTGGACTATTTGCCTGTTGGCTTCAGAAACACAGCTGAGAATCTTGAGGGGAGCAATTAGTAATTGAAGTGTCAGCACCTTGTACCAAACTCATCCTACATCTCATCTGTTATTTCTTGTCAGGTGAAAAGGAAGGTGCAAAGGGCTGCAAGTGTCTCAGCTGTCTCTCAGTGGCAATAAAGCACAATTTCCATGTTCTACTCCACTGATCCCAGTATGAAGTCATAAATGTATCCTCTCCTCCCCAGCACTGCCAAATTTTGCTGACCTGAAAAACATGTGGCTGTGGCTTTTCTCCATCACTGGGAGGAGCTCCTTCCCTAGCCTAGCTAAATTTCCTTCCCAGGGTACTGAACTCTCCCTCAGTGCTCTTCGTGATTTATTAGTCTGTGGCTGCTACTTTAAACATATTGTGTGAGTAATTCAGGAATTGTTGGAAGTCCAGGGCAAATACCAAACTGAAATAATGAGAACTGTTCCTTTGCAGAGACCAGATGCAAAGTTCCAGTTTCCTTGCTGAATGGGAAGGCAATTTATGAAAACAATACGGTTGGCAGTACAGTAGCATTTTTCTGCGAGAGGGGATACAGCTTGGAAGGGGAACCTGCAGCAGAGTGCACAAGAGATGGAAGATGGAGTAATCCCTTGCCTCTCTGTAAACGTGTGTGTTTGCTTTGTAATGAAAAAGTGGTTTTAATTTGTAAGCACTAAAGGCTAAACAGCTCTTCATTTAAACTGACAGGAAATGAGAGCAACTTCTGCAGATCTCTGTGGAAATGTACTGCCGTTTTCTTCTGTAGAGGCCATGAGAAGCATTTGTCACTTGTAGTTTAAAAAATTGGTTTGGCCTATGTTGGGAGATTTGTTGGTGTACATTCTATTTTTACAGAGTTAAAGCATTAACTTGTTTGAGTGTATTTTTGTGACGGTAGAAGAATGACCTTTTGTTTTGTGTAGCTGCCTTTAGTTGGAAAGCTGACATAAAATGGAGTCAGTTATAGTCAGCTACTTGATATATGAAGAGCAGATGAGAGAAAATTTGGAGAAGACAGAAGGGAGACTTTATTGTTGTCTACCATATTGGGAGGGGGTAAAGAAAAAAAAAGCCAGACTTCTCAGAGATGTACAGTGGTAGGATGAGAGGCAATGGACACAAGGTGCAACAAAGGAAATTCCAATTAAGTATTTGAATAAACTTATTGCTATTATAGTAGTTAAACACAGGAGCAGGGGCCCAGAGAGGACATTGACTTTCCATTGGAAAGATTTCCATTGGAGATACTAAAATTTTAGCTGGTCAAGTCCCAGAGCAATCTCTGACCTAATTTACCCTGCTTTGAGAAGGAGATTGGACTTAATGGCTTTACAAATTATTCTGTGATTCTGGAAAATAGCACCTTACACACATGGGTGCTGTGCACACACACCCACAGTAGCCTTCCTTATTGATGTATGTGTCTGTAACTAATTTAAGATCTACTCTAGTCTTAGGGTGGTTAATTGAGACATTTAATTTTTGTATTACAAAGGATGCATAGAATTTTATTTTTAGGAAACTGGCATCCATCTCTGCTGTATATAGAGTCTAACCTTTTCCACATTCATGGTGAGATCAATAAACCATGTAAAAATAACTCAGCAAGCTTACAGACAGCAATAAATAGGATTATCAGAGAAATTCTAAACTCTAGTGAATGTTATTGTAAGTCTCTGCTCAAATACCTTGATTTTTGCTGCTCTTTATTGGTCCAGCCCCTCAGAACAAGAACTAGGATATTTCTGCCTCTTTCTTATAGTAAGGCTATCGTAAACAGGATGGACAAGATAGAATGGTTGGTAGTAACAAGTTGGGTATACCCCACTTAAATCCTTAGCATATCTTCTGCTGGCATCAGTAAAGTATGGTAGCAAGCCATGTGACAGCAGAGAATCAAACCTTGTGTTATTTTATGATACAAATCTCATAATTTAAGTCAAATTAGAAATTGGACCTGTGTGCAATATGCACTTCTATGGCCTTTCATGTGATTTCACTTTGGAATTTGCAGAAACTATTCTAAAGTATTTTCTAAAGTATCCCTTTTTCCTCCATTCTCCTCTTCTCTCTTACCGTTTCTTTCAACAGCAAACCCTTGTCCTGTGCCTTTTGTAATCCCAGAGAATGCCCTTCTATCTGAGGTGGATTTTTATGTTGGTCAGAACGTATCCATCAGGTGCAGGGAAGGCTACCAGCTGAAAGGGCAGCCTGTGATCACCTGTAATGCTGATGAGACCTGGACTCCAGCAACAGCTAAGTGTGAAAGTAAGTACATGAGGAAGAGTACTGCAGGGGCTTAGTACTTTCCAGAGGGCTGATGACCACAGCTGTATCACACAGGAGCGTGACAGCACAGACCTGTCAGCAGAGCTCTCCATCTAGATGCAGTTACTCTGGAAGAAAAGAGCTTGTGTGTGCTATTGCTGTTTGGAGAGGTTGCTCCAAGAGATCCAGGCACGTAAAAGTGACCGAGGAAGCTCTACAGAAGAGCTATTTCTTCTTTTTTTTGTAACAGAGTTGTTTATTTAAAAGGATCCAGAATATGTCTATGTGAGTTGATGGCCAAAGAGCATTTGTCTTGCTATGTACTAGGCCTTAGTGTAATTTTCTGCTTAATTTACCTTTTGCAAGCATGGCTTACTGGGATTGGTTGTCGGATACCCTAAATATCCTGAAAAAATTATTCCTGTGAGATTATGGGTGATGAGACAAAGGTTGTAGGCAGACGTGCTGTCTTTTATTATATTTATTGATACTGACAGAAAACATAGTGTCTTTTTGCAGGCATATCTGAAAGCTTTTTGGCTTCTTGCAAGCAATGTTTTTTAGTTCAAACAATGGCATCAGCTCATTCTACACACCCAGTCTCACATATATCTTGGGACCATCTCAAAGTTTCTGGTCTGAGTGGTGGATATAACCATTGTTGCATTATCTAAAACTGCTGTTCCTGGCCATCTCCCCGCTCACTGTGTGTACATACAGGTTCTCCCTGTGAGTATCTGCACCATGAAGAAATCCAACTTTGTGATTGTCCATCAGAGCTGTCTCTCTGGCACCTCTTAGGTCTTTCGTGCCAAGCACTATGTCCAAGATTAGAAACTGTATCATGTAGTCATTTGCAGCTTACCAGCCTCTGGGTGACTTCTTTTGTTTAGAGATATCTTGCGGGCCCCCAGCTCACACCGAGAATGCTCTGATTCGTGGTAGCTTCTATCAGTATGGAGACATGATCACCTATTCATGCTACAGTGGGTACATGCTGGAGGGGCCCCTGCGGAGCATTTGCTTAGAAAATGGAACATGGACAACACCACCTACCTGCAAAGGTAAGTCTTTTTTATGAACAGAAGCACATCTAAACTTGCCTTAAGCACGGAGGTCTCATTCTAGCTTTAATAAAAATAAAAGTGAAATTTTTGCTAGTTTCAGTGCAGTCATGAGTTCACCCAGGGCATTTAAAGTGCAGGGTGTTGCCTTATTTCCAAGTGAAAGAATGGGCTTTCACAATTTTTCTCTTTAGTTCTGGTTAGTCTTACAGTTTCTTTTGCTTCAATGCTGTATCCCAGATCTAAGATCCTCTCTCCTGACATCTTTTGTGAGAAAGTGACAGAACCAGTTATCTTTCAACACGGGCTGTTTCACATAAGCACTGCCAGTCAGTTTTTCACAGTCAAAGATCAAGCACCACAAAAAACAAAAGTAAGGGATCTACTGGGTGCTTAGGCTCTCACTGTGTTTAGAGCGTGGCAGCTCCCGAAAATTGTTTTACAATAAAATACTTATGGATAGGTTGATACAGCTCACTAAATAATACACACTAAGTACTACAGAAAATTCATGGTTATAATAAAAAAAAACAAAAAAAGACAAAATCTGCCTTTCCAGCCTTGGCATACTAGCTGGAAAATGTCACTTTTTCATTTGTTGAGCTAAAAAATTGACTTCTTTAGATTACAGAATTAACTCTTCCACACGGGAGATTCAAATAAATAAAAAGTTTTGAACAGAAAATGGGGGAAACCAGCGCAGAATATAGAAGATATTACAAACTAAACAATTAAAACCAGGTATAAGCATCTTTAACCACAACTTAAAACCAAAGATGAGGTGTAGCAAAAGGGTTCCAGAGTCACAGGGCTTTGATGGAAGACGCCTTGTCATCTGCCATTTCCGTATCAGAAGCTTGACTAGCCTTCTGCTGCTAGGTAGCTATAGAGCAGAGACTTAGCTGCGCCCTGGAGTCATATCTCAGATGATGTAACAGCAACGATACTACAAACTAAGCATTAGGTATTTTCTTGAGAAATATGAGCATTAAAAACAAAAAACCTTAGGGCACATCAATGGCCAGTCACAAGCAGCCCCATTCCCCAAGCTCGAGAACTCTCACAGAAGAGGAAAGGTGTCGGAACGCTGATCTGGGGACATTAAAGCCATCATCAGAGTTGTCAGGCCTGCCTCTCCTCCTGCAAGTCTTGGCTCCCCAGGTCAAAAATAGAAGCAACAGTACTTCCTTCCTCCTTGGCCATTTTCTGTTTAGGTCAGAAGCCCTTTGGAGATGGAAGATTCTATACTGTGCTAAGCCTGACTAATCCAAGTCCTCTCGTCAATTTTTTTTATTTGAATTCTGACAGCAAAACATTATGAATGTTAAGACCTAGACAAGCTGAGTTGCCCTACTCTATGAAAGCAGATACTCTGTTAAAATTATTTATCTGATAGTTATAATTGTCTTGCCTAAAAATCAGAGATCAGTAGATCATTTTCAGGAGACCCAGAGCCAAAGAAGTGGGCTTATAACTCCTGAATGTTTCAGGAATAGAGAAGCTGCCCCTGAAAAAATAGGTTTCTCCTGGTTATGTGACCATGGCTTGCTATTTCCATGGAAAATCACCTGTTGAGTAGTCAAGTAGAGAAGATTTAGAGTAGAAGCACCTGAGTTACTTCAGATATCAAGCGACATCCAAAAGCACTGAACCTTTTCTGAAAAGTTTGCCAAGTATCTCAAAATTTCCCTTAAAACTGTGGTGGCTACAGAATTCAAATGATCTCCACAAAATAGCTACTCTAGCTAAGCTTGAATTAATTGGGTTTTATCTCTTCAAATTCTAACACTTCAGATTCTTCAACTGACCCTTTAATATTGCCAGTTTTACTTTTTCTTCTTATTTAATATTTATTAGTTACACAGAACCCTACTTTATACCAAGGGCTGTAGTTTTCTGCTAAGACATGTTCTTGCCACTGGTTACTAGCACTCTGGAAGGGCTGATCTGCAAAACACTGTCACACGTGTCCTGTCTGCAACACCAGAGAGTCCACTGGGGCTGCTCAGAGGATTAAGTATTAGGGAAAATTATTTCAAAAAATGAAGTGATGAGGTGGACAGATGATCAGGGTGTAGTGCAGGAAAACAAAGCAGAGTAACCCACTTTTTAGTGTGTTAAGGAAGAGGAATAACAATCGTCCCCCACTCTTTTCACCTAAAAGGGGAACTAAAAAGGACCAAAGAATCTTCTGAGAGGACTGACCTGTGTTTTCATGACACATGTCAAAATAATCTTTCAAAACTGTTCTATAATTCATTTGAGGGATTTGCCTAACAAAAGTCCTACAGGACCCAAGCCTTTGTGGTCTACATCAGAAGCGACATGAAAGCACTCTTCTTAATGACTCATGCTGCATTTCTTGTTTCTGGCTCAATGAGTTGATTATTAATGTGTCCTAAGCCTGCTTGAAATGTTCTGTCCTGGTTGAACAGGTTAGTTAACATAAATATTGTAATTAAAAAGCAGACTTTGTTGGCCTCTCTGGGGGAGCTCTCACCACAGCTGCACTTGCCTGAATCACTGCTGGTTAGAGGTTGCAGGCCAGATGCTGATCTGAGTTTCAGGGGTGAGGAGTATTAGCCTGGATCTGCCGATGGTAAACACTTGCAGGACTCAGCAGGCTGCACACATGCACACAGCTTGTCTTACTCCAATTTTTTCTCTCCAAAATTCTCTAAAATCTATGTTGTCTGTTTGTCCTCTGCCCCCATCTTGCTGACTGGCAGTGGTCAGTGTGGAGCTGCCGACCAAAAAGTCTATATCCCATCAGCAACCAAAAATTATGAGAGGGCAGCTAAGGCATGGAGGAAATTGTTTATGTGCAACCACAGGAAAGCTTTCTGGCAAAGCTGAGGACAGATACCAGATTTTTTTTTTCCCCTTTGTTACCCATGTTTGTCTTGCAGCAGTATAATACTTTTGTGTCCTGTGGAGATAACTCTCAGGCATGGATTTACAAGAGGATCTCAAAGATTAAGATTGAAACCATGGATGTGAGATCTGCTACCACTGACTGAAGTCACAGTTAACAGTTCCCCATTAACTGTGACTTTCCCCACAGTTAATGTTTCTCTCCCCAGCACATAAAGACTGCATTTGCCTTGCTTGCTTCTGCAGTAGCAAAAAAAAAAGAAATTGAGATCCCAGCATAACTTTCTGCCCTGAGCCTTTCTCTAGTCTTGTCTGTCGAGTGAAAAGTAATCCCCACAACTAGAGACACACAGTCTCTGGCTGCCTAGATTGGTGTATGACAAGTGCACACCTAGGGATGATACTGTCTTACTCATTCAGTTTCACAACTAGGTCCTGGGCAGAAACCAAGGAAAAGCCTATCTCTGTCTGAGATCCTGGATCGCTGAGCAGGATGGAGTTGCCATCCAAACCCATTTCTGTAACTTATGAAATACCCACATCTTCTCCATTGAAGGGAGGGAGAGAAAATACATTTCAGAGACTGTTTTTCATGGGCTTTGAATTTAATGTGGGATATCATTTATACACAAACCTTTTACCTCCCATCCTATTATACATTCATGGGATATTATTTAAGTGGTGTGGATCACACAAAGCTTTAAATGGTTTTTGATTCAACTTTCATAATTTTTCATTGCACAAAGGAAACCTGATTGACACACTGTTCTGCTTTAGTCAACACCCAGAGACAAGCTGTCTGCGTAGTCATAGGTATCTTTACAACATTGTTCAAAATAGCTCTTAAAATATTGCAACTTTTGTGAACCTGCCAGGGCCTAAAATCTCTTCCCATCCTCATTGTCAGCTGACATTTGATGGGAAGGCTCTTGAGACTGAAAAATAAAACAGCAAAAGCTCTGGCTTTGTTTCAACATACTACAAGCTGTAGCTTGCAGCTTGGCATGGCTTAGCTGCAAGAGTGACTCAAGTTTGGCTCTATCAGGGGAAGATTTGCATTCTTTCCAGTGTGGGGCTCAGGTGTTTCAGTGTGCTAAACAGTTTGTATGTAATATTAACATTGAACAAGATCTGAAACACTTTCAAAGCCTAAACTCATATTTTGCTCACCTAGTAACTAATTAAAGATAGGATGCAATTAACAGTTCAGACTGAGTTTCCTGAGATTACTCTGTGTTCACAACTACCACTAATTAGACGTCAGTCTTATTACTTATTTGTACTGTAGTATCATCTCAAAGCCACAATTTTTTATGTTCTCTATACAGTATGTACACCCACATGATAAGGATTGTACTTCTTCCAATGATTTTTCAGTCTAACATGTTTGTACTTAGCTTGCCATCCAACTTTGTAAAGTAGTCCTGGTTTCCCTGGATGTATTAGCCAAGTTACAGTGCAATGTCATAGAAACAATGAAGTCCAAAGCCTGTCCAGTCTAGGCAACATATGAGGCTAGCATGGATAGAGTCCGCTTCAAATTCCTCACTTTTATGATCAGGTGCTTATTAACAGGTGTGCAAGCCAAGGGAGCACCAATCAGGATGAATGCTAATTGAGGTTTATGATCACACTTTGGGTGCCACAGGTTAACGCTTCACTGTGCCACTGCTGCACCCTTGTTGGTCACTCCTCATTACACTGGATGGTAGTGCAATAAAAACTTCTTGTTCTACCACAGTGTTTAATCTTAATTTCAACAAACTCTCTATTATGGCAGACAACATTATCTTGGTGTTTCTTACCAAGGTTAGAAGAAAGCTTGATTTTGTTTTAGAGTCAATTCAGAAGAGGCGGCAGAGGGAAAGGGTTATAATTTTTGTTTAGGATGGGTTTTTTTCTTTTGTTTTACAAAAATGAGTGGTGCAAAACAGATAAAGCATAGCATCAGCCTTGAAATGTCCAAATACTTTTACCCAACTATGCTAAAAACTTCAAGGTTTTCATTCTTGCTCTAGACAATTCTTTATTTTCTCTCTTGCTCGCAGTACCTAGTCAGACACACAGAGCCAGAAAACGATATAGACCTTGAAATCAAAGTCAAGTTATGTTTCTGAACTTCACTACATTTGTTTCTTCTACTCCAAACTTTACAACTACAAGGATCTGTGCGAGATGCTGAATTACTAAGCTTCTTATGAACCATCTTGAGTTTGTCATGAAATTGTTTTGTTTTCAGCTGTCTGTCGGTTCCCATGTCAGAATGGTGGCGTCTGTGAGCGACCAAATGCCTGCTCCTGTCCAGATGGTTGGATGGGTCGTCTCTGTGAAGAGCGTATGTATATCATACCTAAATGTAATTTTAAGGATGTTGTAGGTAAGACAAGTGAATTTACCACAGTGAACCAGGTGGGAAAATTAAAGGTGTAAGAGCCAAACATTTCTTTATTCTGCTTGATGAATTAGAACAGAAAGGACTAACTGCTTGCTTGTTTCTAGACAAATAACCATGCCCTGACATCTCCAAACCAAAATAAGCCCATTTTAAACTGATGCTATTTTAGTTTTGGGTGCTCTTTCGCTGTGGTTGAACAACAGCCTGCTTCAGTTCTTCAAAGTCTATTTCTGATAGCAGTACATGATATTTTGGGGAAAGAACAGGAGTTCAAGCAGAAAAGATGTGCATGTTGTGCTGGTCACTGCATTTGTTTTTTGGCTTCCTTTTTTATCAGTATGATTATGAACCTGATCAATTAATACTACAACTGTGCCACCTTTTCCATGCTGTCCTGCCTGACCTGTATATTTCTACCCCACAAATTCTAGGCTAGCTTTTCCTGGCCTGAGTCTCTGAATAGTTAGAGAACTGGATTATTCTGGAAAAGAGCCAAATCTGGCTGTTGGGTCTGTCAGAGGTTCTTTGGGTGACATTGAGGATGCCAGTTTGTGCCATGTTTCCTGTTTTCTTTGTGGTGGTCTTAGCACAAGGAATTTGGGAGGACTAACCCTTTCGTGCTGGCATAGCAGCTGCACGAGAAACCTTATTACTGTACTCATAGTTAGGCATGGGCGTATGTGGATAGAAAAGGAAAGTACCCTTACTGTATTTAGTACTCAGTATGGCCCTGACATAAAGCTTTAGCATGTCCAAGAACACCTGCAGATGAAGTGGCGTCACTGTCCCTGGCTCTAAGTATACTTGGAGGCCTACAATAAGGTGTGGCACCTCCTCCTGTAGTTCATGGAGGGGAATGTGGTTCAAGCATTTTGCTAGGTAGATGTATGACATCTTAAAATGGTCCTCTGAATTTACCTCTGCAGCTTTTAGGTCTTCTCTGTAGCAGTGTCAGTTCTACATGGAGCAAATTAGCTGTGCATACAGAATGAGGAAAAGAGATTCAGCATGTTTTGTCCTGCATTTACAGAAACTCTAGTTACGTGCTGCATTCACACAGCTCCTCTGTTGCTCTCCCTTTGTCTGTCAGTTCCACCATAGCCAGACATGCAGACTCAGCCCTGTATGTTTTACAGTTTCAGCAGAAGAGGACTGAGCCCTCTGTCTGGCAGAATTGTGTTTAGTATGCCACAATTGATTTCCTTTCCTTACCATTAGTAATGATTTTTAATGTGTTCTTCAGGATCAGAAGACAAATTTTATGCCCCTAGACGTTTTGATCTGTCATCCCAATTCAGACCCTGTTTATCTGTATGAGGAAAATGAACAGACAGCTGACTAGCCAGATCACACTTCATGCAGATACAGTCAGTAGCTCTCTCTTTTTTTTTTTTCCCCCATTATTTTGGCATAGGTAGTGAGGAAAGGGGGAAATAATTCCCACAATTGGTTAGTGCTGCCTCAGTCCTGTAGCATTGCTTGTCAAGCAAGGTGCACTAATGAACAGAAAAGATGGGTTTAGTCTTTGGAGTTGAGGGCCTGTTCTGAAACTCAAAGGGATTTTGAAATGTTAGCATTGAGCACTGATCTGTCAGGATCAGGCCGCAGGTAAGGCCACAGAGCTCTAACAGAATTCAGTCACCTTGTAGTTCACGGTGCATTGCACAGATAACAAGATGGATTCATCTTCCTCAGAGAGGCCTGACCACTGTAAAAAACATGCATAGCACTACTAGTTTAATGATATGAACAAGTAATTCTTGGTGATATGGGTTAGTCCTGTGAGCTCCGTGTAAGTTCGCTATTCTTTTCCAGGCTGAGTGCAGCTGCTCAGCTTGACCTCTGCGGTGCAGTAGGAGAGGAGTAACCTCTGCATCAGTCCTCTGCAGCCCCACACTCCACCGGAAGTGCCACGCAAGGGTCCAAATTTGAGACCCAGCTCAACTCTTGCTCTCGTTAGAGCTAATTCACACAAGTATTTCATTCAGTTAGGGTAGTGGAGGTGATAGTTTTGTGAAGACGCTGTATCTCATACTTGAGATACAGTGGGCACATTGGACAGCTTTGTAGATGGGCTCACAGGAGCAGTATAGCTTGATTGGTGCTCAGTTCACAGGCCATCAGCTGCTTGGTATCTGCTGTGTTTCTTCCCCAAAGCTTCCAGCCACAATCAACCTGTTGCACCCAAAATGCCTTATATCAAATCTGTCTTTCATAAGGGCTTGTGGTGTCAGCTTGTGGTGTCTCTTGTCTCAGTGTGTTTTCACTGGCCTAGACGAAACGCTTTTTTATGGGTAGGGCATAAGTTACTTACTTTGGATGTTACATTGTGGAACCCCAGGGAATCCACAAACAATCCAGTTGTTTCTAATGACATCATGGACTGATTTTGTTAGTGACTGTCAGAGAAGTAGGCAGCCTCTGTGGATATTACATGTGAGAAACAACCCTGGTGATTTCCAGTAAGCACAGAGCGTCTGAAGGACTCTAGCAGTTGCTCCAGTCTGTCCATCTATTTGTCATCATTCTTTCTGGTTTCTGGCCACCATGCCAAATGTGTTTGCTGCCCATGCCTTGTGGGTAGATCCCACTCAACTCTGCCGATACTGCATGCAAACATTTCAAGGGGTAGCAGAGTTTCTAATTAAATGTAAGGTTTTTTTCTTGCACACTTTATTTTCTGTTTTCGTGGGAGATAATTCTTTTCACTGGTTCTCTTCTCCTCTCCTTAGCAATATGCATTCTGCCTTGTCTCAATGGAGGTCGCTGTGTGGCCCCTTACCAGTGTGACTGCCCCCCTGGATGGACTGGATTGCGCTGCCATATGGGTAAAACTCATTTCATCTGCAATTTTTTTCACTTTTTGTGATCCTACTATCAATACTTAGCACAGTTCACTGAGAACTCTGTAGAATTACTAAGCTTCTCGTAGGAAAACCCATGCCTGCAATAATATTCCTAGAAGACTTGCCATCACCAGCTGAAGACTGTTTTCCGAGTAGTCCCTGCTGAGTCTTTAAAATCTTCCAGAAAGTTTGCTCCCAGAGAGGTCAAACAGCATTCACAAGAGTGCTTTCTGTAAAAAGCAGTGCAGAGGAGAGCTGATTTCCAAAGAGTAGAGTAAAAACTAGACTGTCCATTCCAAGAAGAGTTAGACTTTCATTTTCAGCTTCAGGACATGCAGTTCAGCATTAAACTTAGGAGCAAACTGCAGGTACTAAAGAGGTTTTTCACCATAGCTGTCTGATTTGGGGGATTCCCACTGACTGCCTAAGTGCTCAGCTAGACAAGAGGGCAGAGCAAAGCAAGGATTTGTTCATGTATGGTTGAGTTTAATGGGTATATGGTAGCCATGTAAGGTACCATGTGCATGATATGTGGGTACCTTACATTAAGATTCATCTAAGTTCTCTGAACAAATTCAACTTGTGCTGCATTTTACTGGGCCCAAGGCTGAAGGACACGTAGCACACCAAAATAGTTAGGGGTAGTGAAGGGAATGATTCTAGGCTGCAGACCTGTGTCCTGGCAAGTCGGCTTGTGTCAGATGAGGCTGATTTGCAATTAGGAATAATATTTGAACCCAAGTTTGCAATATATAGTTCTATATTAAGAACTAAACAAATGTCAGTATTTGAAAGGCTTGTCCCTGTGGAAATAGCCAGGAAAACTCATTGCAATTAAGTGATCATTGAAATGCCTTTCAATCATTATTAAATCTCAATCACTAATAAATGTTAACTATTTTCAAAAATTATTTTACATTTTGCTCACTATATTTTCTTTGTCCAGGTGCACCTTAACTGATGTTAATGGAGCTTTAACATTAAAATCTTGTTTTGCCTTCCTGTGAGACTTTGAAATGGTTGATTGGGTGAACTGGAGGAGGAATTTGTGCTTTTGTTAATGAATGTTCATATTATTTGTTCAACTAATAAGAATAGTGGTCTGCGGGATTAGCTGTGTGATACACTGCAAATTCAAGCATCCTTCAGCAAACTGAAATTCCAGAGTGAATGTTTTAACTCTGAACTACTGTCTTTTGACAGTTTCTAGCATGTAATGCATCATTTCCTCTCATGTTTCACTTTGCAGCTACAACAGCATAGGTGGTTGAGGAGGATAGATGGCTTTTTTACTTTTGGGCCACCAAGTCAAATCTGTTCAGGCTGACTTGCTTTTCAGTAGCTAAAAAAAAAATTCTAGTGAGCAACTGCATCTGTGCCAAAGCCCAGTCGTAAAAGCTCATAACTACTGCTTATGAAGTTATTAAACCACTTCTCTTTTTACTTACTGGTCTTGACCTTTTACCATGACAGAACAAAGTGAAAGAAATGAGAAGTATTTGGACTAGCTGCTGATCTCACAGGAATAATTATGTGCATAAAGGGAGAGCTAAAGATGTTTCATTCATATGCTTTGCTCCAGAATCAGAAGTCATTTTCAACATGACAAACTTGGTGCACTTAATTGCACAGGAATGGTCCATCTCTGCAACCTCCTGACATTGTTTGCTCATGTTAGACCCAGAGGAACTGGACGAGTGTATTTCCATCTCCTTTCATATTCATATGATTACTCATTTCCATTTCCTGTAATTCCATTTTAATCAGTGTTCCTGATACATATTCCTTGAAGTATTACCCAGAATTTGTCGTCACTGGCATCTTTAGGTCTGTCCTCTAGATACAGTCTGTCCTCTTATCTGCAAAAAGACTTCATGTCTTTCAGCTTTCTTGTGATATAAATGTCTGCATTTGAAGGACCTCGTTAACTCAGTCTCTGAATCTGTTTTCTAAATTGTATGGTGCTTTATCTTCCAGTCTCAAAATTGACAGGAAGCTTTGATTTCTGTGTCGTTACTTGATATTCTCGGATTAGGCTGTCACACAAAAGCAAGTGCAGCCATTTCACAGCTGGCCCAGCACAACCCTGTCAGGCAGGCTAGTGTTTGTTTTCCAACTCAAATGCCCTGTACCACCTAGTCACACTTCTTATGGCTATCCAGTGTATTTCAGGAACTTAGTGTCATTCTCTGCTTCCTTTCCCTGTCTCCATAAAGGTGCCATTGTGCGAAGTCTTACTCCTTGCCTGCTGTTGATCTGTAAATGGCTTTCTGACCTTTAACTTTCTCTGTTAATGCTGCCTCTTTCTATACTTTTCTATCACATCTGATGTCTGCTTGTCCTGGCTGCTGCTTAGCCACCACGTTCCTTTCAAATAAACACTCCCATTTTCTTTCTAGAAATAGTCTATTCTCCTGCTGATCTTCTGACTCTTCTCTTGTAGTTCCTCCTTCTGCTTCCACTTGCATTTTTTTTGCCTCAACTTGACGCGAAAAGGACGTAATTGTTAAGGCAACATAAAAAAATACACTGGCTGTTTCATGCAACTCATACGCTGCAGCAGATAGCAAACGCAGTGGAGAGGGTCAAATCACATTCAGCAGAGACGTGTTTCTAAGGCTGCCCTTTCCAGAGCAAACCATCTTTTACAACAGACTCCCAGCTGGTGTTTAATGTTGCAGTTTTGAGAGCAGTCTGTTCTTGACAGAATAATGCAGGCTGGATTTTCAGTGCCCTGTTCCTTAATCAGCTTGTTGTGGGTGACCTCATTAATGCAGCTCTCCATGTGTGTGTCTTTGTATACAGCTGTTTGTCATTTGCCTTGCTTAAATGGTGGGAAGTGCATACGACCAAATCGGTGCTACTGTCCCTCATCGTGGACTGGACATGACTGCTCTAGGTAAGTGTTGCTGAGCACTGCCCCATGGCTAGGCTGAATCACACCCTACTGAACTCTAAATATGAAGAATATGCAACTGATTTTGCACATTTTGAGTATCTCTAGGTCCTGTAAATCAGTGGTCATTGGATGACTCATGATTTATGGGCAATGTGGAAAGACCTTAGAGAGTACTCTGCAAAATGACTGCCAGACTTCTTGAAAACTCAGGAAATGGTACATTTACATGTAAGCAGACAGGCAAACCTGTAAGGTTTAGCATTAGTTTTAGTGGTGTAAGTGGAAATGTTTGTTGTGATGTAATTCAGAATGTTCTTCAGGAAATTTGGGTGGCCTACTGTGTAAAAGTGTTCATTTTGAACAGTATATACCTCAGCTGGGTCCAGGTTCAAGACGAGGGTCATGCAACAGATGTTTTAGATAATAGCTCTTCTTACACCTGATGTTGAGTCGTGTAATCATTTAAAGAGTACAACACAGTGCCTCTAAGTCAAGTCCTGGGTCAAATCACCTGGCAGTGCAGTCCCTGTATCAAGAGCCCCAAGGACTGGGCTTAGATGTGATTGACGTGCGCTCTCTTTTAGAGAGTTTTACCAGTCCTTGTGTTTTGGTTTACTGATTCATGTCAATAGGGCATAGCAGTCCAGGTTTTCAAATCAGTGAACCGCATCACCATGCAAGGCAGCATTTACAAGTCTTAATTGTAGCTTTGTTTTTTAAAGTTAACTTGTGACGTCTGGGTGTTTGGCTTTGACAGCAGTGTGAACAGGACGCATTTTTTCTTTAGAAAGCTGTTTTATTTCATGCTTCCATTAAGAGCTATTTAAAACCCTGAAGAGGGAAGGCTGGTGGAATGGTAATGATGATGATGTGGTCGGGAATGAGATATACTATCAAAACATGCAGCATGAGTTCTCCTGCTCCCCACACGCAGTATTAATGAGACCCATGAAACACATGGTAGCAAAAATATTTATACCACATCTCACACAGGCTCCAGCTGAACACATCAGTCATTATCCTGGAGAGCTGAGAGCTAAGTAAATAATATCTGAATAGCAATATTTTCTCCAGCATACAGGCAAAACCTGTGACATTGTGCACTTTTTCTATTCTTCTTTCTGGACAGGTAGTGACAGACATTCTTCTCTGTCTCTCTGATACACTGTTTATCTTAAAACTACAGTAAAGATGCTTGTTTGAGAAATTACTTTGTCCAAAATGAATAGTTGTCAATTGTCAGCTGTGATTATGTATGGCTAACTGAAGCAACCTAAATGCACTGCCAACAAACAGTATCCAGCTTTAGGCTGAAAGCTACACATCTGAAGTCTGGTAGTATTTCCATTTAGGACACGAAGCAGAGAAGCCCAAATCCAGTGGATCTAGCAGCCACAAATTATGGAGTTTATCACTGAGCCAAAGCAAAATTTCAGGCTATTACCAAACTGGACTCTTTTTGTTGGTTTGGGTTTTATTTTGGTCCAACTCCACAGCTCTGTGCAGCACTGTGAAGTCTGAGAAATGAATCATTAGCTGTTCAGGCTTGCAGTCTACCAACCCATCCCTTCAAGAGCTGTTTGAGAGGAAATTTCCCATACAGAACTGGGAGGATGGAGGGGAAAGGACAAACAAGCACTGAGATCTATTTCGTGTTTTGTTAAGCTTGGGCCTCAGCGCTAATGGCTCCTTACAGGGTATGATATGGTTCTGAGAACTCAAATACAGTACAGGCAGAACAGGAGTAAATGCCATGACAGCAAAGATTCGCTGTTGCAGGTTAACTAGGTGTGATTTATAAGGAGGAGCTGAAAGGACTAAAAGCTTTTGCCAGGATACAGGACAAGATCAGCTCCAAACCACTCTGTGATGAGTCCTGACTTCAATTAAATGCCAGATACCTCTGTTCCCTATGTCCACCTTCTTCCTCTCTCAATATGCCGTCTTGAGCTGTGCTCTCTAATCCCTCATGTGCTTGTGGACACCATCGTCTTGTGCTTTGCTGTTGATCTTGTTTGGTATGTTCAGTACAGCACTGATTTTATGTTATTTGGGTTTTTTTGACACAGGAAACGGAAGGCTGGATTCTATCCCTTTTAACATCAGAGCAGCAGTTCTACATTCAGATATCTTTCTTCAGCCTAGGCACCGGGGCTTGGAATCTAATGCATTGTAAATCAAATCCATTGCTTCCCTTCCCCCCCAGCTCCCTTGTTTTGTACTTAATTTTGTGATACATTTTTACTATGCCTTTCCATTTTTAAAGAAATCCTCTGTATTTTTCATTTACGAAAGTATTATCAAATATATGCTGCTACACACACACTACAGACATACACATACAAATGTAAAGATTCCTGCTGTCCACTGAGGAAGTGGTTGTGTACGGTGAAGTCACTCCCATTTCTTACATACAGTAAGCTAATTAAACCATACTATCTTGGTGACCGTGATTAAACAGAATGTGGCAATTCTGCTTAACATCTGCTAAAGTATACTGCTGGCCAGCAACAAAACAGTAAAGAATAGTTGCACAAGGCTAACTGAGTCGCTAAACTTTGCATTGGGCCCATTTCTGAACTCATGTTGATGTAAAATAGAAGTACATATGATAAAGTCCATGTTGTAACCACGGTTTCTGGTGGGCGTAAGAAGAAGATTCTGTAATGTGTATTATGTGTCATTAACATCATTGGAGAGTGACTTAATGGAAGACATCAGTCTGAATTTTACCTGAGATTTATTGGTAAAATTGTAAAAAATGTAAAAGACATGAGAGAACATCATGTCATTCGGAGAAAGATGGATCAAATCTAACCAACAAGAGCCTTTGAGGCTTTTTGGCTTATGGGCAGTTCAGGTGTAGCTCTAAAGCTGGATAATTCAGGATCCAGCAGTGGGAAGCGGGGAAACCACTCAAAACTGAGCTTCCTGCTTGCCATGGACTCACCACTTGCCTGCAACCAGCATCCCTCTCCTGTGTAAATTATGAAATACATGTGTAGTAGCTGTCTGCCAGGTGAATGCTTTTGATGCATGGAGTTTGGATCCCAAAGTTTGACTGCCCTTAAGATAGAGAGAGAAGGCACCAGTTATGTTTACAGGTTAAACTTTACTATTTGCTTACAGAAAGATTATATTTATGTTATGCGGCACCATCAGAGAACTCGAAGAGTACACACAGAGGCAGAAATGCTCAGCTGAGTGAGAAATACTGAGAGCACACGTGCTGTCAGATTAATCTTTCTCACACTGTTGATCCCATCGTATCTGAGGGTAACACACACCTGAGTGCCGTCATTAAGTCAAGCTCTAATGAACTGAGATGCTAAGATTCACCTATGTTTAAGCAGGGTAGTGGAATCACAAGGTGGAAATCACATGCATTTTTTGAGGTCAAATGTTTGGTAATTATTATCAGTTAACAGAAAGTCTGATCTATGAAAGAAGATGTTAGAGTAAGAACCTGAAGCGTCATTGATCAGAAGCTCCCTTTTTCCCAGTAATAATAGAAAAGCATGACTTACAGTCAGCACTGGGAAAGAAGAAGGAGAAATAAATTTTACCTTCTGTAGCATTCCTGCTTAGTTACCCTCTGAATTAAGAGTGTGTACACCTTGCCCCACCCCACCCCCCTTTATGGATTTGCCTTCCTTTTATGAACTTGGACACAGAAAAGTGATATGACACCAAAATGAGCTCACAGTTAAAGTAATTGGGCACTAGTAAGTACCCACACAGAACTGATGGCTATTAGACCAGAAGTGGGAAAGAATAAAACAAGCAAAGTTGTGAGCCAGTAAGAGCTTTCAGCCAAGTAAAAGAAAACCAGATAGGTAAAGGAGTCATTAGGGGATCAGATTAATGTGAATGTAGATTTCTTCCCAGTGGGAGCTGCAACCAGCAGAAGAGTTGTCGTTTCAGCTCCCATAACCTTCTTTTTCTAATGAACTTTACTAGCACGTAGCAGCAATCCTCTGTCTCCCAGCTCCACGGCCGTTGATGTTTACAGCTTTGAATGAAGTTAGTGTTCAGTAAATAATGTCAGCATTTTAACCCATAGTCACTACCATTCGTAGGCACTTTATTCCTTGACCTCCTTGCTGCCTTAACAGCATATGGCTGGAAGATGCAGTGAGCAACACAGGACTTCTCAAGGGATAGAGTGCATGGGTGAGAAAAGCAGATCTTTATTTATATGTCACTCTCATGTTTTGGTCCCTTTTCCTGTGTACTTCTCTGGTATGTGCCCTGACTCTGCTCTGGTGATCTCCAGGGCAGAATAGCAGTGGTGAGGACAGTGCTTAACGCTGGCAGGACATTGTTGGAGACTTAGGGGCTGCGAGATGGCTTATAGCACCCCAGCTTCACACTAGTGACGAGTACACAGAGTCCTGGGATCAACCCAGTTGACATATTTTATAAGGAGATGTGGAGGTAAGACAGAGTAGCTGAAACTAGAGGCTATTATATTAGTGCTGTTGATGATGTTTTGATACTTGCTGGAACACTTTCCCCTCCCTACCCAGTACTGTATTGTCATTTATGCTTGTTGTGTGTTTTAAACGACTTCTGTGTGATGCACTTTACACTGTAAATAAAGTTGCACCCTGTTTAGTACCCATATAGAGGAAACATTTCACTCTTTTCTTAATGCTGCACAACAAAAGTGCTGACCTACCTTTTAGGACCTGCTAGCAAAGCCCAAGTGTTAGGGAAATGGAACTCCACTCAAAGTGACTGTCAGTAATCTTAAAAGGATGTGCTGGATTATTCCAGGTGTGATCTTCGGATAAAAATACAATTAGCACCTAATTTTTCAAATCCTTTCTGCTGCTAGAGCGTATTTTAAAACATATAAGGGCAAAATTTACCACTGGCAAAACCAGATGCATTAAAACCTGCTTCACTCACCACTTACACCAGATGGAGATACAGCTTGTTTTATTCTGCAGCAGTACTGGAATTTCTACAGCCAAGGAAAATTTCCTAACTGAAACACCACTCGTCCAAACAAGGAGCATATATGACATAGCAGTCAAAACATTTAGGGTGTGGGGTTTTTGCAGGTAATTTAGTAAGCCTTCAGCATTTTGATACATAGGCGTAAGTGGAGACTTTGAAGTGCAAGAGGTGATGAGTTTCAAAAACTCCCCCTAAGCCACCAGGCCAAAAGGTGATGCGAGGTTACAGACAGTGCTGTTAATGAAGTCCTGAAATTTGATGTGCATCTGATAGAAAACATGCAAATTTACATCTCAAATTTACAGTCTTCCAAGCACTGGTAATAATTCTGAGTGGCAACAGCTGGGCTGCCTTTGCAAGTGGACCCAGATCTTGTGCATGCTATAGGAATGCAGAGCACTGCCTTATTTAAAAGAAACTGTGGTAAGAATGGGACACTTAGCCTGGCCCTGTCCTCTTTGCCATGAAAGCTGAACAAGCTAAAACAATGAAGGGGTTTTGGTGACACCTGTGTCATCCTGCTCTTGGAATTACAGTGGGAAAGGTACGAGTGTCGGCTCCGATCTCGGGGGCACTGGGCAGGGTCAGTGTGTGCCAGGGGCTGTTTCCCTGAGGAGTTACCTTTTTTACCTTGAGGGGAGCTTGAGCAGTGATCTCTTTTGCATCTCGGTGCAGGAACAGTTGGTGCATCCTGGATGTGTTTAGCAGTTAGATTAGAGCAGTTTGGATCCTCACTGCGGAAAGGATCCCTGCTGCTTTTACCGCACTGCAGATGCTTTCCTGGGAGAACATACCGTGACCACCCATTTCCAGCAGTGAGAGACGGGCATTGCGGTACCCAGAGGCAGGCCAGGTGGAAGATGGAGCACCATTATTGATCTCTTTCTCTAAGGTTATCTCCACTCATGCACATGAAGCAAAGCACTTCTTCACGTATCTGTCCTATTTATGGTGAGCTCCTCTCACAGGACCAGGGCTGCATTTCCATTAACCTTACTTCCTAGGCTGACGTGTTGCTACTGCCTCCCACTATCAAGGTCGTTGTGCTTGCCACCGCTCTCAGCTGAGCTCGTAGCACTATAAAAGCTGATGCTCTTCATAAGCTGATTGACATCGTTCTTTGATGGTTGGGCTGGCATGGACAGGCTGGTCCATGCTGCCAGATGTTGCTCATGTGGAGGGACCAGCATGACCACCTTGTGCTACAAGAAGTGACGTGCGGAAAACGGACTCCACAATCTGTAAGATTGTAAAGTAGGTATGTTTATTCAGCGCTGGGCAGCACGGGGGGTAGTCCCACCAAAACCGTGCGCACCTTACGTGGCAACTCACTTTAAATTTATACAACCAAGTATTACATATTCATAAAGTTTCACAATACGCCTATACATATTCATTACCTAAACCCGCCTACTCTCACTTCGTATCTTAATTAGCTTATCAGTCCCTCGCGCTTGTGCAAATCCTCCCAAAAATTGTGGGCAGGGGTCTTCGGTGGTCTTTTGGGAGGAAGGCCGTAGGTCTTCCTCGTGCACCTTTGCCTGGAATTTGATGGTCTTGCAATCTAGCAGTATTCTTATCGGTCTGAGCCGATTCATGTCCTTGTTTTCCTTGAGCAAGGAGATTTATGTGACGGATGCCCTCCTGTTTCCAAACTCCTGGCTCCTCTTAGTCTTTCCCTTGAGATTATGCGAGACTCCCTCCTCCATTCCCTTGGTTCTTATCGGGAACTGTCCGTGAGAGGAGGTGCAGGCCTTCTCGCTTCAGCAAAGCACAAAGCAAGGCC